>WKFP01014038.1:242726-317682 GCA_011057875.1 Pterocles orientalis
CAGCTTTACTGTAATGCTGCCAATTAGGGTCCCGCCCCACGCGGGGCTGGTGGGGCTGCTAGGCACATTATAGAGGACTAGAGGGGTTGTTTTAATTAAATACCCCCAGACTAGTAGGGTAATATTTAGAGCAATTTAACAATCTGCTGCGGAGTTGTTAAGCCTCCAATATATCTGCTTAATGTTCATTTGGGTATTTAATAATCTCCCTACCTTATCTAATCCTGTTTAAATTTAAAGAGATGCATCTAAGCCAGTGAAGTAGCTTGTGCTTACGAACAGCTGCTGGTTATTAAAACATATTTGAAATGCCATCACCAGCGAGCAGTCCCAGTAGCAGGCAGGAGACTTGGTGCCTGCAGATGTATTTCTTTCTTAAATGGGGCTGCCCAGGGACAAGACCCAGTGCTTTCATTGCAAGCTCTGCTGTCATCACACCAGTACCCTTAGTTTCCAACCTGCTTCATCTGCCTGTGGAAAGGATGCTGGTGGCCTTATTGTATAATTAGTCAAAGTTACAGATTACTTATTTTTAAGGCTGTTTTCCAGGACTTCAGCTACCCAGACTAGGTCATTTCTAAAAAACTAGATGCTTTGTTTTCTCAGAACAATGGAAGATGTGTTTTCTTTTTCTCTGCCAGTACTTCACAACTTTCTGTGAGGTCCACAAAAAAAAATCGGTTGCCTGGGGATGGCCTACAAGGCCAGAAAGACTTTATTTTGCAAGGTTTTAGTCCAGCTATCCTTACATAATTTGTGTGTTTCTGGGCTGGCTGTGCTGTTCTTGGTAGTCTTCATCTTAACTAGATGCACTGCCCACAGCAACACTCTTCAAGTTGCCTTGGCCATCTCCCCAACATTCCCTCCAAACCAGCAACCTCCACTTTGAAGTAGTGCCACTCAAAACTGGGATGAGGGCAGGTCCCAAAATATTGCTGTCACGGTCAAGAAGAGGTTGTTACGCAAAACAAAATTCACAACTTGAACAACTTATACAAAGGGAGAGTCAAACCAACGGTTTCCCTTCCTGACATGAATTATTTCAAGGGTGAAATGGCCTCCGGACAAAGCAAAGAATTTTCCTAACACATTCAGGGCACAAACAGTCAGTCAGTCTTAAATTCTATGAAACTGAAGAGCCTAGACTGTTTCACAAGCACTAACCTGTGCAACTTTAAAGTACCTTCACTTCTAAAGCTAGAAAATAGCAGCTGTCTATGTAAAGACAAGGGAAAATTCTGCCATCCAGTTAAAACCAGAAAACACATTTGGGAGAAACCTTGTTGTCCAGTTGAACTAAACACCCTTCTCAAAAGCTAAGCTTTTAAGGCATTGTGGCATTAATATTGGCATCCTCAGCTGAGCGAGGCTCCCCATCCATCTTGTTCAAGAAAGAATATCTCAGGTTCTCATCATGAAGGGATGATTTTCACTGTAAATCTGGTGTTCTGGCTTTGGCCAACTTGTTTTGAGACAGAAATGGACCTTTTGGAGAGAGCAAGCCCAGATTCAACACTTGTCACACACATTGCGCGGGAGCATGGCCTTCCCAGTTGGTCCTCATTGATCCAAGAGCAGCTCACAAAGAGCCTGCCAGAAACGGGAAGGGAAAGGCTTTTTCAGCTACATCCATCACAGAATATAAACAAAAGGCTAAGAACTGAGGCAAGAAAGATGAGGTCATATGGGGAAGGGGGTAAAAAGAAAAAAAGAAAACCCAACACGCTTTCTCTTCTTGTTACATTATTCTTGTTAGAAGCCTTGGAAGAGATTGAGCAACTTTTATCCCCAAGGGTCTTTAAAAACAGATGAGTCCAAAAATGACATAGGTAGAATCAACCTTACCTTGGGGCAAGGAAACAGACTCACACGACCTTGGCAAGGTCCTTCTGATGCCTCTTCTGTGGCCCTATGCTGTAGCACAAGCAATGCCAAGACCTGTTCAACCCCCATTTTGACCTACTGCAAGGGACTTGTCATGCTACCAGCCAGAAGATCCTGGACTCTATAAACAAGCTAAAACCAGGGACCATAAACACAGTCCAGCAGAAGCAGTGTTCTGGCCTGCAAGGCTTGCTGGTCTCACATGAAAAAAGCTAACCCATTTCATACCCCCAGCAGAACCCCCAAACCCAAGCTCTCCTCCACAAGCGAAGCCCACAGTCCCCACTCCAGATTTGGTTGACAGAGATGACCAGAGGGGAACAAACGGAGCAGATATTTTTGTTTGTTTGTTCTTTGTTCCTTGTCTCTCAGACACTGGTGTCACTGAGGATTTTTTGTGGAGGAGACGCATCAGCACAGTGACGGATCCTGTCTGGTCCCATCAGCACCGAGGCATCGTGTCCCCAGAGTAACACGAGAGGACTGGCATTCCTGCAGGGAAGGCTGCTCAGCGGGAGGTGTCAGCCTGGGAAACACAACAATTGTTTCTCTCCCATCGGTTTGGTGGCACTTGGAAACTTTCAGGGTGGGGGAGAAGGCTGAGTCTGAACTCAGAGGTGTGCCAAGGACTTGCACCGAAGTACAAGGAGCAGACTTCACACCCAGGCATCACTGCGATGCCAGCCACCCACCGTGGCAAGGGGAAAGGAACAAATATACTTCAAGTGGCTGTTTCCTACCAGACGTGTCCTGCGGGATGAGGAAAGGGACTTCCGAGCCCTCCTCCCATTAGCTGCCACTTCCCACTGCGCTCCCTCGTCACCTCTGTGTGCTGAGCTGCAGTCACAAATCATGGGTCTATTTAGGCTCTTAAAAAAAAATAAAAGGATGCAACCGTTTACAATGCGATTTCCTTAATTCTTAATAAAGGATCCTATTTGCTTCCTCCTCCATTAGTCACCTCTGGTTCAGCAGCGTGGTAGCAGGACAAAGGGACGGCATGAGTCAACGCTCCAGCGGCCTCTAGCAAACACAGCTCTTGCTGTAGCAGGACTTTGCATCCTCTTTCACAAGAGCATCAGAAGACTTCAAATTCCCTGCGGCCATGCGGAGAAAAGCCTTGTGGAGAATGACCACGCTGTTCTGCCTGCCAGTCAAAGGAGGAGCCAAGGTGCAGAAAGACTGAGCCACGTGCCAGACACACACAAGCTGAAGAGCACCAGCTCTTCAAAGACCCAGCCACCAGATCACTCTCAAGATCCCAGGCAGGACTACAGGTATAATTTTGTATAACACCCAGGGAAAACTGCCTGCAAAAACCCATCTCTGCCTCTGGCTCATTGAGAGAGGAACTGGGTTCTGGGCTCCTTGTCTGTGCAGCAAAGTGGGATGCACCGATATCAAGTACACACCTATCCTAATGCCACGTTTAGTCTCATCTCTGCTGTTTAGAGCTACCCAGGCCTCGCCTTTTGCCAGCAGGAGATGCCACGATGTGGGTTTTCACTGGGTCGAAAATGCTTGGAGGAGCTGCTTGTGAACAGCAGGCTCAGAGGGAGAAACCAGCAGAGGCACGCACAGAGCAAGTGATAATTTCCATGCTGTGCAATTACAGCTGAGAAGGAGTAAACCTCTGGTGCACAAACCTGCCAACAGTTTACTGCCGACAAGGAAACAAAACCGACAGTTGACACTGGAACAGCTACTGATACCCTGTAATCATCTCAAAAATAGACTCTTTGCAAACCTGCTTGTTAGTAGTGAGAACATATGCTCTTTTTAAGAGGAGGGGAGAAGAACCTCTCAGCATCTCCAAAGCAACATTTGTATTAACCAGAACAAGCGTGTGGTGAAGCTGAAGCTGCAAGCATCTTCCCAGAACTTGGTCTGGTCCTGCTGGGTGACAAGGACACAGATCCTGCACTGCTACAGCACATCCCCCAGCATGGAGCACACTTAGTCCTCCGAGCCCAGCAGCGAGTGCTTGCACTGGTACTTCAGACACCCAGCTTACTCCATCTTATTACACATATATACACAGCTGTGACACCCAGCACATTGCTGCGTTCAGAACGCCATTCCGCTGCACTGTAGCATGGAGATGCCTGTTTTCCAGGCTTCTCCTGCCTCTCAGCATGAAGTATACTGGCCTCATTGAGGTCCAAGCGTGACTTCATCTCTCTCCTCATTTCATAGTCCCCTCCTGGTGCTGTGCAGCCCACTCATTCTGCTTTCCCTCTCAGGACCCTCTCTGAAGGGATACCTGTCACTCAGTACCCCACCTGCATTCCTCCAGCAGCCAGTACCTGCCATGGCATCCCTAAAGCTCCTTTTAACGCGGCTACAGTCCATGTATAAGTGTGTGATACAGGCAGAGACTCTCCATTACCCAGACACGGCGAAGCACAGCACTCCATTTCCAAAATACACCACTAGACACCTCCTGGGTGACAAAGCAACCCAACCCTGCTGTGCAGGCAGGTGATAAAAATCCATCAGCTGCATGAGGCACTGCCCTTCCCCAGGCTTGTGATGCACAGGAGTAGTCCCCAGTGCTCCCTTTTATAACCACAGCCCCCAAGATCCCAGCTGCTTTCCCCCAGCCCAGGGTGGACAGAAGAACATCATCGCTGAGCCAAGTGCTCACCCAGAAAGGAGAGAGGGCTGGTTTGGTCCCTACCGCATTCGACATAAAATTCACCCACCCGCAACTTGCCATCTCCTCAGTGCTCAACACATCAACACTGCAGGGGAGAGAGGGACAAAAGTTCCCTTGCAAGTGGATTTCATTTTGGTATGAGCCATTTCGAGATTATATCCATTTCAATTCGGGCAGGGATCCAAGGTTAACATCCCTGCTCTTGTTAACAGAGCTTTAGCTTGCAAAGGCCCATCAGCTCCGTTTTACATCTTATTTGGAAAAGTCAGAGCAATGTTGCACTGTGTGCCAGGACAAGGGGAGAGGAAAGGCAGATCTTGGGGGGGGCTCTGTGACTGCTGTGGCTAAAAGCAGTTTCCCTAGGACTCCTGGACACATATCACAGGTCTCCTGTTTGCCACCCATGAACACAGACCTCGCCAGCTGTTACTGTACAGCCCTAGGGTGTTCAGCCCCAGGGAAACTTCTGAGACTTCCCATTGTTTCCACATGGTCTAGGAAGGAGAACCTTTGCCAACAGGCACAAGATACAGCATAAGGGTAGCACCCTCCGTCCGGGGTCACAGCAGCATTCAAAGACACGCATTCCTTTAAAGTCCCCATTTATGCAAACTGTGGCTTCCAGCTCCCAGAAGTGACATCCACTTCTTGGTGGACATTACTCCACAGGGGTCATGTTGCTAGCCAAGTTTCCGAGGTCCCTCTGGGTACTTTGGTAGATTGGCCAGCCAAGTCCAGCCTCTGTACACTTTCCTGCTCTGCAGCCCCCCAGGAAGACCACAGACCAACGCTACACACAACAATACACCAGAGCAGCAACGTCAGAGGATCAGTCAAACCCAGCAGCTGACTCCAGAGACCATCCCAACGCAGAAGGATTGCAAACCTCAGCATCTCTGGGACAGCAGGCATAAGTTATCAACTATGGCAACTGGTCTTTAGCAGTCTGGGTCTCCAGCCACCTTGAAACACCCCAAAAAGCAGGAGAATGGAAGCACAGTCTTGGCTGCTATAACGGCCAGCCTGGAAAGGACTGGGCTACCCACCAGCAGCCACCTTGCTGGTAGGAGACTGTCTTTACTGCACGACCCCAGCACCTGAGCAGGAAGACAGTTTCTTCACCCAGGGCAAACCTACTAATGGCTTTCACTGAGGCGTTCTCAGATGAGCTCCAACAGTCAATACTGCCAACATGAATTATTAATCACTGTGCCATTCAGCCTCAGAAGCTGATCTATCCACACCACACAAGAAGAAAGCTTTTAGCAACACACCCGTGTCAGCAAGCCCAAGGCGAGCTTGCCAGGCACTTTCTCGCACCTCCCCGCCGAGCTGCTGTGAGCCGACAGGAGGGGACCCGCGGTGGTCTGCTTGCTGCCATCTCCAGCAAAGAGCTGTGGCAGCCCGGCTCACATCCTCGCTCAGAACCGGCTCCGTGCGCGGCTGCATCAGCTCAGCACATCCACCTGTCAAGCAAGCCACTCGTTTGGAAAATTATTCTGCTGGAGCATCGCTGAGGACACCTTGCCAGTGAAATATCAGACAACATCAGGCGGTGTTTACTTGCTCCAGTGCAGATACTACACATTTATTGTTTATACTTTGCAGTGGATTTTTAGAGTTATGTCAATAAGACTGAGAGTTATCAAGTGATCTGTTTGCAGTCAGTCAGGAACTGCCACGATTCACAGTTTGCCTGAGGAATTTTAGGACAGGGATTTACCACTTCACATGGGCCTAATCCACAGCAAAAGAGACTGGGGATCTAAGAGGCATTTGTTTGGATTTGCAGGATGCCAAACTGAATTTTTGTATTGCTTAACTCCTCTGCTTCCTGCATGAGGGTGCTCCAAGGGGAACTAGTCCCAAAAGGAAAGGAAGGCTCCTGAAATGGTGTAATAACAAAGCATAGAAGACCTCCCTTGGTCCAAGCTTTGGGAGAAACGGTTGGGTTGATTTTTGTAGACTGTTCCAACTGTACTAAAACGAAGACAGAAGTGGGAAATATGGTTAGGCCAAGCTAGACATGTTGTCCTCCTCCTTGGTCATGTTTGGAGACCGATCCTGTTCATTGCTCATTTGAGGCAAACAAGAGAAGACACAAAGTATTTCCCAGGTGGCATCTCTTGCCCTGCAGGGCTTTACGCTTCTCCTGAGTACCGGATTTCCTTCATGTGATGATACCAGCTGCATCCCACTGAGTCAGAGCCATCCTGGCACTGTGGCTGCCCATATCTCTCCCAGAGCCAGAGGTCAGCTCTCCTACACAGGACCCCCAGGAGGAGGATGCAGCACATCCAGCCTGGAAGAACTTGGGTAAGATCAGGCCAGCACAGCCGGCAACCTCCCATGCATGGGGAAGACTGGTGGGTCTGCAGAGAGTGTGTCACAGCTGTCCCACCTGCAGATGTCAGCTTCTGTCCTAGCCAGTATTTTCTCCCATCTTTTCTACTGTCTTTTGTCAGAGGCAGGGCAAAAAATGAGCATTTCCAACACAGTCATGGCATAAGCTCGTTACTCCCCTTGCTAAGAGCTGATTAGCCCTTAAAACTAGTAAAAATCTTAAAACCAGTAAAAATCCTCCTTGAAACCTGAACACATTAAATTTCTTCCTTTGGACTGCCTGTTGAAATGAAATTTGCATATCTAGAGCGAGAGGAAACAAACTTCAGAGAGGTTGCATGCTTTCTCTAGCACTTCTACCAGTAACACAGACCAGCCACTATTTTCCTCTTCCAAATCCAGACGTGATGGACCATTGAGTGCCAAAGAGCAGTACTTATCCCAAAGAGTTTAAGACACTGTTCAAGAACAAAAATTAATAGCCAGGCTCCAAGTGGCAAGGCATGCATCATCTCTAGCCGCAGCTCTCTGATGTAGAAAGATTAGCCAAGGTCCTCTCCCTATTCTCCTATTTCTGATTACCAGAAGTGCCGTCATAGTTCCAGTTGAAAGACCAAAGCATCCAGCCATCCATCTGTACAAAGCTGTACATTTTAGCAGCCATGCTCTGCTGCAAGTCCCATTTCCACAGTGGGAAAGGTTTAAGATTTGGTTCCTGAAAAGTCTCTTTTCATCAGTCCTTGGGCTGGTTCTAGTGTTCAAACCAACTCTGCAGTTTGGCAGCAGAGATCCGAATTCTTGGGCTGGTAATAAGTGCCAAGGCAGTTGTTTTTATCTTATTCAGTCAACAAGAACATGGAAATCAATTTTTCCCAATCTCAGTTATGGCTAGAAATCCATTCCTTTTAGGCCAGCTACAGGATTAATCTATTGAATGGTTTGCAGGCATTTTGCTGACATACAAACATTTGAAGAATACATTACGCTTCCCCCCCCCTTCCTAGTACAGCATTAGTGCTTTTTTTTCCTGTAAACATCTTTGTTCGGGAATCCATGAGACAGGATGTGGAAATGCATCTCTGCCTTACAAACAAGCCTCATGTCTGCAAAGTTTCGCACTGCACTTAAATCGCTGGTGCTTGGTGACTTAAAAAATAAAAGAGCAAAGCTACTTAGCAATGCAAAAGATATGCCAGCAACACAGAGCAGGTACTGAACTGCCTTTACATGGCCAATACTGAACAGAGCATTGGCAAGTACAAATGAAATAAATTATATAAATTCCAAATTTAGTGGAAGCCTTGACCCGAAGACCTGCCAGTCTAACAATTAGTCTCCTCTGCTGGCTTCAAAACATCAGGACATGCATGTAAAGAGCCATCTCACATCTATCACGATAGTAGCCTAGTGCAATTCTGTCGCCTGTGAGAAGGGGGTAGTTCACCATAGTTTATTCTCTTCTCATAGAAAAAGGAGGATCTCATCACTTGTGGTCCTTACTGTGGTCTCCAGAAAGCTTCTTCCCCTGTTCTCAGCAGGATTGCAAGATGCTCTGCAAACTTTCTGGAAGAGTGTGTACATTCAATGAGACAGATGAGTTTTAACTTTTTTTTCCTCTCTATTCTACAGGCGTAGAAACAGAGGCAAGTTTTCCTCTTTCACCAGCACAGGCAGACCTTCCTGACAGCATTGTACTTCAACACTAGGACCTTTGCAACTCCCAAAGAGCTGTTCCCACACATATCTGGGAATACATCGCTCTCAGTTCCAGTATCTGCTCTTACCCATAAGAATCAGGATCTAAGTTTCCATTTGTCCAGTATCACTGTTTTTCCACACCCAGTCTCCAAGTGTCAGGATTGTTTGTAAAACTTTCCACAGGTGACGTATTTCAGGCCAAAGGCTAAGATTTGTTTTAAAATGTTCTTCACAAGTTTTGATCCGGGCAGCAGTATCAAAATGGCTTTGGGAGACCAGAGAACGATGAAGCAATTATATCCCGAGCAGCAGGACAGCAGAAAGTGAGAGCATCCATCTCACCACAGCTGTCTTGTCTTCCTCCAGCAACCCGAGTCCAACAGACTGTGCAGATCTTATTTCTCATCACTGCAGAGGGCACTACAGGTATTTCGTATTCAGAAAATACTTTCTATGCTATGATGTGTTATCCTGGCCAGAAGGGACATATCTAGTTATAGAAGTGTGGTAGCCCTGTCTTGCTCACCTATGAAAAGCCTCTACCCTCCAGGGCCACAGGGAGAGAGCAGAGCTGCTCCAGGGCTGTCCCCACACCTGGACACCCTGCTGATGCAGACAGGCATGCACACAGGAAAGGTTTTTTTGCCTCAAAATACTAAGGAGAGCAGAACAACAGCACCATTCCTATTAGCAGTCAGTTCCTGCTTCAAAACAGTCAACTGTGGACACTGACCTTGATGTCTAAATGGTTCTACATTCACCTGGAGTGTGACATTGTCCACTAGATCTCCTCTTAAGAGCTCTCAGGCTGCCCATGAAATACATCTTCAGGCCTGTCCCCATGATAGTGTCCTCCCCTCCCCTAACTGATCTTTCCAAATTATTGCCCCTCTGTTTCTGCATTGGTCACCTGCTGGGCTGAGACTAAGACAGTATGTTACACTTTGCTTTTCAGCTGGGAGCAAACCTCCAGAAGTTGATTTATCTCACACAACTCCCAGCACTTGCAGCAATGCCTTTCCTCATGAGCCCTCTGGAAGGTCTCCAGCTGCCACCAGCAAGATCTAGTCAACAGGAGAGTCCCTCCAAATAGCATGGCTATGGGCTGAAATAAGTTTTCTGGCTGCTCCTTGCAAGTCTTTGTTGTCTGTACTAAGATAAAGTCACCCATCAAAGCATGAAGACACCAACACCATTCTGGGAAGCAAGTCTCCTTGTAGGGAGAGCAACATGCAACGTGCCCATGCTGTGCACTGTCTGGAGGGGAGCAGGGGATGCTCAAGGACTCCTTTGCACTACCATATAGCATCACTGAAGACCTTCCATCAGGTTCTCTGATCTCACCAGGACATCCAAGACAGACCCACAGTAACTGAATAATCAATTAATCCTCCTGTAGAGCTCCATTTACATAATGAAAACACAGCCTCCCAATATACCACTATTTTTCAGTTGTCTAGACTAATATATCTGTCCTGTAGTTGAGGGGGGGGAGACCTAACACAGCTTCTATTACGGGTGGCAGAGTTCCAGCTGAAGTCACATGGTGGCAATAAAACTTGTATTGATTTCATGTAAGCATTTAACCCTAGCAGAGCACGGATCCCTCCAATAGCCCACAACAGACTCTGCGTCCAGCAACCCAGACTGAGTTACAGTTGCACCTCTCATGGAGCCTGGGGAATCCCTTCTCTTTCTCTCCAGCTCCAAAACAAGTCATAGACGAGCAGAAATCAGACAGGCTTCACTGCACATTTTGAAATATGGCACCAAGTTTGGGTTTTTCAGTTCAATACTGCAACTTATCCCAGACCGCAGAGGTGGGTCTCACCCTACAGACCTCAATGGAAAACAAAACAGCTATCATTCTAGATCCAACACATTTAGCAAGCAAGCACCTGGGACCAGGGTCTGTCCTCAGAAGTCTTCTCCCAGACTGAAGACTGGGACCAGTGGTGCTGAAACAACCCTCTTTCTCCACTCTACTCAGCAACAGCAAAGCACAAGTCAGAAGACAGCAGAGACTGTAGAACTGAATTAAAGCCCTTAATCTTCAACTTTCACCTCCATAAATAGGATATGAAGAACAAATAATCAGCAGCTCGCAGCAGGGCCCATTTGCAGATCCTGGGTCCCAGCCAAACTAGACAGGCCACAGATGGGCAATCAGCAGAGAAGGCTGAGGTTCAGCTGCAGTCCTTGGTCTCGCCACAGGCTTCTGCAGGTTAACAGGAAAATTGTTTTGAACTCCAAGCCCACAAAGTCAGTGCAAGACTCCCCATTAATCCCAGAAATTAGAAAGGAGACCAAATGTCCAACCTGTACCACCAACAGCACAGCTGGGCTGTTGGAGATAAAGACACAAAGCCTTGTCAGACCTTCTCCTGGGCAGGACAGTCTCTGCGTGCAGTATAACAAGCCCTGAACCAGCGTGCAAGGTTCCCATCACTTCAGTAACAGCGCTGTGTTTGGGCATTTCCACCAGAGCATGGTTTAAGTGAGCACACTCTGCCCTCCTCTGCTTGCTACAAGTTGTCTCTCCAGCCTGTAGAGGTCCAGGCAAACCCGTACGTCTTGCCTGAGGGATCACATTGGGCTCTGTTGGTGACACAGTCACCTAACACAGACCAAATGACTTCTGGCCATTCCCATGACCGGAGCACACACAATTCAGCCATTAATTGCAGCAGCCTAACATCGCAGCTGGAAATAAGGACACTGATGCCAAACCACAGTGTTCACCACAACCAGCTGACAGGGACACTGAGCACAACTTGTCCCCATCTGAACAATGCCAGGAGCCGTGAACTCACCACATTTGAGCTGCATGGGTTGGACAGACCCTGCAGGGGCAGGACAGCCACCATGCCAAACGGGTGTCAGGGATGTGTCCTTAAAGTCTCCCATCTCCTCCTGCCCTGCCAAGCACAGGGACAGGAGATTTTTTTTTTCCTGTGTAAGTGACTACCAAGATTTGCCTTGACATTTGTAGGTCACCGAATGAAAAGGTCTGGGAAGGGGAGACTTCAAAATCCTTGAAAGCTCAGCTCTGTTGCCAGCACACCCCATACTCAAGCTGCTGTTCTTCCTTCTGGTCTTTCCACATCCCCCCTCCAACACCCTTCTTCCCTCTCTTGCATGGGGTGAGGGGAACCGATTGCACCAGCACGAGGATCTCTGGGTTCTTCTGGCCTCTCCAAGCAGAGCCTAGGTGTTACTTTCAGGAAATAAACTGAAGTGAACACATCTCTGCTCTGGCCCAGGTGAGCTCTAGGCCTGTCTCTTCTCAAATATCCTTTGAGGAACCCTGGCTTGCTTGACATTCACTATCCCTCTTGCTCCTCAAAACGTGAACCCCAATTTTTGCAATCAAATGTCCCTCCAGCCCCTCTCTGAGCACCTGGGGAACAACAAAAGTACAGAGCAAATTAGATTTCCAAGGCCAATTCCCCTAAATTTCTTGCAGAAACACACCCAAGGGTTGCACATCTGGGGGACATGTATCAAGTGTACGTGTGGCAGGTTTTGTGGATTTGTTTTGCCAAGTTCTCCTCAGGCAACAGTTTTCAGCACAGAGAAGCACACTGGGAGCCACATCATGGTGCTAACAGAAGAACAGAGACTTTCAGAGCATCCCAAGGCTTCAACCATGAGGACAGCCCTGGGCTACTGTGATCTTGTTCTCCACACCCAGGACTTGGGCCCAAAGTTCTCCATTTGTCAGGCGTTCCTCTGCAGAGTGCTGCCCAAGGATGACAGAGCAAGTCATTTAGACTTGGCAGCCCTGTGTGTCCCAGGCATAAGGTTTGGCACAGACTCCAGAGCCCGGGATGCTAATATCTTCCTAGATAGCAGTTATGCTCCTCTGTGCTTCTTCTGTGAAGGCTTTCCCTGCTTTGACCCTCACGTCCTACATCCCCCCTGGGGACTGCGGCAAGCACAAAGGCAGCTCCCCTTTTCCACAGCTCAGAATGTCTGCCTTGCGCAACAACTTTCTCTGCAGGTCTGGAGCTCTTGAGAACAGCCTACATCTGGTATGATGCCGTGTTTGGACTCATCCCCACTCCCAAAGGGCAGTCTGAGCCAAGCTTATGTTACCAGCACCAGAAGCATGTTCCCCACTTCCTAAACATTGCATCAGAGCGCACAGCGTCAGAAGCATTTGGAAATGCATTGAAGCTGCCTCCGCATATGTGTGTCAGAGGACACGCATGCATCCCGTCTGGAAGCTAGAAGAAAGGCCATCTGCCTTTCATCGCCAACTGGTGATGGTCGCAGATTCTTCCTGTCGCTTTGGCTACTGCACGCTGAGCTGTGCTCAACTCCACAGCGTGCTCCAGAGCCACCTCCTGGCTGAAAGGATAACAGTCCTGGAAAAAAGCAAGAAGGGAAAAAAAAAAAAACAAACCCTAACAAACCCAAACACCAACCCCCAAATCCCAGTCATCTGATTTATAGCTGCAATGCCCCTCCTTAACAGGTTTCAGCATCACTTCACTCCAGACAGAGACACCACCCTGCTCCCATTCCTAAGCATGATCCCAAATCCAAGGCAGTCAGAGGCAGTCCGACAAATCCAAATGCAGAACTTCCTGTCAGCAGCAGTTTTGCCCGCAGCGCTGCCTGCCTTGCCACCCTGGTTCCAGTGCAGGCATGTCTGGGGTACATCTGTTCACCCTGACTCTCATCCAGATGCCCCGAGTCACAGCCAGGCAGCTGTGCCCAGCACACCACGCAGAGGCTGCTGCAGCGAGCCCAGCACACCACGCAGAGGCAGGCACCAGGCAAGGTAAAACACCAAGACCGAAGCCAAAACTTGGCGCTCAGGCATGGAAAGGCCAGCACTCGCCTTTCCCCATCACTTCATCCCTTTATCTCGCACTTGCACTTGGCTCATGGGCAGCACAGACCATCCCTGCTCCCCCAGCTTAAAATATTCATGTTTCAGCCACTTCTGCATCCATTTATACCAGGGCTCGCTCTTCTCTGGGCCATTCCTTTACCAAGGTCTGCTCAGCTCAAGTCCCTTCCAGGCCAGAAGAAAGGACAAGAGAGACAGTTATCCCAAAGAAAGGTCCTTGGTCCACACAGAACAGAAAAATTTCTCAGTCCACAACAAAGCCAGACCCTGCTGTTTGATGAGGTTTGTTTTCCAGCAAGGCTGTGCAAAACATTCAGGCAATTGAACTGCCTTGAGAAGAGAGAGACACAGTTTACGGGGAGAAGTGTCCTTCCCCAGTCCTACCAAAGACAGGGGAAGAGATTACTACCAGGATCCTTCTCTCCAATGCCCAGGTAACACCCTTCACACCTGATGCTTCTCTGCACAACAAAGGTTCCAGCTCTGGAAACACAGGCTGTAGACAGAGGTCAATTAAAGCACAGATTTAACTCTAAGCCAATTTTGCACACACCAATAAAAATTGATAAAACATCATATTGAACCCTTATAAAAGGTTTTCCCCACTGTAAAGGTGCTAGCTAGCATCAGGTAAAGGAAGAGTCACAGCAATTTATAGTGATCTCTAGCCTGGATTTCTTTCCTCTCAACCTCCTTTCTTCCAAGATGCTCCTGCCATTCCCAGCTCATCCAGTCCAATCCAGAACAATAAACTCTAGCATACCAGGCTGGATGAGGCTTTGAGCAACCTGGTCTAGTGGAGGGTGTCCCTGCCCATGGCAGGGGGTTTGGAACTTGATGATCTTTAAGGTTTTTTCCAACCCAAACCATTCTATGATCCTGCATGATCCCCAACATGAGACCAGACCAAGGAGGCAACCACAGACCTCAAAAGGCTTGGCACGGAGAGGCAACACACAGCTAAAACCCCACCGCAGGGAAACCCAACAGCAGTCAGAAATCCACCCACCACATACCCTTCAAACAGGCAGAAATATGCCAGCTGAGCAGCGTAGCCAAGAGTGACACTGGAGTCCTTATGATGTTAAAAAAAAAAATCTCTTCCCATGTTGCAGCATGTTGACCTGACAACATGCCATCAGAATTTTAAATTACATCTCTGAAAACTCTTCTCCCTGTCAGCAAGCGTTTGAACCTGAAGCGAAGCCGGCAGCAGAGAGGAGCAGACAGGAGAGGTAATTACCCGCGGTCTCCTCCAAGAGCTGACAGAAAGCAGGCCCCGTGCTGGAGATCCTGGCCTCATTACGGGCTCTCCTGGAGGCTGCAGCTGCTCCTCTCCGTGGTCAGACTTGAGTCACAGCGTTTTGGAGGAGAGGGGAGCGCTGCCGTGGGCTCATTAATGGCTGTGGGGTCCGTCAGCCACGGCACAACCGCAGCCACGCTGGTGTTTGAAGCTGGAGCCCCAATGCTGCGCTCGAACTTCAGATGATGAGCAAAAGCCAGCCGGGAAGTTGGCTTGCTCATCGCTGTGGCATTTCTAATACAGGAAGGGGCTTTCTCCAGAGTTAATGTGTGTTTTAGAGCTAACAGAAAGAGACAGTGCAAACTCTCACCCCTTCCTCATTAAAGGCAGCGAGACAAAAACTCTAAGATTCCACATAGTAGCTGGGGAACAGCTTTAGAAGCCATACTAACTCCTGAAGCAGTGGCACTTCCCAGGGAAAAAGACATTTTACCGCAAGAGAGCTGCCAGTCCACAAAAACCAGGGTCTCTCCTCAGACCTTCCCTGCGTGGGCTGGGGTGTCCCCATGGCCCACAGAGCCTCCACCCACGGCACAGGACAGCCGCTCACCATGTACATGCCAAGGAAGGCAACTTGCAGCAGAGGTAGAAAGGTCTGTAGGGTAAGACAACTTGGCTGGCGTGGCACAGCCCCTCCTGTGCCTTGGGACTAATAAAGCACAGTTTCTAACCAACAAACCAACTTCTGCCCAAGGACCTGGGCAACCTGGTCTAGTGGAGGGCGTCCCTGCCCATGGCAGGGGGGTTGGAACTCGATGATCTTTAAGGTCCTTTCCAACCCAAACCATTCGATGATTCTATGACCTGTGTGTTACATGCCAGCCTCAGCACAGGATCTGTCTCACACGGTCCCATTATCACTCCAACTGGAAGAGGAGCAGGTCCCCGGCTCCACTGCTGGCCAGAGGGTGGCTGATGCTGTAGGGACAGATGCCGGAGCATCCCTGCAGTGCTGGCCTCAACATCAAACCAACCCTCCTGTTTGTGTCCTGTGTACAGCCCACAGATCGATAAAACAAAGCATATTGCACCTTTTTCCTTCCCACCACCGTGCTCACAGCCCAGCCTCACCCATTCCCACCTTTGCACTGGGGGTCTTCACCATGTTTCCAGTGACTACCCTTATGTGCTTCAGGCCTCCGATTTTAGGAAGGAAAACATGAGAGCACAGCAGCACCCCATCTGTCTGCACCCAAAGGACTTGCAGCACCAGTGATTTGAGCTCTGCCTCTATCCACCCATCAGCCCCGGCACATAAATGGCCAAGTCCTGCAGGGGTGTAAGAAGAGCCCTGTGCCCACTTCCTCCAGGGGAAGACATGAAGCATGTGAAGCCATGCAAATACCAAAACAGAGGTGCAATCATGACAGAGAACTGGAAATACACAATTTCCCTCAGTGCTGGTTGTTGTCTCCCTACCACAGCAAGCAAACGTCAGCTGGAGTCCCCTTAGATCCGGGGAGCACAGGGCAGAGCAAGAGAGGAAAGATGTGCCATCCTGTTCGGCTCCCGAGGAAGAGGACAGGAAGGGAACTTGTATGCACTTGAAAGGGTAAAGTTGGCATATTATAAGCAGCAAGTTTAATGACACCTAATCATAATGCTACGGAATTTTGGAAGGGACATAAACCCTTGGGCTTTGAATGAGCTTTGAAACACAGGGAAGAATGGGAATAAGTCACCCCCACAGCCACCTGCTCTACAATTTCCTCTACCTTCCACTCAATCACCCAGTGCTGGAGCTACCATAAACACTAAATTGAGTCAAATAGATCTTGGTGCCACTCCTGCCATCCCTTCATGCCAAAATAATTAACATGGCAAATAATTTCATTTTTAACATTTCAGTTGAGAGGCATTTTAGGCATTTTCCTCTTCCCAATTCTTTATCTCAGCCTTTTTTTCAACACAAGCTAAATTAGTTTGGCTATTTGGGGTCCACGCACCAACACACATTAAGCCGCATGGTCCTCCCCGCACCCTCCAGCTCTCATCACACTCCACTAACAGATTTCCCACCCAGCTCAAGGGAGCAAGATCAGACTTCAAATGCCTCCGAGAAAGCCTCATATTTCTCTCCACCACACATCCCATGGGGATCTGTTAACACAGGCAGCTTCTGCTGCCATCCTGGTCAGGGCTGTGCTGGAGGAGTCTTAAAATGGAGCATAAAGTCCTGCCTCCTCCCCTGGAAGTACACATCCTCCTAGAGGGATCGGTGGGAAATTTCACACAGGGTTAGTTTTAATGCTTTTGAATATTCTGTGAGGTTTGTGTTCAATTTCTCATCATAAAGTTTTAATGGGAACTCTTTGAAACCGCCAGCTTTTCCGATACATCTTCGGCCAGAAACTGTCTGTCTATGCAAAACTCGGCGAGGTGCATCCTGATTATATCTGGGGCACCGTCTACAGTTTTTAGTTTAAAAAAAGCAAGCAAATCAGATATGCAAGTTTTAGCAACATTTTTAACCATGATGTGTCAACATTTGTCCCACTCTTGCAAGCTTGATAGCCTAAATCCTCAATTGTGGGATTATATATATTTGATAACAGTGATTTTGTATCTGTCTCTTGCAAGGGGAGGCAGAGAGCTGGGGACAGGCAGGGCTCAGCTCAGAGCTGCACCAGGCTAAAACCCCCACACATCACTCAGCCTCCTTTCTGTGCCATAAACACCACTGCGGAACTTTTAGAAACACCAAAGGATACAAATCTTTGTTGAATAAGCTCACTGCTGTGCTACCTAACAAGCTCCCAAAAGTAAATCCATGTCTTCTCTCCAGGGACCTGAGCGTTGCCAGCATGAGCAGAGCCATGGAAGGAGGATTACAAAGATGCTCTGGGTGGTTTTTCTTAACATATAATTACTTTTCAGGACTGGATCTGCACACAAAATCTAGTCCTGAACAGTCAGGGTCTTTAGATAAAAGTGAGGGTGAAGGATGGAATTTAAAAAAAGAAAAAAAAATGAAGTGGAAGACAGAGGAGAGAAAGAAAAAAGAACTAATAATTTAATTTGGTCAGGGAGAAAAGGTAACCTTGGTTTTCCAACGCATCAGCCCACCACAAACATCAAATGTTAAGAACGTGCAAAAAAAAAAGTGAAGACAGAAGGAATTCTGTAAAATAGAAACAAAACTGATTGCTGCCCTGAGATGAGATTTCTGCCCCCTTGCACTCTTATTTCCTGGGTTTGGCCCTTCATCTCACATACTAAAGGTCAGCACATCTGCTCTACCCATTTACCCTGCCCAGAACACCCTTTCCACCAGCCCAAGCCCACGGTTAGCAGCCACAGCTCTCAACGGAGATCACTGAGCTGCAGCGATGTGCCCCACCAGGTCTGCACAGCCCTTCCCTGAGCAGCAGATGTACGCTCGAAGGCACCGCTGGACCACAGCCTCACTCCTTCTATTTGCCCCTCCAGTGTAGCATCACCCCCAGCTAGGGAGGGGGATTTCCTAGTTTCTACCTATCTGCTGACCCTGCTCAGTGCTGATTCCCCCCCCAGAATTGAGCAGCCTCCAGCTGCGTGCTGCCTGGCAGCAGATCAGGGTGCATTTCACCACTCATCCCTGGACCACTCCGGATGCAGGCAGCAGAGGACCTTCCCAGAGCAGCGCAGCGTTTCAAGAGAAGCTGGGTTTCTCTCTGCTCCTTCCTTCTCTTTACTTTATGCAAATCAAATCTCTCTTTGGCTGGCTCCCGCTGTGCTGCAAAGGGCTGGTGGAGGGGAGGAGAGGGGAAGGGGTGGGAAGGAGGGGGGAAAAGAGGATGGAGCCTTGTTCGCTATCAGCTGCTCAGAAGAGCAGAGACAAGATTGATGATGCTCTCTGGATATAAGATCTCCTCCTTGTGAAAGGCTGCTTATGAGGTCTGATAGACTTGTCATCTCTTAATAAACATCGCTGATATGTCGGTGAGAAGAAAGAGGGAGCGAGGGGAGGACACACGGAAAGGCGGCTGACAATTTACTTAAAATGACGCTCTTCTCTCGCCTTGGCCCTCACATGCAATTCGGATGGCCTCTTCCCAGGAAGGAACAACCCCAGCCCAGCCTCACCAGTATATCCCATCTCAGCAGAGCCCAGGGATAGGCTGAACCCAGCATCTGGGCATTTCCAGTGAAACAACCCCTTTCCCTATGAACCTGGGGCCATCAGCCCTTTGTGTATACCTGGTCCTAAGCCTCAAGAAAGCCACCAGGATTTTCAAACAACTTGCCCAGTAGCTATGGGAGCAGACCCCATTAGGAACAGAGCACAAGGGAGGCATTTCATCAGCACCTTGCCAAGTCCAAAGCTGTTTCATCACCGCTGTGCTCCTTCTGTAAATTGCTCTCCAAGCGTAAGTGGCTCTGCTCTTGCCCACGTGGCTGTAAATCAGAGGGACTTGCCTGTGATCAGGAAAACACATCCCTTTGCTTTTGTTTAATCTCTGTAAAGCAGCAAGGAAATTTTTAATGCCTGGAGGGAGCATTTGTCCTACCCAGTTCCAACAATGACAATCACAGGTAGCAAATGGGACATTACCACCAGGAGCTTGCTTGGATACAAAACACCCACTTATGGTCACCCTCATTTAGCTACAAGCATGCAGATTTTGTGCGACTACAGACGCATTTTTCCTTGCGTATCTGGCTCGGTTCATATCTAATCAAGCTACACATGGTTAAAAATCCTCCAGAGCATTAGCAGGTGCTTAGTGGTGCTGTGTAAGTGCAAAGCTAAGGAATAACAGTGCTGTAAGCACAGCTAACATAAGTGTTCATAGCTCCCCGTGGGGCTAAGACTGAAAACCAGCTTCTCCACCCCGGGCTTACATATGCAAAGAGAAGTTCCTACAGAGACCATACAGGAAGCAGATGGGTTGTAAGGCAGGTCCTCTGCACATCCTAGCTGCTCTCTGGGAGGCTCTGACCTGCCCACAGCTCCAGGGACACTTCTCCAGCACTGTGGGAGGACACCGGGCTCCCCTTTCCATTAGGGCCAGCCCAGGGAACAAAGATGCTCAGGCAGCTCTGCTCCTGCAGGCAGCCCAGCCAGGCAGGTTCCTTCTGCTAATGCTTTTGGCCCTCTCCAAATTTTCTTCCATTGCCTGCTCCCCTCACACACTGTCCTCCTCAAAACCTGCACCCCAGGATGATGATGCCTTACAATACACTTCATCCTATACTATTTCTGTGTAAAATAACACAATGTAGTGATTTCCCCTGTCTTACACCGATCCCATCATTACTTTACTCTAAAACAACTTTACCAACAATTCCCAAGATAAACTCTTTGAGTGATGAGGACTCATTACATCCCCAGCACCAACACTTAGACTTTTAGCAAACTCAGTCCTTTCAGGGCTTGGATTAATTTTTTAAAGAACTCACCATATTTCCACCACAGTGTCTGTGTCTGCAGGAACCCAAACACATACACAGCTCTTTCCCAAAAGTTACTACAGGAACAGACTTCCAAGGGGTAGATTCGCCATCAATAAACACCCATGCTAAATTACACTCCAAATGATGACCTGGCAAAAGAAACAAATATATTTATCCCTCCTTTGCACATGACCTCTCCACCATATCTCCCAGGAGAAAGAAATCAGGCCTCCCTCCTTCCCCAAATTAGTGACCCACAAGGAATAAGTTTCTCAAGGCTGGAGCCCACAGCTCGGTGTAGACGTGGATGGTCTCAACTTGCTTATAAAAGAAAACAACCTTGACTCCGAGAGGTGAACGTGAAGCCCCAGCGCTTCCTGCCCTTGGCAGTCCATAACAAACCAGTGTCCCCAGCATCACCTTCTCAATCAAACGGGCACTTCAAGATCTGAAACCCTCCTCCTTCACCCAAAGATAATCAAAGGGATTTTTGGCAACCTCCAGTTACAAGGTTGTCGTCCAGGCACTAAACCGGGGTTGTACTCACTAACTGGCACATCCACGCCTGCCTGCAGTTCCCCAGCTCTGCGGGAACACTAGATGATGTTCAACTCATCTCACTGCAGGTTCCCTTGCTCACAAGACTTTATTTAAGACAACCAACCAACACACCATACCTCACATCTAAGCATACAGTGTGACTCTGTAGTTCATATTTTCATAGAATCACAGAATGGTTTGGGTTGGAAAGGACCTTAAAGATCATCGAGTTCCAACGCCCCTGCCATGGGCAGGGACACCTCCCACAGACCAGGATTCATTTTAGTATGAAACAGCTTGCTTTGCAGTTACTCCATGCATACTCCATGTATACGAGCCTTCTTACTCACCTAGCACCCGAGGGCAAATCCATGGAATAGCAGTTCTCCGTCATTTCCAAACAGATAAAAGGTCAGGTGCCTAATGCAATACTCCTAAATCCTCATTATTTCCTTAAAATATTTGAGGAGCTTTTTTTCCAATCTTCAGCTGCTGGTGGCAAGTGACCACACAAGAATCATAATTATCTTTTAGCACAATTATTATAAGTTCCTAACATCTGTGGCTGTGAAGTTTTTGAAAGCAGCAGACAAACAAATGGAGAGTCTCAAATGGAACTCTCCTTAACCTTCACTCCCCTGCACAACCCCCAACGGCCCCTCTCCTCACCTTAGAACTTATCGAGTAATGACTCAGAGCTCAGCTGGAGTTTCAGATTCATTTACAGATGGGATTTTTCATTGCACTGAAAAAAGTGATTTTTAGATGAAAATCCCCACAAAAAAACCCTCATGCATTTTGTAGACTTCTTTGCATTCTCTCTACAAAAACAAAAAAAAAATTCCAACAACAAAAAATACCACTAGAAGTAGAGGATAAGAGGTTTTCACAAACAAAAAATTAAAAATCTTTGCTAGTGCTATAGACAATAAAGAAGCAATTAACTACCTCATATAATAAACTGCATTACTTGTCATTTAAAAAAAAAAAAGTACCAACCTAAACGCTGCCACTGGGATTAGAAATTTAAGGTACAGTATTATCCATTCTGTCCTCAGCACTTAACCTAATGGTTATAATGAGGATATCTAAGTGACTGGGGATATTATTTGGTCAGAGGGTCACCACAGCGAAAGACAGATATAGCATAACTAGAAAATATGAGAGTATTTGCACATCACATTTTACAAGTCATCTTCCAATACAAATAGAAGCACGTAAGAACAAAACCAAAGACCTTGCTACACCATTTAGAAATTATTCACATGAATAGAAATTAAAATAGACAACAAACACAATGAGAGAAAACAGGATTCACGAGTGAAAGAAGAGAAGGGAGTATAAAACCTAGCATTTTAGGCGATATACTTTTTTTTTTTTAAGTAATCTGAACATAATTAAGCTAGAAAAAGAAACCACAGGGGGAAGGAGGAATTATTCACACTCAGGAACTGTTTGCAATCTTCCACTGCCTAATGCCCTTCCAGTGCCATCTACGTACCCCCACGGTTTCCCGCATGGAGCAAACATCAACATTTCCTTCCAGGAGCAGTGCTGTGGTTTCTACCAGGCTGTTTCGGGGAGTGGGAGGGGGTGCAACTGAAAGGCATGAGAAAGAGAGAAAGAAAGAAGACAAAGGAGAATATCTGGGGAGAATGAGAGACAGAGGTCTAAGGACAACTGGAGGAGTGTATTTTTCCAGCACAACCCCACTTGAACAGCAAAACTCTCATCAGAAACACAGGATCAGAGCTCTTTGAAAACTCTGTCCACAGCATGTGGCATCAAAGATTGAAATCCCAACAACTCCCGTCTATAACTCACCCCCATTTGGCAGGGAGCATCACACAACTGAAAACACAAACAGGTGTCAAGTTAGTAATTTCCTAGCTCGACAGTGAGCAGTATGGAAAATACGTGAACCTGTATTTCATCCTCCAAATCATATTAACACTCAGATCTCAAGCAAGAGATAATATGAGGGTAACTGAAGCTGTCCTAGCCAATATTTTGAAACACAGGGATAGAAATATAATGCAAGCAGTGTTTTAGAAAATATATTAAAATACCAAGTGGAGGGTGGAACAAAGCTAATAAACTTAAAAGATGACATCTGAACAAGTAGTCCATTACCCAGGGAAGATTCCAGCATGCTCAAAAATCATATATCATTTACTTTCACATAAACGTCCATTATCTCTGTGTTTGGTTTTTTGGGTTTTTTTAATGTAGCAAGATGCTATCCCTTCTAAGATCCCCTCCAAAGATGGAATGCTGCTGTTTTGTATCCACATCTCCTTCACCTACTCACCAAAACACCTCTCCCCCTCCCCTGCTGACACAGCATACTTCTCCAAACCTGCAGTTTTACCAGAAACCAAATCTGACTTTTGTCTCAGACTCCAGATGGGTATAGCTGTAAGGATATTGCCACATGCAAGATCAGGCGCTATGTTAAACCAAGAGCCGTTCATCTGCAAACTTAATAGCCGCTGAAACTGCAACTGCCACGAAAGAGTGACCAGGTACCTCTACTGCTATCCATAACAACAATGGTAACCCCCTTCAGGGCTGGCGATCTGTTGCAGTCACCTATTGTTCTTTCACCTGGCAAACACAACGTCTGAAAACCACCAGAGTAGGGTTAATCCCACCTGTCCAACCATTCACAATCCACTCAGTGCTCTCCTCACATCTCTGGCACCCTTGTACAAGGCTTGACACCTAGAGTCTACACAGCCTAAGCACAATTAGGGGGTGTGAATGAAGGCAAGATGGAAAACAAGCAATTGCAGCACCAGGTCTGGACTGAAATTGCCACCTCCTGCCCAAGAAATCCCAGAACAGGCCCCAGTTTGGGGTCAGGAAGGTATCGCATCCTATCCTAGATCTGCTCCTGTGTGCACACTGAATAGACCTCCTGGCCCCGGCAGCTCCGAGGTCATTCTTCCACATATCGCGCTGCCTCCCCAACATTACCTCATCACCCAAGTTAGTGGAGACGAGTTACATCCAAATCTACTGCCCCAAGAGCCTAACTCTGCATCCACCTCCACCAGCAGGAGCTTCATCATCTTCAAAACCAGCAGATATTACCATCACTTGGAGAAGACTGTGTCAGTGCCACACAGTAGAGACCAAGGCCAACACAGCAAACCATGCAATCAACACAAACACAATTGGGATCTACTCACTTCCTTCTGAGGTTGTCCATACTTCAACAGCTGTTGCTCCTTGAAAGAGGTTTTCTTCTCCCAGAGACAGCAGGGACATGTCTCAGCAGGGTGTATGGACAGACTTGCAGACCAGCCAACTGCGCCATGCCTGGCGGCACACAGAGGATCAGCAGCAGGCATGAGCTATTTCCAACTGTGGAAAAAGAACAAAACAAGTCAGCTTGGTTAGATGGTGCAACAAAGAAGCCACAGTGTCCATCTGCCCTGGACATGATGAACACGGGCATGCAGACAGACAGCCACCAGCTCAACCATTGGAAACACAAGAGCATTATGCTAATATTACGAACACTAAATTTGAAAGTGAGCCCTTCCTCCCACCTAGTGGGGACACAGAATTGACTCAGTGGGTGCACATGAACAGATTTTGCTAAAGAGAAGAGAAACACCAGGGAAAGTCAACATGCCCTCTAGATTGCCCCCGAAAAGCTGGAGTCCATCACTGGATCCGCATACGTACACAACAGTACTGCTTGCTGGCCATCCCTGCTGCTGCCACCCAGGCTGGTGCTGTCACTAGATGGCTTGGGACCTCTAGATGGTCTTGGACTACATTTGTGGAAAATATGGCTCTATATGCCACAGGGGCTGCAATGGATAAGCAAAAGTAGCCAAGCAGCCAGAATACTGCAGGAGACATGATGTTAGTCAGACAGGTGCCAGAGGTGCCTAACAAAGCTTGGCAGGGTTATCCTGCACCCACAAACACACGCGTCCAGACAGAAAGGCACGCTGAGCCCCACTTTCAGAAATTCCAACCTCCCACCCTAACACCAATAGTTCTGTGCTAAAAAACCTGCCTCCTGGTGAAGAAATGGTGCAAACACCTCTGCTACTTTCCATGGCTCCTCCAAGGAGGACAAGCATCCTCACAGAGGAAGCAGGGCCCTTGCACAACAAGCAAAACACAGCAAAGCTGCATTTATCTGCAAGATATGGGGAAGGTCTTATAACCACCTCACCCAGCTAAGCTGAACCTGTGGATGGAGAACGCTGAAAATGGGAGACGCCTTAGCATCCCTTCCACTTGGTCCTAGCAAATCCTGTTTGGTGCTCCTCCTGCTTCCCTGATGCTCAAAAAATGCCACACCGGGAGCCAAGAGACAGGGCTCCAGGGCAACATGAGGTATGCCATCCGTCACTAGAAAGACGCATTCCTTCAGTGCACAGTGAGACACAGATGTGACCCACGATTCTCATGTCGCTATCATTCACCCAGCCTTAACACCACCTCCTTACCCCACACGCTTCCCCACTGGTTTCACGTGCAGTGTCACTGCCCAGCTCCACAGGGAGGGGGATGTTAAGGAACTGCCTTTCTTTTATCTCAGATTAATTAATCCATTCTGCTTGTTCAAGGAGCTGCTTTGCTGAGCTACGAGGAGCAAGTCACGCACCACACGTGGCATGCTGGAGTTCAGCGAGATCCCCTGGCACAGCCACGTCAGGAAGGCTGGGCACCCACTGAATTACCACCAGCAACAATTTGCACTATGCAAACACTGTGGCTCTGGGAAATAGGAAAGCAACATTTTCAGAAAACGCTAGAGCAGGGCCAAAACATGCAGAGCTAGCATCAGTCTTACAACAAAGACTGTTCTCCCCATTATCCATCTTGCCTTCTGTCCAAGAACCCAGGAAGGATCAGGCTAAAGGTACACTTTTTTTTTCCTGATAGTTGATGATTCTGATGCAAATAGAGCATCACTATTGACTTACACAATGCCAACGCATACCCAAGTATAGTTGAGTGATTTGTACCTAGACACCAGGAGAAAAAGTTGAGCTTCCCCAAGTTAACTCTAGGAAACCAGACCATAGATCTGATTTGTGTGCACCAGGCTCCTACCTGCTGAAAGGCAACTTTGTGCAAGGAAGAGTTATAATAGATGATGAATAGATAATGGAGTATAGGGGCTCTGAAGAGGTCACCTGCACCACCTCCTTGCTCTAAAACAGGAGTCATAAACCATCTCCACGCTTCCCCGTGCGCACACTTTTATATTTTTGAAGCACCCAGCACAAAAGAGCCCCACGCTGACGGACACTTTGATGATTTAAGTGTTAAATAACAGATAGGTGCTATTTATGTGGAAATTATTTCTGTTGGGACAGAGACATGAAAGCAACATTTTTTCCTATGCCTCTGCCTGCCTCACCTGCACTCTCGCTGCTCATCCATCTCCCAGGATTGCCTGGAACATTGCACATGTAGGAGCATTTTCAAACAGCTCACATTTTCTTTAAAAAGTCAACCTGTTCAGTAATGGCTCATCCTGCTCCTCCCACTCCCCGCTATGCACTCCCTTGGGGCCGAGAGGGGAGAAGATTCAGCCTGCACTGGAAAATAGCTTTATGTACATTAAAATATCACCACTTGTGAGTCTGATGCCATTGCAACCTACAAAGCCAGAAATAGCAGCTTTGTCCCAGTGGAATAGAAAAGGACAAATTTCCAGCCTCCCAGAAGGTCTCAAGTTATGCAGGTGCTCTTAGTCCTGCAGTAACAGAAAAATAGCAAAAAATATTACAGAGAAGACGGAACAATATTGTTTCAGGTCATTATATTTTATACAATGTCCTTGTATACCCATACAATGAATCTCCAGCTCAAAGATTAAAATAAAAGCATTTTATAGAGATTAAAGTAATAATCCTACATCTATCATTTTCTGAAACACTAGAAGAACTTTATGAAGCATTTGGTGACAGCAAGGACTTCTACAGGGTACACGGGTAAGAAACAAATAAATACTTCTCTGCAACCAGCCATTGCCTCAAAATGACAAAGACTCCAAAAATTTTTTGCATAATCTTCTTTTGCGTGTCAAGCAAAATAAATATTTCTGTTTTCAAACAAAAAAATTTTTCTGTCCATCAGGCCACAGGATTCCTGGCTCTGCTACAATCATCCCCTACAACTCAGCCAAACCACTCCAGCCCAGAGGCTTAGACATTTCCAGAGGTATGCAAAGAACAGGGGGATCCAGGCAATGACACGTCTTCAAAAACACTTCGGTGTCTTGTAAAACAAGAAGATGAAGACAGGAGTGCAACCCACCCCTCCTGCAGCTGTGTTTAGAGAGGACAGGGAGTTCTCCCAGAGAGCAGACCATCAACCGAGCTGTTGGCAGTGGGAACAAGGACAAGAAATACAAGGATGAAGCTTACACCAGCTTTTCCTCCCCACGCTGAAGGGACTGTGTACATATACATACAGTGCTGTGCATAGAGTCCTCCTGTATTCAAGGAATCACAGCCCAGAAAGCTAGCGTGCAGGACAGGGAGGGAACAGAGCTGTTTCAGGTCATGATGGGGCAAATCCCACCAAAATCCTTGTCTGTTCCCAATGAAGAGGGATGCTTCAGGAGGTTGCTGGACATCTGCAGCCACCCTAAGATACAAGTAGAGGACAAAATCAAAGCAAGTTCTCCGCTTACCCCCTTCCCTTGTGCTTTTCAGTCTATATGGTCTCCCAGGAAAGCACTTGCAGACCAGCAGCTGTCTCCAGCCCTGTGCCAGGAGGCAGATCGGGACTGCACCATCGCAATTCTTCACGCACCAAGTCTTCAAGATCCACATGGTTACAGGAGCACCATCCAGGCACACAGAGGGACCTGTCATGTGCCTGTACCACCTTGTAGGAAGAGTTTACTGTTATTTGCCCCAGGAAACCTGGAGGGGACAGGGCTCCTTCAACACCATAGCAACCGAGCTAAAGCAAACAGCCAGATTTTAGGCAGAAAGCAGCCAAAAAAGCCCCAGGAGTTAAACCCAAGAGTTACTAACTCCAACTATCATCTGCCTCTTGGTGCCATCGCAGCAGCAAATGGTTTTGCATTCTGCTGGCAAGATGACTGTTTTAGAAAAGCCAAGCAGGAAGAAAGTATTTCACCAAGTAGAAACTGTTCTTGGATGGTTTTCAGTGACCTTCCCAGTCCTCCCAAAGACACACAGGTGTGAACACACAGATGCACGCAGCATCACGCTGCCGCAGCTGGGGTTGCTGTTTTGGCAGCCCTTGGATCCCAGATGATGGAAAATGCAGGGATGCAAGGGGACCGTGCACAGCAGCACTCCTGCAAAGCAAAAGCTCAATGCAGTGGTGGCAGCAGCAAGAGCCGAATTCCCATTTAAATAAAATGCCAAAAGGCAGTCAGCGAAAGTGACATTTATGGTGTTACTACAAATGCATTCAGTGGGAAGCTGAGTAGCAGAAGCAGGTTGGGGGGGAAAAAAACAAGCTGTAGTGAAAACTGCCATCTGTATATTGTGCCCCATTTTTAATATTCTGTATTCTCATAAAAAGTGTTGTTTCTGTCACTATTCAATCTCCCAAACTCACATGGAACACTGTTAAAAGTCAGCAGTGTGTGAAATGGTATTTTAAAATAAATGAAACCCGCTCGCAAAGCTGCGGAGGAATATTGCAATGCCAGGGTGCTGACAGACAGGCATTGAAAAGTAACAACCGTTATCATCTTAAAGTAAAGCGGATTAAATAAAAACCCACAGCTAGTGGTGCATTACCAAGTCTGATATTGACACAGCTGCCGTGGTGGTTATTTTTCATTGTCTCATCAAGACAAAGCATCATGGGATATCAATCTTCCCTCTGTCAGGCCATGCCTGGTGTAAAGTTTTTCGTTTACATTTTCATTATATCCCTTTTATCTCAGCTGCCAGCAAAAAAATATATATATGTATTTTATATATATAGATACACACATACATACATATATATATACACAAGTACGTATGCACGTACATACTTCTGGGAAGGCCGAGACTGGCTGACCTTCAGCATGTTGCCAAGCCCCAGCATTTGGCACAAGGGTCCCTGTTCTCCCAGGACAAAGCCAACCTCTGCGCTAGAGGAGGCAGGCAGGTGGGTGGGCTGTGAGAATTGCTGCAGGTCCCCTCCAACTCAGTGGTGAGCTGGGAAAGGTATGATCCCCCCCGAGAGCTTTATAGCCAAGAAATCTAGTTAACACAGCTGCTCTGCTTCCTAAGCAAGCCCTTCCTGTAACCAGGTTCCACTGGACAGACCAGCCAAGTCTCTTCTGCTGTCTAGCTCAGTTTGGTGCACGGAGAAGAAAAAAACAAAGCAGAAATCACAATTCTCCACGGAGAGCACTGGCTGTCTCATCAATACTAGTAGCTGGCACATTTCTTCCTTTGGAGCTCTGCAGATTGATCTCTGCATCCCATCATTCCATACATTTCTGTCCTTGATACATCTTTAACTTTTCCAGCCTTGCAGTATTAGCAAAGCACGGCCCTTGTTTTTAGGAGGCTTACAGGCAAGTATTCTGGGGCAGAAACCTCTTCCTGAGTATACCGAGAGCCTCATGGAGCTCATTTACAAACACCACCTCAGTAATTTAGCCTCTGCTTCCACTCCCACCAACAGCTCTGCTGTTCCAGGGCATGAAGCAGAACCAGCTGTTTGCAGCTGGCCACAGCATCCCCCAGTGCAACAAGGGCTGCAGCAGAAAAATAGAGTTCCTCCCCTAATTCTTGAGAGCCTCATCTTCCAAACCTGTTGCAAATGTTTGCTACGGCTGCTCCTCTGTGCTTATTATTTAAGTACAGCCTCACTCCCAGCATTTCTTGCTCTTCTTACATCTCAAAGGCAGCTCAGCAATGCCTGTTACAGAGCTTTGGTCCTTTAAGAGTAGGAACTCTGGGAAACGTAGTTCTCAGTGGAAAAACAGAGCTAAGGCATCCACAGAAGGCGGGTGGTGCCCTGGGAGGGCTGCAGAATGGGCAGTAAAAATAACAAAGCAAGAGCCCTTGGGAAGGGGCCACAAAGGAGCAAGTATCTAAGCCATCAGCCACCCAAGCTCCCTGTTTCGCTGCTAGAGGCCCCTCTGATGAGCTGTCTGTTGGCTGATAATGCAAAATCAGAACCCCCCCTCCTTTCCTCAACTCCCAGGCCAGGTAACTGCCCAAATCCTGTGCAACGTTGGACACACACACATGTATACCAATCCACACATGCTCTGTTTATAGCCCATCATGCTGAGCACCATTGATTCCACCTCTCCCAGGAAAGGGCTCTGCAGTGGCTCAGAGTGTTCTCCCCATCCAAGTTGGTATTATCATCGGCTTTGCTGGCTCTTACCTTCAGGTCAAGCCTTTGGAGCTGCTCTACAGCCCAGCTGCCCCAGGAGCAGGGCTGATCAGTTCCAACACACAGCATTTCAGATACTCCAGCATCTCCCTGTGCTCCACACAGACTCTGGGGGTCTTCACATAGTCAGGAGGGCAAATGTTCCCTATGGCAAAGCAGGTGCTCCCTAAACACAAGAAATCCCTGCATGAAAAACACAATGCAGTATAAAGCAATTCATCCTCCCACCTTCTTCACTCTGCCTCAGTTTCCCCAGCACAGGAGACAAATGTCGTTGGGCACTCCACAGTCCCTCTCCTGGTGCATCTCCCGGACTGCCTACACCATTCTCCCCATACCCCCCTGTAAAACCAGGATCCCCCTTGCCAGAAACCTCCATCCCACTGAGGGGTCTCTCTGGGATATGTCCTTTGCCCTGCTGCATGGAATATCCCCTCTCCACTCCAAAAAAGTGTTCCTTTCCTCCAAACAACAGCCTGTCTTCCCCAGGTGTTTTCATTTAAAGACAGGCTCATTAACCCCTGAAAAAGGCAAAATTCAGGGAATCTGTGGGAGTTCAAGGGAGGCTCCAGCCTTCACATCCTCCCTCTAGGGGTCAGCAGCACTCTTGCTCACTTGCACCCAGCCAGAATTTGACCCCTAAGTCCTGCCCCTCCCCAAGCCTGCAGCCCCAGGCCACCAGCAGCTACACCTTCTCGGCAGCGCTCAGCACAGTAAAGGGTTACAGCAGCTCTTCCAGCAGTGTTTCCTCTCTCCCTCTCTACAAGCAGCAGCAATTGCCATTCTGCATCCTTAATAGCGGCGTAATCAAAAGTTATGATGCATTTTTCAGTAATCACAAGAAATGATCCCCACTTAGCGTTAAGTAAAGCAAATTTGCCACTGGAAGGATGGAAAAAAAAAAAAGAAGAAAAAGAAGAAGTCAAAAGCATTTCAATTTTCATTTGAAACGAATGAGTCAGAGTCAATTTGGTAAAGCAGTTAACAGCAGCTGTGCTCCCCTTCCCAGCCCCTTAACAGGTACTATTTGCTTTTAACAAACAACCTTCCCCAGGTCTCTGGCACTCTGTTAACATAGCGGCATTCAACCCCTCTTGCTGTTGTGTATTTAAATTGGGTAATAGAGTCAGGCAGAGGAGATCCACCATGAATCTTAAGAAGTGCAATTTGACAGCAACTTGGGGAAAAAAAAAAAAAAAAGGAAAAAAAACCACTAGGGGGGGCTTTATAAAAAATAATAAATTAGTTTGAGAGCAAGTTTTGCTATGTTATTTCAAAGCAGCATATTAAAAGCAACAAAAGTCCTAGAAAGCCCCAGCATGGTGGCAAGACCCCAGCAAGCCTGGAGACACGAGCAAGCAGGGCTGTTCCACAAAGAGCTCTGCAAAACAAGCCAAGATGTTTGACAGCCAAAGCACCCTCAGCCTGGGTGCACTCAGGATAGTTTGCCCAACTGCAAGAGCAATTGTGGAAGGCTGTAAGCCAGGGGAAAAACCAAACAAACAAACAACACAACAGCCCTGCACACTCATGCAGAGATTGCCCCAACCTCTCAGGGCATCCCATGCCATCCCATAGCCTCAGCAGTTGCTTAGAGGGCTGTCCCTGGGCTGGGAGGAAAAGCAAGGATGTGATGAGCCTCCAGCCACTGCTTATCCCTCCTGACTCCAGAGCATCTCTGTCCTTCCCTCACTCCAAAGAGAAGCCCTTGATATGCCCTCATCTCACCAGGCTTTCGGTTCAGGCAGTCTTCTTCTCCCATTCATTGTTCTTTAAAAAAAAAAAAAAAAAAATCTCATTTCATTACCTTCCAGGCTCCTCAGCTTTGTGGGGAATTATAGGAGGTCAATGAAAAATTCATGTTCTCAGTCAGTAATTGGCATTTTTGTTTCTTTCTTTTTTTTAAGAGGAAGGAAAACTAAGACAAGGCTGTGAATGGGGCAGAGAGCAGGGGAGTGGATATCTGTCTTCAGCAGGTTATTAAGATAAAGTCTCTCACTTGCTCCTGTCCAGTGTCCTCTGGTTCTGGCTCCAAAGCCAGCCCTATAATCCTGCATATTGAAATTTGAAAGCATTCCTGGAACTTTTATTAGAGGGAAAATTAATGAAAGCAGACTGGACATAGACAATTATTACAGTGTAATCTGCTAGAAATGAAGTCAATCCAATCACCCAGCATTCTGCTTTCTTCTCATTTTTTAAGACTTCAAGTGCTTCCCAAATTCCAGCTGAAGTTACTATTACAGTCAATAGCGCAAGGATTCTCAGCATACAATTCAATTAATATGTTTCTCGCAAGTGTTCCCCTATTGATCTCAGGCTGGTCTGAAACACCAGCCAGCAGTGGCACCAGCAAGGAAGACAAATGCAAGATAAGGGGCTGCCAGCAAGCTAAAGGGAGAAGCAGCCCTCTATTTCAAGAATGTCCAAGAAAAAAGAAACCCCTGCACCAAAAGCATCACAAATTCTCCAAAAACAAAATTCTCCCTGTCTGTGATCACATTTGCTACCAACAAGCATGAGACCAGGATTTCTTCCACCCCACAGATGAAAAGAAAACTCTGTTCAGCCACCTTCAAGGTCCTGCCCCGCGGAGCTGCGGATGGGCGATGCTTCTTCCTCTGTCTCTCCCTCCTGCTAGCAGCGAGCACACTGTCAGCCAGGAAACAGATTGCTACATACGGCACGACCAAGGCTTGCGATGATTAGATCTATTAATACAGTGCATCTGATTCACCTCCAAGGCCCTGACGCTCAGTGACAAATAGGGACGGGCTTCCCTGCTTTGCTGAGCGGGGCCCCGCGATAACAACCTCCTTGCCAGGGGCTGCTTGGAGCCTGGACGGGCAGGACCAGCAGAGAGAGGAGCATCCTCCATGTGCTGGTGGATGCCCTGGAAAGAGCCCCAGCAAGGATGGAAGATTGACAGTGCAGGGAGCTGTCAATCAGAGGCGGTGGTCCCAGAGCTTATGTCCTGGCAGGTCCTTCTCACTTTGAGGATGGGGATGCCCATTTCCTGCACAATGGTCCTTGAGAGTCCATACATTTCCACCAACTGCCACTTGGGACCTGCGTTTCCCTGAGGCCAGAGGAAGACCTGTTGCTGAGGACTTGTCATCTCCTCCAGGATCACTTCTCCCCACCCACATCCCCCAGCAAGAACAGCCACCCACTGAGGCACAGTAGGGGAGGTGGGATGGGGGCATTCCCTGGCATGCAGACTCTTCACCCAGGTCCTCCTGGTCCCACAGCACACCCCACAGCTGCCTTCTCAGAGGAGGGAGAGCATCACCCTGTGCTTCTCTACTCAACGTCCTGTCCTTCGCCCGTCATCCCATCCACTTAAATAAAACTGAAAGGAACACAATTTTAGCACCTCAACCAAAGATGTGAAGTTTTTCATGACAAAGTGAAACCCTCCCTATTCCCTATCACAACCTGCTACATCACCTGCAGAAATCAGATGAACCCCACTGCCTCAAGGGCTGATTTACATAGGAAGAGGTTTTCACGCCCTAACCTGCTTCCCCCAACTCACACCTTGCCCTGCAGAGCCTGTGCTTAGCACATTATTACCTGCTTAATAGATACCAGGCTCCCATTAGAGGAACTGGCTGGGTGATGGCTCCCGCCAGCTCCCCATGCTCATTGAGCAAGGCCTTCTCATTCCATTCTGCAAAGGCTGGGCCAAGGCAAAAATCATTTCCGAGAGGAAGGAAGGAGCAGTTGTTTTTCTCCTGCCTCCACAACAATCTGACCCTTTGGCTGGTCTCAGCAGGACCTTTTCTTTATGTGCTGTCTTCCTCCTGACAGCTGCTGGGATCCAGCAGTTCCGGTGGCTGCACAGGGTGGGCATCTCCCGTGCTCCCGCAAAGGTCCTGTGGAGGGGAGCATGGCAATAGAGGACCACTCATTACACCCCCTGCACACACCATCATTGATGTGCCACCCCAGTGACAGGGCTCCTTGCCAGCCATTGCTCCACTCAGAGCAATAAGCTGGTTGATCTCCAGAGAGAGAGAGCATCCCAGCACAGGACAGGTTGTTAAGCAAAACTTTGGTATTTCCTGAAGGTTTCAGAGCCTGCAAAGCAGGTTTCCCTCATACAGAAGGGCTCGTGCCAACCTCTACAGTGCAACACCACATCCCCAGGTCTCCCAGCGGAAAAACAGCAGATGGGGACAGGTATGACGAGGTTAAAAAGTTGGTAGATGGTACAAAGACCTTTCTGGGAATGGAAAGAGGCTTGAAGGACATTTTAGAAAACTGGAGCCCATGAAGGAGATGTTTTTGCAAGGCAAAATGATCGGGAGATAAGGAAATGCAGCATTTTTTTCCCCCCCCACAGAATCACAGTTGAGCTCTTCTGAAGGCAGAAGCTAAAACCCCAGCCAAGAGGCTGATGGTTTGGGTGCCTTTCCTAAAGGCATGGAGTGCTGCCATTCTTTTTTTGATTATTTCTTCTGTATTCCTCAGTTCTGTAGAAACCTGTTCTGTTATCTTTTATCCCTCCCGCAGGCCAGGTTTAAAACTGCATGAAGGGGCAAAGAGTTCAAAGGAGAGTGAAGCTGCATTCTCACTGAGTCACTCCCAGACTCTGGCGATTTTTCACATTCTTGGTCTTTTTTTAATTTTTGATCAGTGAAAGCAACTTTTGAAGACAGAGCCCAGCAGAAGTGCCCGGGCCTTGCTAACTAGAGGTGCTTCATCACCTCTGCTGGCAGGAAAGACCTTCCCATGCTGGCGTTTCACAAGCAGCACCGACTAAGGGCAGGCAGCAATGCCACGCTGCAACTCTTTGGTGGAAGGAGACAGGTTGTGAAGGTAGCCAGGGGATGTCTGAGTTGGGCAAGTGTCAGTTCTTAGTGGCCAAGCTGTTGGCTAACCAAGCACCCAGTAGAGACAAAAGAATGGTCCTGCAACGTCAAAGAGAAGAGCTCGGGGGCTTTCATCTCCCTCCATCCTGACCTGCCAAGGTTCTGCTGACTCTCTTCCGTCTGCTCCCCACCCCGTCCTTGCAAAGGAATAGTTACACATGGAGTCAGCCAGGATGAGGAGTCTCATTCACACAGAGCTGAGCGGCAGAGGGGGTGGATGCTGATCTCTCAAGAGGTGAACACTTTCCCCCCCCTTAGGGATGGGCTCACTACTCAAAGTTTTCTTCCTCTTCCCTTGCTGGAGGGCTCTCGGCCCCAGCCTGGGGGAGGACTACACGTTATAACATATCCCTGCTGACTCGTTACACGTTTCTGCTGTGTTCCTTAGATAGAGGACTTTGCTACCAGCGAGCAGGAGAGAAACCGCCATCTGGGACCGCATGTGCTTTCCAGACAGATGGCTGACTATTCTCGTCATGTTTTATTTCAAGCAATGGTTCATACAGCAACAGCACTAGTGTGAAAATGGGATGTGACAAGATGTGTATTGCTTACACCTTCTGTAAGGTTCAGATAAAACCAAGACACACGGAAAGTAAAAATCAATATAATTAGGTAATTAAGAGAAGCAAAAACCCCCAGATTTAATGTTGCATTGTGTTCATGTATATTACAGGTTGTGTATGTGTGTGTGATATGGAATATACATATGTATGTTTCCACATTTATGTATGTACACAATACAAAACAAATGAAAAATTATGAATGTATATATTTATGCATTAAAATAAAGATTGTTACCTGTTCCAGCAGGTGTTTCAGACAGAATTTCTGACAACCACCTGTCGTTTCACCCTTTAGACCACGGCTCTGCAGAGGGGGAAAATCCCTTGCTCAAGTGGGACACAGCACCAGGTCCTGGCTCTGCCCATGTCCCTTGGGCACTACATCCCCTATTCTGTAAGCTGAACAGCTACATCTAGAACAGGCAGTAATAATGAGAGCAGCATCACACACACACAAGCTCTTATACCATAAGCACTGGTGAGGCTGGGATCATTGCCCTGCTCTCTGCAGAACCAAGAATTCTGCCCTGTTGCTCTGAGCAGCGTAGGGAAGCACATCCACAGAGAGCTCGACGCATTCCAATGGACACAAAAGTGGCGAAACCCGGCTAAGAAACCCTTTTCCGAGTTCTTCTGCAGTTCAGGTTGGAATTAAGGTCCAAACTGAATGTGTAAAGGCCACTGGTCATGCGTCAAGCTGGCCAGAAGCAGGCTGTCCCTGCACATGGAAGCACTCTGCAGCTCAGCTCGAGAACTCTCATCTCCCACACGTGGATCTTCACACAGACTCAAAAAGGAGGGAAAACATGGCAAGAAAATATTCAAGACAAAAATACCTGTCCTCTGGGTGCCTAAAGGAGCCAAGGCAGATGTAACCAGGTTCTGGAAGAGGCAGCTGCTGGACTCGGGTATGTCTGAGGCTGCTCCTTCCATCGTGTCCTGCTTTTTCAGTCTCAAGAGCAGCAAGTCCATCTGACTTCGCACCATGTGAGACAACATGGAACTAGACAGAAGAGTAAATGGGAAAAAGGTTATTACTTGATCCACACCTCAACATGCAGATCCCACCCAGCAAAGCCCTGTGCTCATGGGCTCACAACGCATCTCTTAAGAGACTTGAGATAAAGAGAGATGTCCTCCAACAGAGCAATGAGGATCTGTTCCCATGATCAAATGTTTGTTATAATGGGCTAATGCAGAGCAGCAGCAGTAAGAGACCCAAATGCAGTGTAGCATGCTGGGGTTACCAGCATACAGAGTCCCTGTCCCAAGGTCATCACCAGGCAGGCAAGACACAAGCATGCAGCTATCCTGCCATCAAACTGCAGGACTGCAGCTCAGGAAGCAGGTGGCAGCTAACACAGGGCACTCATGCACACAAGGCACAGGACACAAAAAAAATCACACTCATAAATACAAGCTTGGGGATGCAGAATAGGGAAAATTCATCTCAGAAGAAAGAGATGAGCCAAACTGCGGTCAAACCCTTCACTACAGGCAGGGATCCAAGCCCAGTCAGACAGCCAAGTGAGAAACTGCCACCTCTAGACCCCCCATGACTAAGTCTGACTCAGCAAATGATTTTTTTGCACTTTCAGGTCCCAAAGTAGAGTGAGAAGGACATTACATAGAAACCAGACCATGTCTGGGGAGTTTTGGCAATGGCTAACTGTCGTCTTTTGTCACTTTGCAGCTCCCTAAGTGTCACTCAAAGGGGAAATCTTCCTTCAGTTCCTGTTAGGTGTAGATGTGTTTTCACACTTCTGCCTAGCCAGGTACTTTCTGTTCTGCTGATGGTTAATTACTTGAGGATGAATCACACCGCTCAGCGGGGAGGTGGGGCAAACGTGTTATCTGAGCAAGCCATGGAACAGGGTGGCAGGGAAGAAAACATCTCTGCATCGGGCGGGTGGGCACACACGTACAGGATTCGGGAGGAATAAATTCAGACAGGAATATCAATAAATCTCCCAGCTTGGCCATGGGGGTGGGAGTTTCTTTTTTCCCCCCTCCCCGCAACAGGGAAATTCTGTTCTTTCCATGGGGGGTGGGAAGTGGCGCAGGGCTGCATTGAAATGTAAATTCACTCAAATTATTAAGCACAAGAGAGCAGCTCCTGCCAGCCCTTTGTTCCGCAGTCAGAATGTGTAATCTAGAAGAATAAATATAGTCAGATATCAGCTAAACAAAGAGACCCGGGGCCATGCATATTCAGCGACCCTCTCCCCCAGGACATCCCTTCCCCCTTTATCAGGGAGGCTCTTTCTGCAGTCAACAAATGTAGATCAAAATGCCCTCATTAACCAGGGCTGAGATGAAAGCCCCTCTCTGGTTTATAGTGAGGGTGGGGTCCTTTATTTCCCTCTGGGAACAGATCTCCAGACACCCTGCTTTTCTCCTCTGCCCCCTTTCCATCCTGGGAGGGCAGGGCAGGGGTGCCTCTGAAACCCACCGGTGCCACACTGCCATCAGACAGGTGGGGTAGCTGCAGGACAAAGTCTGAGGGTCCAGCAGCCAGCATGGCTCCAAGAACTACCCTACACTTCACTGCCAAGTCCACCTCTGTGCTAGGAAGGGAAATACCCCCCAGGAGAGGGCAGGCAGGCTACAGATCCACACAATCTCCCTTAAAGAGCGCCGAAGCCACCAAATAACCCCTCTGCCACTTCACAGAATGGATTACCTGGACTGAGCCTGACCATCAGTGGACACTCCCAGGGATGCTTAGATAAAAAGACCACCCAGAGCATCTGTTTCACGTGTTTCCTCCCACAAAAGCTACTCAGCTCCTGCAACAAGAGGAGCTGAAGCCACCTTAGTGGCTCCAGGTCTAAGTCCCTTTGCAGAGCTGCAGGTTCCCACCCTGGGATGACTGAGGACGTCCACTGCCTCCAGTGCTGGGTCACACCAGGGCAGGTGATTACACTGGTGTGAAGCCATGCTGGGAATGAGATGGAAAAGACAAGCCCAGCTTCTCAAAGCCATCCCAGCAGCAGCAGAGACCAGAGTATCAAGCAGGCAGCTGAGAAAGGCGTCTGCCCCACGCTACAAGGGGGTTGGGGGTAAAGCAAGCATCAGGCGATGAGGAGAGGGTGCTGTCCCCACCCAGGCTGGGGTCATTACCTAAACACAGCTTATCCATCTCCAGTGCTGTCAGTCTCACAGCTGTCACGAACACTAAACCTGCTGCAAGATTTAAAGATGAGGTGGAGAAGGAAGGTGGAAAAAAAAAAAATCCATTTGGCTGTTTTTGAGTTATATGAATATAATAAACCCCAAGTGTCCTGCTTTAGGATGCAGTTTGTGCTTCCAATAACTCAGCAACATATTCATTAAACAAAGAGAGGTAAAAGCAGCAAGCCATTAAAAATAAAGCACCAGGAGAGGGAAGGCCATGCAGGCTGTAAATATCTTTGACTCTTTTTCAACCTCCATTTTCTTATCCCTGCTCATTCACTAATTGACCTCTAGATCCTGCTTCTCAGAACTGTTTCCATCGCTGCACTTTGTCCTTCAACCACAACACGCAATAAAGGATCTCAGGCACTCTGTAAATGCAGAATAAACTCATATTTGACCCTTTCTCCTGCTTTGGAGGGCTATGCCTCACTTATTACCCTAGTGCTGCGATACAACATCCCCTGGCACAGGGCTACAAAAACCACAGGATCAAAGATCCAGGTGAAAACATACACCCAGTTTTAACCTGTTTATGCACTGTGCACAGACCCTCTACACATACCTAAGAAATACCCACCTTCTGGTATTTCAGCTTCATTTAAGTCTCCTTGTAGCTACAGACACAGACCCTTTTTTTTCACACCCAGATGGAGGCATTCTGGCCGCAGGGACAGATCCAGCCAGGACAATTCCAGGTGGCAGGGACCACAGCCTCCCATGCTGTTCTGGACTGAGGACCAGCACAAATTAGCACTGAGCCATCTGGAAAGGGTGCCCTGCTCCATGACAGCCTGTAGATTTCAGCACTACTCTACAAATCCTGAAAAGGTTGAGCCTATCACATGTAGAGTGTCCAGATCTAACTCCAGGATCACCAGCATCCCCCAGCATGGTTGCCAGGAGGTTATCTCTGTCCCAGCATCTGAAATCCATCTGAACTCTGACCATTTTGTCCTGTCTGAGATGTCATCTCTAGTACCCAGGTGCTTTAGCTCCCAAATTAAATATTACCTCCCATCACATACCTCAACAGTGATTCAGGAGACAGCACGTGGCTGGCTTACCACCCTGCTAAAGTCTCCCTAAAAGCTGGGACAGATCTCATGCTGATATGGAGGGAAGTGGTTACTCAGAAGGAAGCTCAGCTCTAAAGAAGAACCAGATGCTGCAGAGATGGAGTTCATCATCCTCTATGAGGTCTCATTCATTTCTTCACAAGTTTTAGAAGCACCTCAGAGCATCACCCAGTATGATAACAAAACAGCAAGTGAGACTTGCCTCATGTTAGGAAAAACACTTGCAGAAAGAGGCAGTCTTAAGTCTGTTAAGGGCATAAGTTTTTTCTGCCCCAAAACAGAATTGATGAGATTCCTCTATTACTTGCCTGCAAGCATTTAAAATGCCACATCATCTCCTTTCCGTGGGATTTAAAAGAGCAGCCTTCTCATGTTCTTAATCCCTCCCAAAGCTCACAGCATATGGCAGTTTTGAAGGAAATTGGGTTAAGACCATAAAAGCTATTAGAGGAATTTTGCTAAGTACTGGCTCTGCAAGAAAGAAACTAGAGGAGAGGGATAGCCAGAGGATGTTACAGACTTTCCTGGGCCTTGGAAAGCAGAAAGCAGAGCCAGGAGCTCCTTATCACATGCTCCTTTGAGAAGTCATCCACACCCAGTCCCAGGTAATGATGAGCAGCAAAACGACGGGATCAGACATGACCATAATCATGTTTTCTCTGGGAAAAGACGTGTCAAGACAGGTGTCAAGGAACTGCTCTCAGCCAGCCAGCACCCATCCATGTAGTGGGTAGATGATGGCCACTATGGGTCAAACACCAAGTTTAAGTAGCCACTTCTGACTTCAGTATGCCAGGCTGAAGTCCCCTCCATACAGCCTTCTGCTGCAGGGAGGAGACTTGCCACAGCCAGCAGCTTTTACTCAGCAAGCCTGTTTTTAACTACAAATCAGTTAAAGAAAAGTGCTGCCTTCTTCCCCTAATAACTGCATTTTTTCCTCTTGCTGTGATTTTACAATGGTGCAGCTCCACTGGGTATGAACCAGAAAAGGAGAGCAGAATCTGGCCTCAGCTGCTTACGTTTTGCCCTCTAAACAAAGCCACATTTGATCAGGAACCTCTTTTTCCATCTACTCATTCACTGGTACTAGGAGGTATTTTCAGAACAGCGCAGTACTTGGGTAAATTCACGCAAGGTTTCTTGCATTGCATTTTCCAGGATAGCCCAAAAATTAATCAAATGCTACTTATCCCCAGATACCCTCTGATCCATACACAGGTATACGAACTCATCCACAGATCTGACAAAACCATTAGAGAGAAGAAAAAAAAAAATCTAGGGCTCTCACTTTGGCTCATCAGTGAATATTAATTTCTACTGTCATGCAGTTGACTTGTAAATCAACTGGATCATTAACTCAGACCTTTCGTGCAGTAACATTATAGGATGTTGCAAGTTATTCCGACACCACAGTGCTGCCTACACTCCCAGTGCTTTGAACACAGAATTCTGCTCCCAAAGAAAGGAGCACAACTCGAGTCCACTCAGTGCTCAATGAGAAAGGCTGCGCTGCTGTGACTGTATTGGCAAGCTGCAGGGCATTTGCCAAAATAACCACATCATGCTTATCTTTCTAGCCAAATAGTGTGTTCTGCAGGACAGCTTATTCCCCCACAGGCACTAGAAGAGCAGGATGAATGAAAAACCTGTTTCTGCCAAGACAAAGGCATCCACAATAAGTTTACGGGTCTAGGCAAGAAACTGAAAGTTTTAACTAAGGATTTGTAGCTCTGCTGAGACTAGAGTGCAGTTGTGGCTAGTGAACAGATCTATATTGATTTACAACATCAAAAGGCTCAGATCATGTCTGTTTCACATCTATTAATAATAAGTATTGACTATAGCAAACCAGTTGAGAACATACCTCTGGATCTCAGGCTGCTGTGAATGATCAATGAATGGAGTGATGTGAAGCACAGTTTGTTCACTTCCCAGGCTGTTGCTGCCGTGGATGTCCCACCTCGTCGAGCCTGTGCATTCCTAACCATTCTCCTGAAAAAATGGCCCAGGTGTCCATCGTCTCTGCTGGAACCTCTCATTTGATTTTTCTCTAGAGAGAAGCAATGAAATTAAAAGCCAAGGTGTTTTCAAGCAGTAAGGAATGGTGACATAAGATGCTAATTCACCTGTGCAACTTGCAGCGGATTGGGACCTACAGGATTTTATGGAGATTCATAAAAGGAACCAAGCATTTTCAGCCAGCTCTCCTTTTCTGGGAGCAGACCTGGTGCAGACATGCTTGCAGCCAGGTCAGGACCAGCTGGGCTCAGTGGTGCAGCTCTATGTCTCCTGCCAGAGGCTTGCCCAGGAGAGGAAGATACCCGTCTGCAGGACGCTGCCTGTGGGTAACGGAAGTAGTTTAACCTCCAGCAGAGCCAAAAGGGGCTCAATGAACATCAAATGGGTTTCCCTGCACTGCTGCTTCTCAGACCAAGTTTTAACCAGGAGCCCCACAACTGCCACTTGTCCCTGTAACAAGGCAAGCCTGGCATACAGCCATTCCAGCAGAGAATGGCTGAGATGGACTCACCTGCAAGGAGGTTTCTGAGCTACACCAAGTCTCCCGCTCATGCACAAGCGGTTCAGTTCAATGGTGTGATGAAGAAGGGCCATCACCATACCCTGCCATTAGAAAATACCGTACAGCCCACCTAAACACAACCATCGAACAGTGCTCATAGGTGTGCTCTCTTCCTGGAGCATCCCATTTCCAGGAGGGCCATGACACCCAAAGGCACGTCTGGTTCTGTCCCAACTCATTCCTCCAGACTTGTGGACAGAGGGGAGATCACATCACCTGCCATCCACACCCTCAGCCTCACACCATCACTGTATGTAGTGTTGAGCAGTGCCTGTTTCTCCTTTCATAGGCAACCACCAGGGCTAAAAGAAGATATGTCCACTATGAACAAGGCTATGCCAGGGACAAGGAATTAATTAAACAGAGGAGCTGCAAATTAAGGCTGCAGGGTATTTTGCAGGACATTTCGGTAGGTATAGAAGGCAAGAGTGAACTGTGGAGAAACAGAGCTCAGCCACACTACCCTGTGTTCTCCACTGGCTGCATCTATTGAGTCCCTCACTTGCAGAAGCCTAGGCATTGTGCTTTTGAAAAAACAATCTTTTCATAAAGGAAAAGAAGTCTGAAGTATTACAGAGCAGGTTAAGAGCTGGACACAATAGAGAAGGTGGCTCTGGAGAAGCGAGGGGGTCTCCATTTCCAGTTAAACAGCGACCTCTGGTCTCAGCAAACCAAAACGCACACCTCTTAGCTCTGCTTAGGGACACCTTCAGATAGATCATTTTGGTGTTTTATCCATGGGGAATAAGGACACAACTTTCACATGTGGACAAGCACCATGACCTTCAAATCCCATCAGACAGAGCTGAGGCTTCACAGCCCCAGCAGTTGTTAAAGCATCCCAGGATTTACCTTCTCCTGCTTTGCTGATATTTAACCAGATGCCAAGAGAGACAAGGACACCTGCTTTCTAAATGGATGGTTTTCAGCATATGCCAAGATGGAATATAGATATATGTGCACTCACACACACCGGGCTTGCATGGAAACCCTTCAACAAAGCTATGCAACTAAAGACAAACAAAAAGGGTGCAGCTATTAAACATACCAACTGCCCCTTGAAGGCTAGGGGAACTAATGAGTGCAGTAGGAAAGCTGCAATACCATGATGCTGTGCATGGTATCAGGGTGCTGCAAGTCAGTCCAAACGGTCCAGCCTGCAGAACCAGGGTCATATCAAGGACCAGGGATATACCAAGGCCAAAATATCTGTCTTGACTCCTCAATACAGGGCATCCTTAGCCCTCTCTGCACCTCTCTCCTCCACTGATCTCAAATCACATCCCCACATCACAAGTGATGGGACAAGTAGGACTCTTCTGATACCCCACAAAACATCAAGTTAGACCACAACTCTCAGCTACTAGACTTTCCACCCTCTCACAGCAGCTGAGAGGGGAGAATCCCATAGGAAATGCCACCTGTGCCATATGCCAGGGTCCAGCACCAAGATGCCATGCTGGGCTGCAGAAGCTGCAGTTCTCACTCCAGCAGCTCACTTACAGACACACAGTCCTTAGGAACCTGGCATGCTGCAGAATACCTTCCCTGGGTGTCCCGCATGGGAACGATCCACAGAAAACTGGGATTCAGGTATGATGGGATTTCTTGACTCATCCACAAGGATCAGCAGGCTAAGGGGGTTTTCCCTTGCTGAGAACTAAGGGATGTGCTCATCGGAGCACCTCCTGGGTGCCAGCTGTGCCTCCCCACCCCAGCACACCCATGCACCCACTCTAGCCACTCCTACCACTCAAATGCTACCGTGCCCAGGAGGAAAAAGGACTGCTCCAAAAAGCCCCAAGCACTTGAAGATCTGTTTTAGACTAAACTAAGACAAAAGGAGAATCTCACACCTTGCAAACTCCAGAGATGTTTTAAAGCTCCCAAAAATATTAGTAACAAGCTAAATATCCTAACACTGTTAAATCAAGCAGCTTTCAGGACTGCACGTCCCCTCTGCAGGGGAAGGCTCCACTCTGCTCCTTAAACTGTAAAGTCATCATGACAATTCTTAGAAAAAGCAAAGAAAATGAAAGTCAGTTTAAAAACACCCTCTTCAGCTATAGATAAAAATCAAACTAAAAGTAACCTTTTTGAGTAAGACAGAAGATCTACTAAGCAGCTTTAAAATTGCTGCCCCCAAGAGTGTCCAAAGCTTAGACTGAAGCTGGCAGAACACAGAACAGGGCTCTGCACCTCCTGAGGACCGTATGTGCTCTCACCACATATAGTCAAAAAAAGAGAATTGACAAACAGTGCCTTGCCTATACAGTTTACGTGCAGTGTTTCTGGGAAACAGTCATCAACTGTAACAACTACATTCAGGAAAGTTTGTCTCCTACTTTTACACCTCTGTATAGCTTAATTAGTGCTGTGTTTATATTCACAATATTATTTCAGCTGTGTTCACAGCACCATCCCTGCATATACACCCCACTCAGACAGAGCTGCAGCTAAACAAATGGTCCTGAGTCCAGACAACAGCAGAGGTCTGCAACAGTTTTGAACAGGTTTCTGCAGGTGTTTATATATGTTACTATCTAAAGATCTTCCATAAACCAAGTCCACATGGATGGATAGATTAGTAAAAATGAGAATATTAACCCTTCTTTCCTGGTTTGGCAGGTTTGCTATAGTATCCTTATATAAAACATTTCCAACAGCAGACCATCCAAACAGCACACAGCATCGCAAAGTACCTCTGTGCTCAGCAAAAAACACCTTGACTACAGCCTCTGCAATTGCTTCTTGGGTAAAACCTGTACCTCATCAGCCTATCAATCCTTCTGCTTGCCTGTCCCCAAACACCAGTGACCTGACCCTCTTAAGTACCTGCCCTCTAAGGCGATGGACAGCCTCCAGGTGCTAACAGCCCAGAGTTGGACTCCCACCGAGGACCTAGAAGCAAAAGGCTCGGTATTGCTTTAGTCTTTCAGAGCTCCACAGCGAAGGTAACCCACTCTGCCCCTCCACAACCCAGAGCTCCCTGCAGTAGTCATGCCCTTGTCTCAACAGCCCTGACCATCTCTAATGGGAACAAGTTTAGGTGCATTAGCATCCATTCAATTTTCAGCACTTAGACTTCATGACTCTTCCCATTTTGTCACTCTTAATATTTATAAGACATCTAGCAAATGACTGATTTTCCTTCGGACCCTTGTCATTCACAGTTGCTTATCTCCTGCGTGTAGGGGGCAATCAACAGATTTATAGCAGCCCATAAAAGTTGTTACCAAAAGTACAGTTTCTTTTTGTGTGTGATAATTTCTAATAAGTCTTACACATGATAGCAATTACTGACAAAAGTCAGCCTCTGTTAATAGAGTTTATCTCAGTTCATCATATATCCTTTGTCAGTGGAAGCATTTTGACAAGCCTGGGGTTAATTAAAACCAAGAAGACAATAAAATACACCTAATCAAACATTACAGGTACAGAAATCAATTAGCAGATTTATGGCACTTTGGAGCCCTCTATAATGTGCAAAATTCAAAGAAACTGTCAGTTCCATCCCCCCCAGACAGTGTAATTGAATTTCTAATTGAAACTATTTTTCAATAGGTAACACAATCCACAAAGTTTGATTTGCATTAAAGTGGCTTCTGCAGAGGACAGAGAAATCTAAAAAAAATAAAGAAATCCCATGCTGCTCCCATTATCACCAGCAAGAATAATTATTATTTGCATATTTAAAAATTTGGAAAAACCCTTTAGAATCAATGGAGTGGCCAATTCTTTGCCAAGACAGCTCTAGACACCAAGATTCCTATAGAAACTGTGGTGTCATAGAAGAAAGAAATAAGGTGTCCAGAAAATTGACGGGGCCTGGCGACCAGCAGTACAAAGTCCAGCTGACGGCCCATTGCTGGCAGCATCCCTAAGGGATGGACGCTGGGACCAACACTGTTTCATGACCTTATTAACAACCTACTTGATGGGACAGGGCAGTGGCAGCAGGGAGGTGGACAACACCAAACAGCAGGGACAAGTCCATACGCAGGAGGACAGGGTTGCTTTTCAGAGAGCGCCCAGCAGGTCAACAGGAACCTCATGGCATTCAGAGGCAAAGAACTTGACTGAGCTGTTTTGGTTTTGTCTTTGGTACCAAGTTTCAGGGAAGCAATGCAGCAATTGCCAGTTCATACAGATCTTCCCAGAAACATCAAGTAACTCAGGTTGGAAAGGACCATAAGGGGATCTCGTTTGGAGCTGGGTGATCAAAACAAAACAGATTTTTAAATACCACAATATAAAACCCCTGCGCTTATTGTTACACAGCGTTTCTCTGTGAAATGCTATGAGACAGAGCACATACATGCACAGCTATATAGTCTAATTACATACAGTGCTGTTCAGTATATATTATCTATATTTTTACATTGCTTCATTTCTTCTGCTGCTGATAATATAGCTAGGAGCTGTCTCTCAGTAATTTACTGAGAGATGGGAAAGACTAGAAAAGAAAAGCCAAAAGAAATGAAGATACAAGGCCAACACAAAGCTTTCTAGTACTTGCAACTCTTTCAGTATAGTGAGCCAAATTATTTTAACTTCTGATTTTAGCACTTGGATATGTAGAATCTGATTTAAACAAAAGTATCGTTGTTATTTAAAATTAAGTATTAACTATTAATTTAATATTTATTAAAATATTAACTTTTCACGTTATACAAACCAAAAAGAACATAAAAATTGTTTTTATTCAAATACTGCTCTGATGCTAGCATGTCCAAACTCCGTCTAGCTGGATCCTGCTTCATGAAAGCCTGAGCAGAAGTAAATGTAGAAGATATTAGACTTTAAAAAAAAAAAAATCTGGGCAAAACATAACAGCAAAGAAGAAAGAATGAAGCAAGAGTAAAATGGGGCTTTCCAGTGATTTTTCTCTTATTTTAAGGAAACTGTGGACAAATGGTCCTCAAATTCCACCTAGATTTCCAGAGTCCCAACCACACACCTCCCTGGTCCACACACCTTCCTTGGGCCAGGTTAACCCCATTTGTTTTACCAATATCTCAGCAGCATCTCATCTGGAAGAAAAATGCATGCAAAGAGCACTTCTACAGTAGCTTCACAAAGCACTAAACATTATCTGAGAGGGGAAAAACATTGCCGGCAGCGGTCTCCATAGAATCGCTCAACAAGCGAGGCACAGGGATCTTCTCCCAGGGAGAACAGGCACCTGTAACAGAGACCTGCTCCGCAGAAGGAGAGATTCCCTGTATTACCAAAGACAGCTTTTCCTCTGGATATCACTCAGTGTGAAATTAAATCCTGGCACATTTGGGAAATGGTCCATTGAGAGGTGATTAATTCTATTAGAGGGTCTGGAGGGAACTCTTATTTCCTTTGTTAAGGAACAGAAAAGGAGTCCAGAATTCAGACTGTAGCGGTTCCTCCTGGATCTGATCCTTCAAACTGTCACTGTCATTGACAGGGTTACTATTACATGGCTGTGCTTCCAAGAAGTGCACTTTAAACTCTGCATTTCCTAACATTTTGGAAGTTTGAGGGCTTTGCTCTGGCTCATCCTCCCTTCTCATGGTGGCTCCATGAAGATGGAGCTGTGACCAGACATTTCTGATACTGAAGCATTCACCTCCCTTCTCTCAGTAGGATGAAACAAAAGACCATCCTGTTTTTGCAACTTATGCTGCCCCTCATCAAAAGCTTTCTAGTGGTCCAGTATGCCCTTTGTAAGAGAACCGATTTGAGATGCCAATGAAGCATCACCTTGCCATCAACTTTAGGAAAGGAACTGTTTTCTAGTTTGATTGGGTTGGTTTGTTTGTGGTTGTTTGGTTTTGGTAGTTTGTTTGTTGGGTGGGGTTTTTTTAAATTTTCCTTACTCCTCTTTCATTCCCTTCTACTATAGGATAAAATATTTCATTTGGAAGGGACCCACAACAATCACCTAGTCTAACTAGCTAACCACTTCAGGGCTGACCAGAAGTTAAAGCATGTTAAGGGCATTGTCCAAATGCCTCTTCAATGCTGACAAGCTTGGGGTATCGACCACCTCTCCAGGAAGCCTGTTCCAGGGCTTGACCACCCCCTCGGTACAGAAATGCCATCTAACATCTAGCCTAAACCTCCCCAGGCACAGCTTTGAACCATTCCTGCATGTTCTCTCACTCTGAGCACGTGTTTTTACTTACTCTGTTCCTTGTATGTTTACACGTGCTGCTTGTTCCAAAAGGGATGGAGGAGTCCTGGCACTGAGAAGTGAAGCTTTTCCCTTAGTCATCACTAGAAACAGCTTTCAGTAGCAGCCCCCCTGGGATTTGCTGGCAAAATGGAACCAAACAGGTAGAAGGAAAGAGGAGCTAAGTGAGGATGAGGAAGAGCTGTGAAACCACCTACCCACACAGGTGGTAGGAACACAGGGCAGCCCCAGGGTAGGAGAAAGCTCAGTTTTGCTGAGTTAAGAACAGAAACAGGTGGAGTTGGGGGACCAAAGGACACAAGCAGCAGATCCAAGGTTTATTTTTTTGTTCTGTCAGGCTCATATGTGAGCATCGGAGCTTATGGTTATTAAGGTTATCCTGGTATTAGCTTAATTCTCCCTTGCTGCAAACGAAGTTTTTCCTCCCTCTGTAAGACTTGTTACCTATCCCACAGGTCATGATTTCCCAGTTATTTCCCACTTCTGACCTTTGAAATGCAGCATGGAAAGCTGGATATATTATGCCAGCCTAGACTCTACCAAGTAACAGACAGTAGTCATATCTCTCTCCCAAGCCCACAACTTGACACTCCTATTAATACTTCCAGGAGCATTATTTATTTTTAAAGGGGCATCACTGACTCACTTAGGTGTGATTCACAACAAACCCAGACCCTTTCCTGCAGCACTGCTTGCCCAGGCAGTTGTTTCTCTTTTTATTTTAATCAGATGATTCCTCCCTAAAGTAAACATTAATTTCATCTTATCAATTTCTAATCATTCCTTCAATTTGTCTAGATCATTTTGAACTCAAAGCCTGATCTACAGACTGCTTGTAAACTCACCTCCAATGACATCCTCAGGCACTGTAAGATACCCTTGTCCTGTACGAGCCAAGGTGTTAATGGAGGAGAACTATACCACCCAGTGCAGAGAGCTTGCAGGACTAGAAAAGTCACTCTTGGACAGCAAGCCAAGGACAATTGTTCTTTGAGAAAGATTCTACCAATCGATGTGATGCCACTTTAAGCAAATTCACTCTGTGCTTTTTACAGTGGTGTCCTCAAGGATAACACCACCAGCTGCGGTTAGCAGCCATTGCACCAACTACCCCATCACCCACCCATCCAGTCCAAAAGGAAGATTCCCTTGGGATAATCCACGCTCAAAGGGAATAAGCTCAGAGTGCCTTCTTGTCCCATCCAAATCGTCATAGCTTGATCCTTCCTAACTGGTAGCTCAAAAGCTTTCAGAACCCGCTCCAAACCCCAATAGCATGGACCTCTTCACACCCAAAGCACCGCACACCAAACCAGACCAAACTCCACTTTTTTTATTTTCTATTTCAAACCCATCTCATAGCAGTGCAAGAGTGCCAACGCAACAACTGCTGACCAGCTGACACATCTCTACTGCTACAGGGCAGGACAGCTCAGGCAGAGCTAACACGTGCTCTGCAATATGTTCACTGCTGTTTTCAAAACAGGAGATTACGCCAACGGTCCATTCAAAAGATGTCAGACAGCGTTGGCACATGGTCACAATCCGCTGTTACATGGTAATTCTCCCCTCAGCCCAAATATCACTAACTAACATTCTGGCCAGCCACGGCAAGGTAATCCCAGGCAGAAAGAAAATCCAGCATTCTTTCACTATTAAGCCTGTGTACAACATAAGAGTTTTTTTGTTTTGGTGGGGTTTTTTTTTTTTTTGCTTTTTCCCCCCCTTGTATTTTGTCTTTTTGCCCGGCTGCAAGGAGACAGGAGTTTCAGAGGAATACCCAAAAAAAAGGTTTAACACTATCTGCAAACTCACCTGTCTCTTTAATGCCGATACATTTTCCTTCAAAAGTTTGCATCCTTTGACATCTTTGCAGTCCCTCCATGTTCCTGTTGCTGTTTCTCAGCAATAGATAAGAAAACTTCAAAACCTTGCTCTGCACTAGCAATAATGAGATTCGAAATAAAAGATTTTTTCCAATCTTTCTACATAAAAAAAGGCCTGAATCAGAGCTCAGCAGTGCACAAATATTACTCATGTCATTGACACTAAGAAAAGGGGAGCTGTGAATAAAAAATGTTAAAAATGAACACAAGGAGCATTGTTTGCATATCACAAAAATTAATCTACATAGAGAAGTGTAAGAGCCTGCAATTCAGAAAGCAAAGAATTAGGACAGCCCAGCTGAGAATAATTTTCTAGCCAGTTAATTTAATTGCATAAATCATTCCTTTGTTAGCAATAAAGAGATATAATTAAAATGAGATTGCTTCTCATTTCTATTCTCTGGAAACTAAAGGAATTGATTTTGGGGAAAGCATTCTTCCAAATACCAGATCGGCAAATTACATTTACCTTTTTAGAAAGGCTAAATTATTTTGCGCTAATATCATGAAGGGTTTAATTAATTATAGATCTGCCATATGATCTTAAAGAAATAATTTACTTAATGCCCACAGAACAGAAATTTATAAGTGCACGTATCCCTCTGATAGATGGTGTGCAGATTTTTACAAACAGGTCAGAAGTTGAACAGGTGGCTGTCAGGAGAAATATGGGGAAATAAAATAAATGTTTAAAGATGGGGGATGTTTTGTTAAGAGAGAATAGAGTACCACTTCCTATTTATCAGTACATACCTGGATTACTGTTCTTTGAACCCCTCTGAAGGGATTTTTTTCTAAATATTGTAATGATGGTTGGTTGCTGTCCACAAATCTTCAGGGCTCAGTAAGCATTAACAGGTGAACAACAGAACAATTATCAGAGGAAAAAAAAACAAACCATGAAGCCCAGCTATCCAAACAGAATATTGCAGGCGTTGGCTGCAGTCGGGCCCCTTAACAACGCAGCAACACAATACACCTAAAGACAGAAGTCCTATGACCGTGCCATACATCATACTTTGTAGGCTCCGCTTCCCCCTCGCAAAGCCACAAAGAATCACAGACTTAAGTAGATCACGCAGGGTATCCAATTCCCTCTTCTGCACTTGTGGCCAGCCAGGCAACAGGTCTAAAAAAAAAAAGCCAAACAAAAGAAAAACTAACCAACCCCCAAACCCCATAAACACACACAAAAATAGCTGGGCTATGTGCAAACCACAGGCCACAGCACTTGGCGCAAAGTCCTAAGACCTGCCCTAAAACCAACAAAGCATCACCAACACTCCAGCTTTCACCAACACAAATACAGAAAAGTAGAAGTAGGATGCACCAGTTGATAACTGAAAATAATGTCATGCTGACGGGGAAATACCGAAGGTCTATACTAACACCCTGTCTGTATCATGCCTGCAATTCCTATAGATTCTGGGGAAGAAAAAACCTCAGAAGATTAGTTAATGCTTCAAGTTGGCAGGGTGGAAAGGGACCATTCTGTATGCGAGGGATGACCAGGAGAAATCTATCACAGAACTCATGACATGAGTAGGAACACAAGTTCCTCTGAACCTCTCCTCACCAGACGGAGTTTCCTTCCCACGCAGAGCACCACCACACAGTGTCAGGACACTCATTGCTTGAGAGATGCTGAAGGATGGCAGGTACGCTGAGAAAGGAGAGGGCTTTGCATGCAGGAGTTAAACAGCAAACAGATCAGAGCTCATCATTTGATATTTCCAGGAAAAGTATTGTGTTGCTATGGAAACCTCAACATAACTCAGGTTTTCCCTCCTTTTATTTGTTTTCTACAAATGCTGGCCTTTCCCAGTCCCCTCCGGTGGGGCTTGCAGCTCACAAAACCAATCTTTTTTTCCAATGTCCACTTGTCTTTGCAAGTACATTTTTTCGGAACATTGCCTTTCACAATATCACTGCCACAACCTCCAAACTCTTCTTTTTCAACAAGTACTGTATGATTTCCTATCCATTAGGAAACTCAGCTCCTAGGCACGTTGTTCTCTTTCTGCTGGGGGAGGAAGCAAATAAAAACCCACCACCTTTTGGGGTCAAACAAGCAGAAGGGTATTGCAGCAGTCCTGATACGTACCTACCATTTATTTTCTACACCCACTGTCATCAATAAAGTCTGCCATAATCAGTGTTCTGCAAGCATTTTCGTAGAAATTTTAGCACTAAAAATATCACAAATTAAGAGGGTCCCTTGAATGCCACAGAAGGAAGACCAGCTAAGTGTGAAATGCTATGGAGCTTCATCACATCACATACATTGCCCCCATTTAGAAGGTCTCAAGAAACAGGGTTCCCTTTTTAGCTTTGGAAAATTAGACATTTTGCAAACAAAGAAAATTTGGGTATTCAGATCAGTTTTCCTTGTTTTTATTCACTCTAGCCATTTTTTTACTCTACTATAATAAGAAGAAGGATTACCCTTAACTAGCCTGATGTAAACATCAAGAGAATCTTTCTGAAAGGAAAATGTCTCTGCAGATACAAGACTTCAAGACACAGGAACACTTACTATCTGCCACAACAGCTTTTTGCCATTGTTCAGATGGTCTTCATGACCATCAGTTGTCTGGAATATTTATACAGAAAAAGTTTAACTTTTAGTTTACCTGGTCCTGGCTAGTTCTAGAACATATGAACAAGCTGCAAATTCAGGGGCAGCAAGTTTCCTTCGGCTTCCTCAGCAAAGCTGTGGCAGAAATAAAACGTGAATTCAGCAGCGCTGTCTGTGCCAACAGCCCCACCAAGTGGCCACACGCCCCTGCATCGCCTCTTCCAGCTCATCTTGCTGGAAGGTCCCCACGAAGCGCTGTCGATAAATACAAAACCTGATCACCTAACCCAGCCCTACTCACTCTGCCCAAAAGCTAACAGAAAGAGGGCTTCCAAACAGAGTTCTGGAGAGCTTCTTTCCAGCAAGGCCATGGAGTAAAGGCAAGACGGGAGTGAAAGAGACACCTCCTTCCTGCACGGGGAAGGAAGCCACAAAACACACAAGCAGGGGAAGAGGCATCACACAGCCTCCTAAGTTTTGTTCATGTCCACATACTGTGCCAAGCCATAAGCGAAGCTGCCCATCTATTTCCCATCTTACCCATTACTACTTCTTCTGCTTGAAAAGATACCAAAGTTGGCTTAAATTCTTCCAAAAATTGGAACAAAGCCCTGTCCTCCCTCTGAGACAACATATCCTCATGGGCAGGAGACACTTACCTTTCTTTTTAATAGTTTATGGCAGGGAGTCTGTGTAAAGGAAGGATACTCACAAATAACAGGAAGGTCAAGCTGTGCTGTCCATACATACATTCTGGATGTTCACGTCTGACCTTGCAAGAGGTGTTTTTGTCTCTGTGTTAGTGCACAGCACTCTCCCAGCCGTCCAGCAGCTGCATATGCCATAGCTGATAAGCTCCAGGCCCTCTCCTCTACCCAGCTCCCCCCGTACACTTTTTAAATTCTAAGTTAAAACTGTTCAGCTCTAAGGAAGGAGATTTGGGGACAGGCTATGGACAAGCTGACAGACAATCCATCCTAAACTTCCTGCTCCTAGAAAGTGACCTTCTGAGTGGTACCCTATATCCAAACTGACCCAGGTGATCTGAGCTGCTGCCTGATCCACGCAGGTTCCCTAAAGAAAAGTTCCGGTAAGACCCAGACCATGCTAAATCAGAGCACAAAGTAAGTGCCATGGCTCTGCTGTTTCAGCCAGAATTCGGACTGAAGTTACCTGGTACTCAGCGGTATAGAGGCACATTTACAGGATATTTATACAAAGATGGAACAGACTTTAAGTCTCCCATATAGGTTTGCATGCTCAGATCAGGGCTACATCCTGCCATGGTCTCCCAAAGATCACCAGAAGCAGTACACGTATAGCCCTCCACATACGGAAGATGCACACATATGGCCCAACAAAAGGATTGCGAGTAAGTCAGATACTAAACAAGCCCATCCCAGTAAAAGATCTGACAATTGTTAGCATCAGAAAGAAAGTGGTTACTGCTTAAAAAGACATTCTGGATCATTATGTAGCTACAATAATTTTTTGCTACACAGAAGGAATAGGCAGCACACAATCTACATAAGGGAGCTAAGTTTCTTCTGAAGAGGCCTGGCATCTTCAGGTCATGCTATGAGTAGCCCAAGCAAAAGATAAGCATTTGCAACTAGATCTACATGACACTTAAACAAAAGTTCTTGCAGATATCGGATTAGTTACAGAAATTCAGAAGGGACTTGCTGGTGTGCCCTAGATGTTTAGAATACAGATGCTATACTTCTCTTCCCACTTCCTTCTGTAACTGTAAAATAAAATAAGCAGCATCGATACAATAGGAGTTAGGGACTTTGCTGAAATAGTTACAACAAACTATTCCTGCCCAGGTGGGCAAGCAGAACTACGTGATGCATTTGCACTCAGAGAAGGGGAGACTCTATACACATATTGCTAGACTAACACATTCATATGGAACACCCTCACCTCAGTAGAAATTACATGTTTGCTTGCAGGACTGGGATCTAAGAATATTTTGCATATTACTCTTTAAACCTAATATCTAGCTGCAAATATACTCACATGTACACTCTGCATTTCTGTAGTCCTGAAGATTTCACCCTGAAACAATCCTTGTGCTGGGTATAAGATGTAGTCATGAACACTATTAGCAATGTAAGCTTTTTGTGGGTTCATGGTTTTGTTTGTTTTTAAAATGCCTCAAAAATATCATTTAAGCCAGATACTAGAGGCAGTGTACACACAGCTGAGCTAGAAATCAGATCAGGGCATGGCTCTCAGCCCTGAAGAAGAGCCCACAGCACAACCAACCAACAGTTGCATTACCAAGCAGAAGGGGCAGCACAAAGGAGATAAGCCTGAAATTCTCTAAAGCAATACAAAGCTAAACTGAAACACACAGATCAGAGCCCCCCTAAACACCATCTTGGAAGGTCCTAAAAAAGCTCACAGTTACCACATAAGCAAATATTTGTGGGAAACCAACAAGAGCTATCAAGAAATCAGAGACTCACATCTATAGTTTGCTTATTTCACACCAGTGTCTGAAAACAAAGGAACTCTGCAGTTTTGTTTGATTGAGGCCTTGGCAGAGGGCTTTAGGCATTTTGACAGAGGTACTAAAAAAAAAAACCAAGAAAATTTTTAATAACACCACGCTCTTGAGGAAAATGGAGCTGTATCACCTTAGCAAAGCCATCTTCCCTTCGCTGCTATTCAGGTCACACTGAAACTCCCCCCATTGCCTTGCCATGTGGTTCAAGATGAGCAGAAGTTCTTGAAAAGCAGCAGTAGACTCACGCCTAGGAATCTTATCTCCAGATAAAATATAGTTGTGGTTATGTTTTATTTATAGGTATTTTATGTGCAAATAGATACATCACTCTGAATGCAAGAACTTATTGGAAATGCATAAACCTGTTCCTGGAAATCATAAATTTTGTTTCTTCATGAGTTGTGGCCTTTTATTTTTACCCAAAAGCTAGTGGTGCAAAACCCAAGAGCAAGAACCAGAATCTAATGTTTTCTTTGTCCTGCAAATTCCTCATTCCTGGGTACACAACTATGATCTCTCCAGCTTAAAAATCTTAGTCTTTATATGCAGTTACCTGAAGGACAGTAAGCTTATCCCATCAAAATCACCTGCTGGCTGGAGTAATCCCTTTCAGGATCTATTTCAAGCTTTTGGGAATCTCTTTCCTGAGAGCTGCGGTAACATCCAGGCTGTGGAACACAACATCCAACCAGTCTTTATGAGAAAGCAGATACTACTGCTCTATTTATAGAATACCAAGTCACATGAGTTTACTTTGAATCTCTATAGCATCACCAAGAAAAAAAGAAAAAGATAAGCCACATCCCAAAATTCTCAGAGAAGTTAAAAGAAGGAATGCTTGGCTTCTAGTATCTTGTCAAGCTGGGATATAGGCTAGACTGTCATGAGAAGCAGTGTTATCTCAAAAAAGCTCAGAGAAAACTCTACACAAGCCTTGCCATCTGTCTTCAAGAATTTCATAGTATTTTAAGTCCGGAAATAACTAAAAAACCACCACGCAGTTTTGCGGAGTTCATTAGCAAGTTCTGCCAATGAGAACCAACATCTTCCCATAGATAAGATTCTAGTGTGACACAGATATATGTTATGGCAAAGGGAGTGGAGCACACCTGCACACAAAAAACATAACCCCATAACACAGCACAAGAAGGAGAGATTCATTAGAAAACTCACTTTCCAAGCACAACACCCAAAACATCCCTAATTATTGCATGTGTGGCCTAGTGCATGACACCTATGAAGAATTTTTGTGTGCCTTGCATGTACTTAACATCTTTAGCTCTTGGAAAAAGTTAACTACCTAACTTTCACTACTAATTATGCATGATGCTGCTACACAATATTCAGGACTGTTGGAATGGAAAGTACACTCGCCTGAAAACATGAGGTTGTGTTACACACACCTATCACACCAATTAGATTTGGTGGAAAAAGGAAAACTTTCAGAGGCTCTGTACTAGGTTAGGATTTGCAGATTAACATGGACTTTCACCGAAATGTCTCACATACTACAATGTAAGGAAAAAGACTCAAAGCAAAACATCAGAAGGGTCTGCTGCCTCAGGAAGAGCTTTAGAAGCAATGATTACCTGCTGTTCTTCACTGACATGCTAGCACCCCTAGCTAATAAGAGAAGTTGAAGAATTAAACCAACTCAAAGATTTATCTATACAGGCTGGAATCCTCCTCCCTTCATTATAAAAAAAACTTAGTAGTACACATTTCTACAAGTGTAGAAACCAAAATTGTTTAAATCTGAATGCCAAGTCAGTTGGGAGAGTGGCAAGAGAAAAGACAGAGAAATAAGGTTAAATATCTTGATGTCAACTGTTGTAAAAGTTAACATTTCTTGAAATAATTAAAAACACTGGGGCAAACTGAGTGCCATCACAAGTCCAAGTACAAAATACTTACCTACGTAATTCTTTAATAGCACTAAGCACCCAAACACAGACTCTCTAATAAACATAGATGAAGGTTCAATACCCTGCAGAGGAGAAACTGAGTTCAAGCATCTAGAGGTACTGCACTGTTTACTAAAATATAGTCTTGAGTGTATACAGTCACCAATATTCATGATGAGAGTAAGCTGGCATTTACATGGATGCTACTGCTCCATCAGGATTTAATCTTAATTGAATAATGGTTGTGGAATATCACCGATTACTGACTTATCTTGAACAGTGTGTCCATTCAGGTTGGACTAAAGCACCAGGTCTTCCCTGATCAAAGTTCACAGAAGAGTTTCTACAAAAAGCAGGATTCAGTTTCAATGTCAAGCAATTTGGTGTTAGCAAGATTTGTGTTATTACCACTAAAATCACATACTGACTGAAACACCACAAACCAAAGGAGCTTAGCAAGCTCACAACATTAGGATTTGTCTAGAAAGTTAAATGTGTTTTGACACAGTTTGAGAAAGATGGCTTTTGCCTGGAATAATTATCCATCCCATAAAAAGCACAAGCTCTTGAGTTCTGATACGAGGATAAACATAACGCAAGTTTAATACAAGTGAAGTCAGGTCTAAGAACTACTTCCAGAAGTTTGAACTCTAAGCAACCCCTCCTTCAGTTCAGCAATTTTATCTTCTCTTGAGGCTGCATAACTCCTTGCTGTCTTAATAAGAGAGTCATGATGCTTCTCCAACCCAGCCTTCAGACTTAGATATATTTCCTAGAAAGAGAAAATAAAAGGGGGGAAAAAAACCCATGAGTAAAATTAATGTTTATGCTTTACAAGGATATAAGTGAGAGTGGTCTGGTGGTCTCAATTGATTTCAAAGGTACCTCACCCCTAGCTTAAGCAGCAGCATTCACAGAACACAGAAGTTACAAAACATCAGAACAGCCACAAGCAAAAGCCCAATATCATGATTCTGTTGTAACTCTAGTGGTCACAATACTAAGACAGTCAAACAACCAGCACTAGTCCAGTATTCGCACTACCACTGCCCCATTCCATGTTAACCTGTGTCACCAAGGTCTCTGCCACTGTGACTGCTACCATTGTCCTCCCAGCACGGAGAGTACTTCAGTAATGAACAGATGAGATCCTACAGGAAGGCTGATCTCCTACTCCCAACCCATCAGGATTCCTGCCTCTTTCCAAAGCTAAACTGGACAGTCACCTTCCTGAAACCCGAGGAGGAAAGGGTTTGTGACATGGCAAGTGATCCTGTATTTGAGGGAGACCGAGATGATTACAGTACTGCCCATCACTACAACACAAATGTAAAACCTCACAGGTCAGGTCCCAGCAGCCAAACAAAGAAAAGAAAATCTAACCACTTAGAGCTGGAAGTACTATCATACAAAATATGACATCATGAAACTAGCACAGGTGGGAAGACAAGTTTAATTTCACCTCCCAAAATACTAGGCGATCACACCATTCCACAGTCTTTTCTCTCCTGTGGGCCATCTCTGCATCCTGCAGAGATGAGAACAAGCCCAAGCAACCCACTGGCACCACAAGCAGGAGGTGCTCTCCCTCCCACTATCCACCCAAACCACTACCTGCACAGCATACTTGTTTTTAGGGCCAAAAAGTGTTCCTTTATCTGCACAGCCCAAGTTAGAAAACAGCTTTGACAATACCAAACAAGATTCTTGTAGGGGAAAAAAAAAAAAAACAACTCACCTTGGCTTTCATTTCTTCTTTTTCAGCATTGTCATTCAGCTGCTGGATTTTGAACCTTGCCTGCTGAATTTCCTTCTGAATGGCCATCACCTTATCATATACAGCACCCCTCTTCTCCTGAACTCTGTTACAATATCTAGAGGCAGAAGAAAAAAAAAATTAGCACTGAGCCATTTGACAAATTGCACAAAGCAAACCACAAGCTTTTTATGAGCATGAAACAAACAGCTTCTAAAAGCAATGCTGTATAGAACTTACTCACTTGGAAATTTGTCCAGCTTTTAAACTAGAACAACTTAGATACAAGAAGTGAAATTCAAAGCAGGGTCAGAGGAGTCTGTTGAAGAACCTCAGCTGCTGCAAATCAAGGCAACTCAAGTGATTCCAGCGGAACCAACCCAGACAGCTGGACCCTGCATCTTCCTGCCTTTGATTAATGCAGTACAGGTGTCAGTGGGCAGCACTGTCTAAAAGCAATACAGCTGCATTTGATATTTCAGCATAATTGCAAGTCACACATTTTCACTAACCTCAGCTCTAATCCCATACATCTACACATGTTATCTACAACTTTTAGTCCATCGTTTCACTGTATCCCAAACAAAGACCAAACAGTATTTCTCCAGCTTGCCAGTATATTCAGATAGCGCCAGCTGAGGAATCAGCAAAGGGTTAGTGTGGAAACAAGAGATCTACTCTGATTTGAACTGCAAAAAAACCACTACCAGTTTATACTAAGCATTTGTACAATAAAGTCATTAGTGTAGCAGCTTTCACTAAAGAATGGCTGAAGTCACTCATACTCAGCAAAAGACTACTTACAGCTTCCTACCCCACCAGCAAAAACTCTCATTTTCAAACCCAAGTTACCTCCCTTCCCCTCTTGCTTATCAAAGCATCTGATTTTATCACTCAAAGGAAACATTTAACACACTAAAAACAGATAAATCAGCACCAACTTTTTACATAAAGGAGCATTAGATTATATTATTGTCATTCTTTGTTTGGAAGGAAAAATAGCTTTTAATTACTCTCCTTTAGCTGGTACAATACCCTCACTGAGGAGCAAAGGAAGCCTGGGAATCTTGCTGCCATTCTACACACTGCACAAGCCTTTCAGCATGACTAAATCTTAGTAGACTCTCTCAGCTCTGTAGAGAAAGCTCTCTTCCATCATAGTTACTCCACCCAGCCAATAATTTACCATATTCCCTTTCCTATCCATGTACCAAAAAAATGTTATATAATAAGCTTTCTCTACAACAGTTCAGCATTTCTAATCTCACAGCGAAGCCATGACCTCACAATGCTGCAGTTTGCTGGTGCAGAAGCCACTGCCGTGCTGTAAACACTGCCTCACAACTTGCCTTGAACATACAGGAGGAAGGAAGATAGGCTAAGAGGCTTTGATAAAATGACACTTTTCCTTTTGTTTTAGAAGCATCACATCAGGATAATACTCCTCCGAGATATGAGCCCCATTTCCCCATGGGTCTTGAACATCTTTGATAATGAGCAAAAGTGGCAAGGGAAATTATGAAAAATTCATGAAAGGCAAATGGGGCTTTGTTGAAGTCTGATAAGTTGGAAAATTATCCCAATGTGACATTCTCTTTAAGAAGATAAAAGAATCAAGAATAAGCATTATAAATTAAATTAGTGCTCCAATAAAAGAATTGCTGTCAAGTCACATTGCAATTATTGATTTGAGACCCCAAGTCCCTGCCTGCAGCGTTACTGGTCTTCGTAAAAAGCTATCCCACATAGCTCATTTTCTTCTTACTGCTACGCTACGTGTTTGTACCAGACAAACTTCGGTAGCACATAACAAAGACATAAAGTAGCATCAGGCAGAAATGTCAACTCATCCATACTCAAATACAGTGTGCTTATATTGCTCAACATCTTCATGCTTCTTTTTTATCCTTATTTCAGCTGTAGTCAGCTTCTCATGTTTTGCAGTGACCAGTCTCTTTAAGGACATTTCGTCTGTCTTCCCCTTTTTCAGCTCTATCTGAGCACTCTCAAGCTGGTCCTCCAGATTTCTGACCTAGAGTACATAAGTATTGAAATCAATTAAACAGGGGAAAAAAAGTAATCGAAATAGAATACCTTGTTAGTTTACTAAGATTAGAAATAGCTTTCTGCTTTTGAAGATTGATTGCCAACTAATTCTCCCAGTTAAACCCCAGTTCCCTAATCTTTACCTGATTTTAAATACATCCAAACAGACAAGATCCCACCACTTAGTATGATTTTCAGAAATCACCGAGTTCTGCTATAGCTCTTAGCCAAAGGTAATTTGAACATATGCTACACAAATACCCCAAAAGATTGCATATAATTTTTTAAATGCTTCTAACTCCCAAAACTGAGTAGCAAATAGTATTGTATTGTGACAAACAGTTCATCAGGGAAAGGCTGGCTTCGTAACATTTAAGATGTACCTTAGGCTGGCTTAGTAACATTTAACATATACCTTTAAGCACTTAAGATGTTACTCTTCTTGAAGTAATAATTTTTTGCTCTTAGTTTCTGCTCTCTAGACAGAAGAAACTGGATTTCACTTTTCTTCTTCCTTCACTTCCTACCAACAACCCCAAGACAGTTCAAACTATTTTAGGTCAAGTTTTATGGCAATAGAGGTTTTGACTATCAAAAGTGGTCAACAGTACATTAGCTGGTAGCATACAGCAAGGAAGAACCTATGTTTTACCAACATTTTTAAGAATAAGATTCTGAAGTTATCCAAATTCCTTTTTAGGGAAGGGAAGACATGGGAACTTTCAAAATACAGACATTTACTGACAATCACCTATCTTGCTTAGACATTAAATTCTCCCTAACCAGATGTAATTTGAGTAATACAAACCTCTGATAATACACTGGCCAGTCTCTCCACATTTGCTCCCTGTCTTTCCATCTTCTTTTGATATAACTGTACTTCCAGCTGGCATGATGGCAGAGCCTCAACTAGATCTCTATAACCTTCATATTTCTCAGTAACTTCTTGCTTTAAAGAGAAAATATTATGAATAACTGCTGAACTCCAAATCTGTGTTATTTTTTACAGTATTAATGGGTATTGACTTTTGTACCCATTCCCTTGTTGTTTAACATACACTGGAATTAAAATTCAGTAGTTACTGAAATGATCTCTTCAGTTTCTTTAAAAAAAAAAATTCTTTGGAAAGCACGGGAGAAGTGACATGCAAGTGTTTTACACTGAACTAACTAGGTTGTTACAAGAGCTTTCAGGACAGAAAAAAAGCTGTACAGTGAAGAAATTCTACCCTGGTAAAACAGGAGTTATATAAAGTATCATAAAAACAGATGTCTGGAATTACAGCAATAAAGTTTATATCTTTGGAACAAAAATACCTAGGAAGACAAAGTTATGCAAGCTTCACTGCTGTATGAGTAATCACAAACTACAAACATTTAAAGACTGGACATTACTACCCCAAAAAAGCCAAAAAGCTAGGAAGAGAACTCAGCATTCAGCTTAATAGGGGAGACAGCCACCAATTCCCGAAACAGTAAATGATGACAGAGACTATGAAGCATGTATTCTAAATCCAAGGACATTTGTGAGCTGCCAAAATATTGTTGTCTCTTCAGAGCAAACAGCCAGATGGGTATAGTACAGATTCAAGAGCTCTACACCAAGTTTCACAAATAAGCAGTTACTCATTTAGGATAAAGCAGCAGTGACTGCGACCCCACTTAAAAAGAAACTACACAGAACCAAAACGTATCTCCACAACCAACCTTCAGTTTTCTCTGAAGTCGTTATTTCATTTCAGACTAACCACTGTTCTGTTGATTTTTTAATGGAATTATAAGCCATTCAAGAAGCAGTTCTAGATGATGACAGTTCAGTAAAACATGTTTTTCTAATAGAATACCTCCTGGGTGGACAAAGGAAAAACTCACCTTGGATTTCTTGAGCTTCTTAACAGTCTCTTTCATCAGTTCTTTGTAATTTTTCAGTTCCTCTGGACTCTCCACAATTTTTGATTTCAGCTGCTCTTGTTCTTCTTTCAAAGTAGCCATTGTGACTTTAAGCTCATTCTAGTTAACGACACAAACACATTTTCAACATTAGCAACTAGGTGAACAAAGAAGAACTGTGAGGCATGGTTTGCCAGGATCTTATGACTGGACAGGTTCTTTTCTCTGTTCTAAGTCATTCCCCATTAGGAAGTTTGTCTTAAAAATAAATTCCTCTAAACAACATTAACATTCCCAGTCAAAAGTCCATTTTGCTCCCCGAAGACACACACAGGGGTGCAGAACAGCATTTAACTAGTACTCCACAAAAAGCCTGCCAACTAATACATATTACTAGCAGCTCTCTCCTTCAGAACCCCACACCTTGGGCAACCAAAGCAGTTGCTGCAGGGTTTCAGAGACAGCTGTATCAACTTGGTGGAAGAACAAAAAGCTTCCTCTTCAACCTCTCCAAAACCTTCTGTTTTGTCCCCACCAGGTCAGCAGCTGCCTCATTAGCCATTCTACACCCCTAAGGTAAGCCCATAGCTTCTCAGAAGTCAAAATGCCTTTCCCTTTAACAGATCAGCTTCCATGAACACAGCACTTTACATTGCAGAGATGCGTATTTAAAGTTAACAACAAAACAAGCTACTACAGTAAAGCTTCCATGGGGAAAAAAAAGTTAAGTCAAATCAGTTTTTCAAAAAGCTAATAATCATCACCTGAACATTATCTAGCTTCAAGAATAATTTGATCCTAGAAAGAGAGATGATCTATTAGTTGATCTGAGATGCAAGCTACAGCCTACACTTACACAGAGGTGCACTTACCAGTTTTCGAGTACTCTCTGCAATATCCGACTTCTTTTGTGAAATCACTTCTTGCAAAGCTGTCTGGAAAAAAAAAAAACCAAAACTTTAAATAAGCATCTCTACAACTGACACCTCCTTTACCCTTCTATCATAGATCTGTCCACAAGAGAAATCCCATTTATGGTTTCTTTGGAGTGCCATAACTACCAGACAAAATTGCAGACTATAAGATTGAAAAGACAGGGAAGAACGTTGTCACAAAAGCCACTGGGAGCATTAGGGATGCACCCTGCAGTAGGTAACTAGGATCAGGGATAAGAGATGGACTACTTCTATTCTTACTGACCTCGGCAGCATTATACACAACCTTCTTCACGAGAAGCACTGTTCTCGAAAAAAAAATAAGTTAATACAAGGTCCCAAACAATAGAGAAGTCAAGCACATGATATTAATAGTAAAGAAATTACTTAACATAATAAAACACCTAACCATTGACTTTTTTTTTTTTTCCAAAGCCAACAAAGAGGTTACCTATGAAAACTTAGAGGCAAGTTGCCATTGCTGGAAAGTTACCCCTGCAATCAACCCTACTCTTTTTGCCAGGCATTCCCTTGGGTGACCCTCATTTCTTGCCATGGCTCACTTCCAGTTCCAATTCTTCAAGAACAGGTTGAAAACAAAGGAAAACATACCTGTGTTTTGTTCAGAAATGTTATGTGTATATCCCAAGTCATTGCAGTAACACATTTCAAAAAGAAAGAGCTGAATATAGTTTTGTATTCCCCAAGTCTGACAAGACATTGTGTTGCAATGACTTCTGTTTTAAATCAGAAAAGTCTCCTTTACCCTTTGTAGAAGTAGGGCGAAAGAAATAAAATCAACAGAAATAAGGAACACTCATGATCAGAAGCCACAGCAGCATTTCAGAGAAATATATAACAAAATCATACTTGTTTCCGACGATAGTCTTGCCTTAGCAGTTGCTCCAGTTCTCGAATGTTATCCGTCAGTTGCTTAACCTCTGCTTGATGCTCCACTGGAACAGTGCTAAGTAAAAAAATAAAGATATTAGACAGTTTCAGCATCATTATAGTCAGGTCAGAGTACAGTAAATAAAACAATCACTCTCTCTAAAGAGTTCACAGCCAGCAACTTTAGTAATCAGGGCAAGACAGTCTCAAATTGATCTTATTTTCCTTTCCTTGTAAGAATTTCTAGTTGAAGCACAATCTAAAGAGCTCTTGTGGCAAGAAGCAGCACAAGCATAGAGGACTAAGTTCAAAGATCATGTTAAGCAAAGCACAAAAGAACAACATTTCTACAAATTTTTGTGGTGATTTTCATTTATGAAATTTGCATAATAATACCTGCCATAGAAACCCTTGTATATAGGTAGACCTGTAGCTAGCTAGAGAACCTCCTGTCTATCAGAGAAAAAGGCTTCCTTTTGAAAGCTATCTTGGAAACTAGCCATCTCTTCATCCTATTATCCACATGCAAAAACAAAACTTAATGGTGCAAAGACACACACAGTAGGACCAAGTGGCCTGTAATGGAGGATGGGGCAAACATGTCAAATAACTAAGACAGACAACTTTACCCACCTATTAGGTTAAAGACAGGCTTATTACAGCTATTGAAGAGATTAAGACATACGACTGAAAATAACAGCAAAAAGTTTCACCATAGTCCCCTCACAAACAAAATACAGTATCCTCTCAAAGAAGCCACATACTCCCAAAGTCACATTTTTATTTTCTGACAACGGGCCTTAGTCAATTGATCCAGCCTGTCCAGATCATGTGCACTGAACGGGAAAGTCAAGAGGTGGATCTCACAGTGCCTACTCCTCACACTCACTTCAGCTTCTCCAGCTTCATCACTGCCTCCTGATTTACAGCCTCCAGCTGCTGGTGTTTCTCCATAGCCGATTTCTGCAAATTATATATTCAGAGATATTTTTTATTTTAGAGGAATACGGTTTCTCTCTGGGCTTCTATTAGAGCCCTGCTCATCATTATTTCACATGAAGTACAACATCCCTGAACTACTGAGATATTCAGAAGAGAAACCACCTGCAAGCCCCACAACTGTTACATCTATCTTTTCTCAAAATGATGCCAAGTGTCAAACCTTAGCTTAGCAGGCTAAACTATCAAATAAGTTACTGGAAAAAACTTCAGATACTAGCCTAAGTAACAACATGGTCATGGTTATACAGAAACCTTTACACTACTGACAAGCTCATCCACTCTTCTAAACTGACATGGTTCCTTAAGGGCTTTGCAAAGATTTTTCTGAAGCCATTTACAGTAGCTGTGTACGCTTATAACATGCAAGATGGCTGTACAAGTTTTACATAACATCAAACTGGTACCTTCCCATATTAAACTGGTACCTTACCCTATTACTTGGCTACACTTAAGACTGCAATAGGTTATTTAAACATGCAGTTAAAAACCCCCCACCTTTAAGCTCCCAGTTGGAGGTTAACATTAATTATACTTAATTAGGTATCTATAGTAACATGGCACCCAATCTTACATAGTTCATTTGTAACTCCAAGTAGGCCTCACGTCGGAATTCTCTGAAATTTACAAAGTTGAGAAGGCCACTCAAGAAGCGAGCTGTCCTCTTTGTTTCTGAAATAAGAATTGCAAGCCATCACTACTCTGGTTTCCACATGCATCACAATTCCTTAGGAAAAGTTGGGCAAAACATAATTCAGAGGAGTCACAGAAATTACAAAACAGAAACCAAATTATTTCTTCCCCTGCTCACCTTGCAAAGATTTCATGGACTACACAAAAACTAGCTATGAACTTACAATGTCTTAGCAATTCTACGCAATTTAACAAATGAAAATGGCACCTAGGAGAAAGACTATTAAAATACAGCCTCCCACTAAAAAAAAAAAAAAAAAAAAAAAAAAAAAAAAAAAAAAAAAAAAAATCAGGGAAAGTTCTGTGAAGCAAAAATTCAATCACTTCCTACATAGGCATCAGCATGATAAATTCTGTAGCATTCCAGAGTTGCCAGAATTTTCATTCCTATCTGTTCTTACACTATTTCAAGTATGTCACAGTCCACTCTCCAGACCAGAAGTTCAATGGATTCGTAGCATTCAAAACTCCCATCAGTTATTTAGCTGGATTAGCCTACGTAAGGAATAAGGGGAGAACTGCTCATTAGAGCCAGCTTGTCTAAGAGCCACAGCAAGGGGCAGAAGAGTAGCTGTAAGCGAGGGACAGTTCTCCGCACTGGATACCCATCTGGCTATGACAAATGAGAAAAAGCACCTGGAGATCAAGTGACACCCACCACTCCAGAAAACAAGGATTACAATGCACTTGCTTACTTGGGTTTAAAACATCAGCAATTTGAAAATCACTAATCCGGCATGCTGGAAGTAAGCGCTCCCTGCAAGGAAAAAAAAAAAATACAACTTTATCGTAGCAGGCAGTTTTTGTGCTATACCCATTTACTAAAAAACAGACCTTGTCCTCTCACCCCGCAGCATATATGCATAACAGTATATCGCACATAACAGTAAATCGCAGGAGAATAACACAGCAGGACTCCACACACTGATCAGCATTAAACATTTGTATTCTTACAGCATCTTAGAGATTTCTATAGACAAAATACATGCCTGTAAAACAACTTTTCGGCTTAATTAGTGAACTCCAACACTTAACTGTTTGCCAATTCTCCCTTTACAACTGAAACTAAGCTTAAAGTCTACCATTTACCTCATTCCAACAAAGATATCTACACAGAATTCAGGCAGCAAACTTACACAACAGGTACTTAAGATCCCTCTTCTAGGTTTAAGATGACCCTCTAGCCATTCAAAGTATGGATTTGTGCTGCATCTTGGCGAGGCTGGAGTATTTAGTTAACACATCCATTTTAAAAAGATAGCTGCCTGCTAAGAATTTTATTTCTAAATATTGCTGTCCCCTGGTCACCTGCAAGCTTCACTTTGCTCAGAGCCAACAAGCAGTAGAACCACCATCCGCAGAGAGGTGTAAAGCCCCACCACTTCCAGTACATTGGACCGTTGGAACTAGATGATCTCTAAGGTCCTTTCCAACCCTAACCATTCTATGATTCTGAACTTAACAAGGAATAGCAACTGAACATATGCAGAATCTTCTACTTACATGTGAATATACAAATTACAAACAGGTAGAAAGCCTTCAAATATCTGTGGATACATTATGTCAACGTTGACTGGCATCTAAAGAATAAAGAGAGCCAATACGTAAGTAGAGAACACCAAAAAAATACACAGGTTTGTTTCCACAACATAAGATAATCCAAGTAGGTTTAACACACTGAGGATGGTCTCTCTATCCACAGGGAACACATGTTCATGGATGAAGCATGCCATCGAGTTAATTAGCAGACTGTGACAATTTTGGCTGGTCAAAATATAGAAAGACAATAATAAATAAAGCATCAACGTTACAAACTTTGGAATTAATTTAAGCCTTCTATTTTTATTTGCTCAACTCTGGTGCAGAAGGACAGTCTCTGCATTATACACCTAACAACAAGAAGCTCTTTCTTTAAACACCCTGAAATTCCCACACTCGGACATGTCATGAAGAAGTCAGGAGAAGGTAGTAGCACACTGTCACCTTTTCTGATACTTTAAACCTCATAATGCAGTACCCCAGCTAATGTCACTGCCTGTGAAGAACTGAGTTATACTGTGCACATATGATCTGCCTTTTCAGTTTATCCAAAAATGGCATGAGACAATATTATTTATTCTCACTTTCAGGAATCGGTTCTTGTCTAGCAGAGACAGAAGACAAATTAAGTGTTAATCAACAAAGACTCAGTTAACCTCCAGCTGCACTTCTCCATTAACTGAGAGGAAAGTCAGGACAAGTGGAGATGATCAAACATTAAAAGCTACATTTACTTTTCTTCTAGACCAGGCAAACATCTAAGCAGAGATGTTCCTCCAGCCATGGCCAAAGGCAGATGCCCAACACAACAGTATTTATTTTCAAGACTAGAGGTGATATCCCTCAAAAGCTTGTCTAATCTTTCCTCAATGTTACATTTCTGGCACCCACAGCATCTCAATAAAAGAACGCACAGCTTAACCACAGAAGGAGAGGGCTCTCCACAGAATTTTTTTTTTTTTTTGTTAAACAGCCCACAGTGGTAAGTAAGCTCCTCTTTGCACCCACTAGTTCATGTAGTGGGGAAGGGAGTTTCTTCTCCATGGGAAGAAAGAGGGGAAAAAAAAAAGGAAAAAAGGAAAAAAGGAAACCCAGAGGCAGCACATTCACAAAAAACACAATTTCTACAAATATCTTGAGCTGAAGTGGACCAGGAGCAATGATCAAAGCAACTTCTCACATGTAATCAGTATGGCCTCAGCAACAGCCCACAGATGATGCTCCCAGATTCATTTACCTCTGGTAACTGCACTCTCATTCCTGCCTAAGTGGACAGACTAGTTGCCTCCCTGAACACAAATGCAAATGTCCAGGGGTATACAGTATCTCATGCACAACTTTTCTGCAATAGAGGCAGAACTTCTAAGCTCCCATTCATGCAGTTACAACACACAAAACAGTAAGCTACCTGCCATTTGCTACTGAGAAGAAGGAGATACTTTATTGTTTAAGTGCAATATTTTTTCCTCACAAATTTCATTACACTTGCCACTACAGACATACCATGTAGAAGTGCTCCAAGCGGATTCCATAAACTTTCTGCAGGATTCTCATGTAAATCATGTGTAAAACATCAAGCTGCAGGAAGAAAGGACATGAATCAGTATTGCGTATCATTGATTATCCAGGGCTTCCAGACTAGGCCACAGAAGTAGTTCTACCTTTAACACATGAAGACTGATTTCACTGAGCCACCAAGACTAACAAGTTTTACTTTCCAACAGTTCGCAGTTCCCGCATTACTAACTCATAAAACAGTTACAAGAGACACAAACAGCTCAACTACAGTCCTAACTGCCATAGCTACGCGTTGGTTCTCATCACCTCCCTGCTCACTAAGCAGCTTTCAAACCAAGCGACACAAAAAAAAAAAAAATAAAAAAAGTCACAGATACTATAATCAACTATAAAGCCATATTCATTTTGCTGAGGTCACTGTGAGACTACGTTAGCATAACACTCAGACCAACAGAAAAAAAAAGGGGACAGAACAGGGAGGGGGTGCTTTCTACACAAACAGTTAAAAAGCGTTAGCTGATCAATTAATCTGTTGAAACTGCGACACTACACCCAACACAGCGGCTGTTTCAACCCAGCTCCCACAGAACTGAAGAAGGCCAACGGTGTAATTTCATATTTGCCCCTTTACAAACCCACACCCTTCCTGGCGAGACTTGAGCAAGCTCCTCACAAGCCGAGGAGCAGAGAAACTCCGGGTTCAGCCCTCCAACTCCTACGAGACCAACCCGCCACCCCGGGAAAACCCACCCAGGCCGGGGGAGCGATCACCCCGGAACCCAAGCGAGGCGGAGGCCTTCCCCCCCGAAGGGCGGAAGCGGCCTCAGCGCGCGGGGCCCCGAGCACGGCCTCCCCCGCGTCCCCTCACGCACCTTGGGTTTACCGAACACGTCGCCCTTCACCAGGTTCCGGGCCTCGGCGCCCGCCAGGACGTGGGTGCGGAGGTAGCTGATGATGTCATCGGGGCTGTAGCGGGGGAAGGTCAGCGCCTCCATCACTGCACCGAGCAACGGCCGCGACAGCAACCGCGCCGCGCCGCCGCTTGAACCTGGCGGGCACCGCCCTCTCTCGCGCGTCAGCCCGCCTCCTGCCAATCCGCCACGGCGCCGGCGGGAGGGGGGCGGGGCTTGGCTAGGCTCCTCCCCGCTCCGGCGTGCGGCGGCCGTTGGCCGTTAGGGGCGGGGCCGCCTGAGGCGCTGGGCCGGGCAGGAACGGTGGGAGCGGGAAGTGGGGTGCTGTCGCCTGCCGCTGTGAGGGTGGGCCCCGGCCCCGGGGCTCTGGCAGGCTGTGAGGGCGGGACCCGGCCCCACGGCTCTGGCAGGCTGTGAGGGCGGGCCCCGGCCCCGGGGCTCTGGAAGGCCTCGAGGCCGCCGGCTGGCAGTGCTGAGGGCTGTCAGGAGCAGGGCCTGTCCTGCAGAGGGGTGGGCAGGCGGGGGAACACGGTGGCAGGTCAGCAGAGGGAGCTGAGGCGGCTTTGGGAAGCCTGTCCTGGGTAAAAATGCCTCCGGAAGAATTCCTGAGCTGCCTTCTGCTGCCTCCTGAAAGGAGACAAAGCCCATCCCGTGCAGCATTGCACAGGGCTCCCTTGCTGAATCAGGCCAAGTGACCACCTCTTGTGTTTTGACACCATTTGTGACAAAGTTTGCACCGTTCACTACAGTTTCAATGTGCCCAACGCACACCTTCCCCACACCTCCACCCTGCCAAAAGCAGCGGTGGCTCAGCCAGCGAGGTTGTGGCACTGTCCTCAAAGCCCAGCAGCTCCTGCAAGCCACTGACATCACGGAGGTGTCACCTGGCACTGAGCTGCGACACAGAGACGCTCCAGCCACGGTTCTGCACTTGCTGATGTAGAAACCGAGCTCGGTTTCCAGCCGGGCGCCCTGCCAAGAGTCACGGATGGACACACAGGGCTTCCCGACAGCCTGGCAGCCCGCCGCCTCCTCAGAGACGTGTGTAGGGCTGCTCGCCATCCCCAAAGGCCTGGAAGGTGTTAGACCATGTCTTCTTCAGGTAGAACACAGCCCCTGAGCCTCATGTTGCTTTTGGGGATGGGGATGGCATCGGAGAGGATCAGCTGCCCCAGCGGGTGTAGCTGTCAGTACTTGGAGGTGAACTGCACAGGGCAGCAGCTGCAGGAGTTCCCCACCACCATCCCACTGGACACCAGACAGCTGATTCTGGCGGCAAACAACGTTTCGTACCTGCCAGCAGTGGAATTGAGCTTCCTAGCCGATCTGGTCTATCTGGACTGCAGGAAGAACCTCTTGGGGGATGACCTGGATTTCACTTTCATTGGCGTGGCCAAGCTTGTCTATCTGGACCTCAGCTTCAACAACCTGACGCTGGTCACCTTCAGCACCTTCTCACACCTCCTCAGCCTGGTGGTGCTGAAGATCTCAGACAATCCCAACCTCGTGGCCATTGAGAAGGATGCTTTCACCAACAACACCTGGCTGAGGCACCTGGATGTGAGCCGGACAGGCTTAACATTCCTGGACAGCAGCACTGTCCGGGACCTGCCCAACCTGAAGTTTCTGGGACTCAGTGACAACCCGTGGCACTGCAACTGTTCCTTTTTGGACTTTATCACCTGGATGACAGAGAGCAACGTTCATTTTCCAGGTGAGGGCTGTGTGAGCTGGACCTCTCTCCTCCCTAGTCCTGCAGATCTGGGTGGAACAGAGAGGGCCCTTGTTCTCTTTCCCAAAACTTCAGCTCATGTGGCTGTGCCACTGCATGTCAACTGTGGGTCCTATCTTCTGGTATTGCACAAAACACAGATGGGAGCAGCTGGGTTACACGCGCTCCACCCACAGAGTCACACTGACATCCTCGGGACAGTCAGGGAAGAGTAGCCTGTAGCTAGGACATTGCTTCTGTTCACTGCAGTCTCGAGAGGTGTCCCTGTGCCTGGGAGTCACAGCATCCCACGGCTGCAATGCCAAGAACGAGGAGCAGCTCTGGGGAGATCTGCTCTGCGAACGCTGCTGCTGCTCTGAATTTCCTGCCTTGTCTCCATCTGCTCTGATCATTTGGTGCTGCTGCAGCACCAGCATGTCTGTAACGATCAGTTAACCCCCCTCTCTCTGCAGAAATGCTCTCCTGCCTCTGTTCTGACCCACTCGGGACAGCCTTTCCATCCCTGAGCTCTCCACCATCTAGCCAGCATCCCCTTTACCTCGAACACCTCCCGCTGGCCCCCTCCTGCCCAACGTGCCTGGCAGGCAAACCTCATTCCTCCAACCTCCACAGCAATTCTGCTCGATTTATATTTATTTATTTATTTCTGCTGAAAATTTATGCTATGTCACTTCAGAATGTGCTTGGGATTAAAAAAAACCCAAACACAACTGCATTTATGTTAAAATAAAAGTGCTCTGTCAGCAGAGATGAACAGTGCAGGGACAGCAGTTTGCTGCACCAGCATATTCCAGCAGGCAATATTTTCCCATGGAGGCAACACCACAGAAATTGTGGTTTGGGAAGGGTTTGGCAAGGGTTTGCCTGTGTGATTTTACCTAAGCCACAGAGGGAGAGGAGTGTGAAGTCTGTAGACATTTTTCAGTTCAGCAGACTCCTCCACCACTTTTCTAGCAGGACTCCTGTTCACTAACACTTAAGACACAGGAAAGAGAGCCTTGCTTCTGCTTTTCCCTCTGCAGATGCTGACAACATCACCTGCTACACCCCAGCAGGCCTGCGTGCCCTGACAGTGCCTGCGGTGGAGGCACAGCTCCACTTCAGCTGCCTGACCCAGCTGTACAAGCAGGACTACATCTTCCTGTGTCTCATTGGCTTCTGCATCTTCTGTGCTGGCACCATGGCAGCCTGGCTGGCCGGGGTCTGTGCTGTCATCTACGAGGTCCACACCTCAAAGGGAGAGGAGGAGGAGGAAGAGGAGGAAGACACAGCCACTTAGGATTGGCCCTACAAATCCTTCTGAATGCCCATTGTGGGAACTGAAGGCAGGCCCTTCCTGCCCGATTTCTCACATTCTGTCCCACTCTAGATGCTATTTTTTTGAAGTGAAATAAAACCTGCAAGAGAAGAAAGTCGCTGTGCTACAATTTCGTTCACTGTGCCACCTCCTCCACTTGTCTTCTTCCACTGGGACTCAGGACATGGGCAAAATATTCAGTGGGAGGGACGAGAGGTGCGCACAGTGCCAGGCACTGACACTCCTGCTGGGATCCCACTGGGTCCCTCTTTCTTCCCCATTACCCTGGTGACAGCAAAAGACACCATCTGTCCCCCTGCGGCCGGACACCCTGTACCTCAACCGGTGAAGGAACATTTGCAGAACTGGAGAGTCTAGCTCCAGTTTTGTATTACATATCCCTAAAACTGTTTTTTTCTTTTTTTTTTTTAATGTAAAAAATGTTGCTTAAACACACTCCAAGTACTCTTGGACCAGAAAAAAGGGAGATGTAAATAAGAACCTTCATCTCACTAACGCTGGTAATTGCCAGAAGTATCTGCTTACACGCCTGAGTACAGCAACTCCAGGTGTGAAACACTGGCTTCTTTATCTGATCCTAGCAGGATCTGGTGAAATAAAAGGGAAAAGCAGGCGAAGACTTCAGCAAGCATGGTTAAATATACCGTCTTATAGCCATTAAACCATACGCCAGGAATCAAAGCTGAAACCTCTTTTAGGTACAATTGACATAAAAACCCCTATAGGTTAGAAATTAACTTTTCTAGACTTAAGGAAAATGAGAAACTAGGGTCTTAAACAATGTGCTCGTCTGATAAGCAGGATATGTCTGTCGAAAGTAGACAGTCAAAAAGATGAAATGTTTTTTTGGACAACACCCCATGAAGAGCTGCTTAGAGCCACCAAAGGAAGTAAGAAACTAGGAGAAAGGTAATTCTGGTAGGGGGGGATTGCAACCACCGACCCACGAACCACCTACCCCAATTATACCAGACGCCAAAGAAGGACTAAGCATGTGCGCTGATTTACATACTAGGCGAAGAAATTTAAACGAATTATTTAATAGAATAACAATGCATATGTGTTAGGAAGTCGAATATGCTAATGGTCTGTGTATAAATAACCGTTAATCTGAACTTTTGGGGGGTGCTCAAGTTTTGGGAGAACACAATCGGTGTGTCCCAAACACATAAGGGCGTGCACAGCGGAGCAGTCTGCTAAGGACGCATACGTGCTGGGGACACATATGTCCTACCGGGTCGGACACGTCCCCTGGGCAGCCCTCGCCCGCTGCCAGGACCAACCCCCTGCAGGGCCACACGCTCCGGTGTCACACCCACCCACCGGGTCCCCGCCCGAGGCTGGTCCCGGCCGGCAGCGC
>WKFP01014038.1:317702-352020 GCA_011057875.1 Pterocles orientalis
CGGGGCGGGGGGGTGCTCCGGATGCATGCTAATGGTGATTATCGTGATAGGTGGTGAGGGAGACCCAGCAGGCGCCGTGACCTTTCCCCCTGACCTCCCCTTTGCCCTCCAGCGCACCCCCGGGGCCGGGTGCGGAACGCGGGGGAGGCCAGGCCCCCACCCAGCGCCTTCGGCCCCGGCCCCGCGGGGGGCTGTGCCGTTGGGGCCGCTGGCCTGGGGTCAGAGGGGACAAAAGGCCCTCCTGGCTGGAGAGAAAGTCTGGGTGTATCTGGTGGGGGGGTCAGAACCCAGGGGTGGGTCTGCACCGGGAGGCTCAGCCGGCTTTGCCGAGTCACGATAACTGGTGTTGGGGTACGCTCGATCGGAACCCCTGTTCTGGAGGAAAAGCCCCCCCAGGGAGCTCTCTGCTCCAGCCTGTGCTGTGTCATGTTCCGGAATCTCTTGTTGTGTGGCTCTGGCCCGAAACTGCTGCACGGGAGACAGGGATGGAGCCTCGTGCACACAGCAGCGCCTGGCAGCAGCGTCCTTGCAGCAGCGGACAGAGGTTGCCAGAACGCACAAGGCACCGGAACCTGGAAACAGCCGGAAGGCGTGTCCTGGGAGACAGGCTGGAAGTCCTCTGGACTTTCAGGTGCTCCAGATTAGTAGAGCAAAGGCTCCCAGGAGAGTTTTATAGCACTAGCATAATAGTAGAAGCTTTATAATATACCTGACTTAATGCCTTGCTCTTTGCTAAGATAAAACCCCAGATTATAACTTGGCCCTGTAAAGATAAAACGCCTGGTCCTTGCTGGCAGGCAGGGGCTCTCCCCTCACCTTGTAATGTGAAGGCAGAAACGTGACCATCGACCTGCTCTGCTGGGTGGGAAGATGCTATGTTTGAAGTGTGTCATCTGTCAGATGCTAACCTCTCCTACACCTGGGCGCAGCCAACTTTTCTTCATTACTTCAGGTTTTCAATGTTCTTACAGATAATTGTTTACCAGACTTCATGTGGACAAAGCCACATGACAGGTCTTCACCTTGCTCCATCGATAATAATCCCTTTGCAGATAAGAAATAAAACCCTCTAGTCGCTGAAGATCCCTTGTGAGGGGTGCTGGCGCTGCTGCAATAGGGAGGCTGTTTGTACCGGTTCCACGAGGTGGCCCCTTTTCCCTCTGTGCTGACAGATTGTGCTGGTGGGATGGTGCAGGAGACACCAAAACCTCGCTGCATCCTGGAGGCACCGGATGGAGCAAGGCATCAGCTGGGCTTTGGTTTGGGGAGGGTTTGCTGGAGTAGATAATTGTGGGGGAGGGCCCTTGTGCTCACTTGCAGTTAGGGAGGGTGCCGGAGGGCTCGGTGTCACCTGCCTCCCAGCAGCATGAGCTGATGGCAGGTCTGGCAGATGGGGAGCAGGAAAGAGGGAGAAGCATGCGACATGCAACACGGCCTTGCTGCAGGGCAGCAGGCTGCTGGATGCGCCTTCTGCACTGTGCTTCTGTCTTAGGCCTGCGTGGGGAAGCACAGAACCATTTGAAAAAAAGACCTGCATGAAAATACACCTCTTAGGAAGAAATTTTTCACTATGAGGGTGGTGAGGTTGCCCAGGTTGCCCAGGGAAGTTGTGGATGCCCCATCCATGGAGGGGTTCAAGGCCAGGCTGGATGGGCTAGTGGGAGGTGTCCCTGCCCATGGCAGGGGGGTTGGAACTTTGTGATCTTTAAGGTCCTTTCCAACCCAAACTATTATATGATTCTGATTCTTACAGTTTGCAGTGAATCTGTTTCCTGACTTCACTGGTGGCCCCCAGCTCTGGTGTGGTTGTGAACAGTCAGTTTCTGTCCACCTCTTCAGAGCATCCCTGCAGGCATAGCACCATGTCCGTGAGGTGCTGGGACCTACTGCTGGGCATAGTCCTGCTCTGAGCCAGAGGCTTCACTAGGGCCCTTCAGCCACTGCCTCCCACCAAAACTTCAGTGATTTTAAGGTTTGCATCGTAACAGGAACTGGGCAGAGCGCCCTTGGTTTGTGCTGCTCAATACTCAGCAGGCACCAAGAGGTGAAAATTCCCCAGCTCACCATTTCTCCCTTCCTTCAGCTGCTCTCTGTGCTGGGAGGTGTTGGGTCCGTGCTCAGCAACTCTGCCACCCACTCATATCTGCACATAGTGAGCTGCCGCTTATCTGGTCACACCCCGAAATAGTAACGGGCTCTCTTTCAGTGACAGCACCAAGATGGCTGTTCTCTCCAAGGAGTATGGCTACGTCATCCTGACAGGGGCTGCCAGCTTTGTCCTGGTCATGCACCTCGCCGTGAAAGTGGCCAAGGCCCGCAAGAAGTACAACGTGGAGGTGAGTGCTCGGGCTGAGGGAAGGTCGGAGCTGGCCTGCAGGGGATGTTGTAGACAAGCTAGGTAACACCTTAATTATTTTGGGGTGACTTGCTAGTGTTTCCTGCCCCACCAAATGGATGCAGAAGGGATGGAGGTGCCATTCTGTCTCTCCGGACTGGAGCAGATGGCACGACAGAGCTTGGAGTTTGGCACATGAGGCGCTTAGCACCGAGCTGAGACGGCTGGAAGCTCAAGGCTTTGAGCTTGGAAACGCTGATGAGCAAGAAACTGTGCAGCCCTTTTTCCCAGTAAAGATGGCCACTGCAGCCTCTGGGGGACAAAGGGTGGTGGAACAAGTGACAGGAAGGTTTCCCAAGCTCAAAGGGAGCATGTGAGCCTTATCACAAGAAGGCTTTCAATGTGACTATCCCTCATAATCTATCAAGGAGCCCACAAGCTGGACAGGGCTGTGGGCTGGGTGGGGGCAGCTGGTCCTGTCCATGAGTCAGGGCGATGGCATGCAGAGGCTGCTGTGCCACCCAGCTCCAAGTGCAAACACTCCTTTGCTCTTCCTCCAGGTCACTGGGGGAAGTGGCAGGAAGGGATGTGTGCAAGAACAGCCCCGGGCATGTGCTGCAGGCTCTGGATGCCTGCTGGGGTGACCCACTCCTACTGCATTAAGTCAGGATTGGGGTTGTTCAGCCTGGAGAAGAGAAGGCTCCGAGGAGACTTAATAGCAGCCTTCCAGTACCTAAAGGGGGCCTACAGGAGAGATGGGGAGGCACTCTTTATCAGGGAGTGTAGTGAGAGAACAAGGGGTAACGGGTATAAGCTGAAAGAGGGTAAATTTAGACTAGACATGAGGAAGAAATTTTTCACTATGAGGATGGTGAGACACTGGAACAGGTTGCCCAGGGAGGTTGTGGATGCCCCATCCCTGGAGGGGTTCAAGGCCAGGCTGGATGAGGCTTTGAACAACCTGGGCTAGTGGAAGGTGTCCCTGCCCATGGCAGGGGGGTTGGAACTTGATCTTTAGTGTCCTTTCCAACACAAACCATTCTATGATTACACCAAACATGCCCAGTGTTTAAGGTGCCCAGAGAATGATTTGAGGCTTGGGGAAGCTTCTGCAGCCAAGCAGCAGCTCCTGCTGCTCAGCTCTGCTGTGGTGAGGAAGGTAGCATCCTCCCAGGCTGTTCCTAGACGATACCCACTGCCAGCTCTGCCCTCCAGAGGGATGGGATTTGAAGAGGGAGGTCACCCGGGACCTGACTGTCTGCTGTTGGAAGCAGGGTGAGCTCCAGGGTACCGTCAGGTTGCTGAGGGAGTTCAGCAATTTCAACACAGCAGCTTTGGGCCATGGGGCAGGAAACAGGCTCTAACTTGCCTACGCAAGTCAGTCTTGAAAGCACCTGTGCAGCTCTGGGCTCCCTGGGGAGAGGTGCTGCAGGGAGAACACCAGGCTCCCGAGCCCAGGCTGCACTTGCTGATATTTTGCTGTTTTGGGGGGTTTTTTTTTGGCAGTATCCAACCATGTACAGCACCGATCCTGAACATGGGCGTATATTCAACTGCATCCAGCGCGCACACCAGAACACGTGAGTGATGTGTATTAATGCAGACTTTGAAAATTCACAGGGCTGTGGAGCAGGGCCTACAGCGAGAGACTTGCTGCTGCAAGTGCTTAGGTTCAGGCTCTACACTTAAGGAAAACACACGGCCAGGTAATACTCAGTAGTAAAGCTGTGCCGTCTCCTTACCCTGCTTTCAACCATGAGGCAGGGCTGTGAAGTAGCCTCCTCTTCCCCAGTCCCTAGCTCTTTGCCTCCACGGCTGGATCTTAAGTCACTAGAAATGTTGTTTCCAGAGGAGGCTGTCTCGGGGCTGCTGATCTGTTGTGCTGCCCAGATCTCCCTGGGGAGAGACTAATGTCAGCCAGGCTGCAGCAGCACATCAGAGAGGTGCTGGGAGGAACAACTCCTCCTGAAGGAGGTGGCATTAAGCAGTATTTAGCAGCAGCTTAAGGCACAAAATGGAAAGAGTGAGTGGCCTTGGAGAGAGGCACAGATGTGGGGGGAAGTTCCTAGAAGTTTGTGTGTGCTCAGATTCCCTCTTACCTATGTCTGTGGCCACAGCATCAAGCACAGCTCTCCCAAATGTGGGGACTCATGAGTCAGGCCCAACAGAGACCTTGGCAGGGGACGCTTGCAGCTTCTGCATTTCTGGAGTTTCCTCTTTGTTAGCAACCTGAGTGCAAACCCAACCTCCTCGCTTTTATTTTCAGATTGGAAGTTTACCCTGCCTTCCTGTTCTTCTTAGCCACCGGTGGCGTCTACCACCCCGTAAGTGATGCTGGTCTGCATGACTGAACTCTGCTCTTGCGCCATGACTTGGGGAGGGCGGGGGGCCACAGGCCAAGCTAGCCCCTCTGGAGGCAGCAGGATGCTTCACTAGCCACTAGAGCTGTGCGTCTTCTGAAAGCGTGCAGAATCTATCCAATCTAAACCTTCCCTGGCACAACTTGAGGCCATTTCCTCATGTCCTAATGCTTGTTAGTTGGGAGAAGAGACCACCACCCACCTCACTACAACCTCCTTTCATGTAGTTGTGGAGCAGTGTAGTGGTAGAAGCCCTTCTACAGGGGAACCACAAGTATTTCATAAACTCATTACTGCTGCTTTAGCTATTGGACTCCTTTCTTCCTGCTAAGGGTGCCTTGTTGGACAAACCAAAGCACTCATAGCTTCCAATCCATGAGTGGGAGGGGTCCCTCCAAACCTGCCTGGTTCTTCCAAGCCCTGCAGGGTCCTGCTGGGCTTATAACAGTACTACTCAGCAGCTGGTTGCCTGGAGGACAAGAACTTTTTCCTGACATCTAAACACACTTTCATGAGTTTATCAGATAAGAACAGATGAGGAACATGGTGATCTTCCCACTCACTTCCACCACCAAAGGAGGTGCTCAAAGGATCAAAAAAGGCCTGGATTATTTTTAACTGAAAGATGTAGACAGCTCATGAGGAGGCAGGCACGTGTGAGAGGCCAAAAGCAGTAGCTCTTTACCACCAATAGACAAATCAGGTCCTTGAGTATTCCTTTTTGGAGAGGGAAGGAAGCAGCATAGGCAAATCTGGCAAACTGGAGCAATGCTGCAGCAAGCTCTAAATAATTTAGAGTCAAGGTAGAAGTTTGTAACACCAACAGGAACACCCGTACACCTGCTGGAGGCAGTGGAGAATCAGTCACCCCTCAACACGAGGCTGACTCCCAGTTGCCCTAGCAAGGTCAGGACCCACGCTGTAGTTGGTGGTCACTTCTTTGAAGGAGAGCTGTCATAACAGCTAAGCACATACAAGCAGCAAGTCTCATAACCCTTTAATGATTCTCCTTTCTCTAGCGGATTGCCACAGGGCTTGGCATCACCTGGATCCTTGGGAGAGTCCTCTACGCCCATGGCTACTATACAGGAGGTAGGTCTTTACCCTGCAGCACAGAGGGTGCTTGGAAACTCGTGTTTCCTACAGTGGCTTCAGGGCTTTGTTCTCCAGCTCGCGTTACGGAGGCAGCATAAAGCTTCCAGTCAGGATGTGGAGAAAAAGGGTGCAGGTCCACAGGCTGCTAACTCTGCAGTACGCTTCTCTTACTGATGGGAAGACCACTGATCTAGTAACAGCACAGACTGAGGGTAGGGACGTGGCCCAAGCTGGTGCCTGCTGTTTTGCCTTGAGATTTTCTCTCTTTCCTGCTCCCTCTAATTTTCAGGATGGGCTAGTCTTTCAGTGATGGGCTGCCGAACTGACAAAATGGGTCTTTTTTTTCCAGATCCAAAAAATCGAAGGAGAGGGGCCTTTGGTTCAGCTGCGCTTATTGGGCTGGTGGGCACAGGCGTGTATTCAGCTTGCCAGCACCTCGGCTGGACCTGCCAGGACTAACCGACCATCATGATGGCTGCCTGAGAAGCTAAAGGGATTTTTGTTTTGTTTTCGTTTAGAACATTTAATTTCCTGTTTTTTTAATTTTCTGTTCATTCAATAAAATGAAGTTGGCAATTCTGTATTTTCATTCCAAAGTTACAGAAGTTTTGCAAGATGCTAGAACAACTCTGGTTTTATAAGGACTAAGAAATCTACCTGTCAGACAGAGATGTCCTAGCTTTTATGATCTTCATGACTGAAAAGCCATCTTGCAACCTATTTAACCCATACAGCAGCAGCCTCATTTCTTGACCCCTCAATTCATGTCACTTTGAGATAAGATGTTCCAGGGTTAATATTTATTTGATTGCTAAAAAAAAAGATGTAGGCAAAGATTTAAAGTTGTTGCTTCGTCACGTTTATAAAGAACCATAGGCCTATAGGAAGGAAGACAAATAGCTTTTGCTTAAGAGAGGCAGCACTCTATCCTACGTTGGAGCTTGCTACCACTCTAGTTGTGCTCCATCCTCTTGCGAGTGGAATGATTCTCAGGGCCGTGCCTATCCAGGCAGCATCAGTTCACCATCCCCACAATATTTTGTCCCATCTTGGAAGGGAGGTACAGATAGAAAAAAACCTTGTTTTTACAAGGGGGCTAGAGGTAATAAACAATCCTACCCTTAAGCCTTTCCTGTACTCAGAGAACAGAGCCCATAGCTACATGCTGTCAATGTCTCCAAGAGCTTTTATGTGTGGTGAATAGGGTCATACCTGTTAAGAAGTGAAAACCGAAGTTGACTGAGGGTGGAAGGCAATGGAGTTCAAGGCACACAGCAGGGGAAGCAGCTTGGGCCTGGCCTCTGCCACTGACTAGCCTCTGGTAACACTACATAGTCACACAAGCTGCTGCTGAAAGCCCTGTTGCTACCTCCTACTGTGAGGTTCCCATCTTCCACCAGATAGGACAGATCAGGCCCCCAAGCCAAGTGCTGTGTGTACATTGCCCCTTGCAGGAGCAGAGCAGCTAAGCGCTGCTCCAGCACCCTTCCCCACCAGGCACTTAAAATTTTAGAGCACTTAATTGCTGTGTAAATGATCCACATCTCTGGCTGACAGGAAAGAACTGGCTGATGCTCCCTTGAGCAGGCCCCAGAGCCACTAAAACACAGATTCCACATCGCCCATCTCCACGCAGACAGTCTTCAGCTGTGAGTAGTACTCGATGGCTGCCCGCCCGTTCTCTCTGCCAAATCCTGCAGGGATAAGGCAGAAGTGAGAACACAGCTCCAGGCAGTGCCAGGTACAGCTCATAACCCCGTAACTGGCTCGTAGTCATACCAGCAAGAACACAAGCCGCAGGCTCAGTGCAAGTGCCACCTCATGGTAACACTTCTGGTCCAGATTAATAACTGGATGAGCTCAGCAGCAAGCAAGGCCACATATATTAAATCTCACCTCCTCGCTTTCTCAATACAACCCTGCAATCCATTCCCCAGCTCCCCTTTCAGCTCCCAATGTGGCATTTACTTCTGAGAGGCAGAGCAAAGTGCCCTGCTGCCCCAGCAAGAGAACACTCGCATCCAACATCACAGAAATAGGCTCATCCTCACCCCCATGTGCAGGAGGGCCGAGCCCAGGGGAGGCCAAACAGAGCTCACCTGATGCCTTGTATCCTCCGAAAGGCAGCTCCACAGGGCTGATGTTGTAGTTGTTAATGAAGCACATCCCAGCCTTGAGAGCAGCCACTACCCTGTGAGCCTTCTGAATATCCCTGCAGGAAAAGGGCAGTTCAGTTGGATCCCTTCCTGTTCATCCCCTCCTTCCAGGCCAGCTAACATGCCACTAGAGAAAGGCCAGAAGGTCAAAGTGGTTTTTGGAGCCCGTGCTGCCCTACTCCATCTCTGCCTGCTCAAAGGATGTAGCACCTATTCCCAAGGACACTCAAAACTGCATTTGATTTGAGAGGGCAGGACAAGAACACCAGCAAAGCAGACTACGGCAAGCGGCCAACAGCCATCTCTGTGCGCTTTCAGCAGTGGAGCAGGCTCCTGGTGCACGTCTCCTGGAGATACAGGAAGGCAGCAGGCCAAGTGCAGGCTGGAAGGAGTATGAAGGACAGCTGGGCCCACCTAAGCCTTCAGGGAAAAACTGGAAGGAGATGCACAAAGTTCCCTTTTGGCAGTCCCTTGCTCCAGCTTTTCTGGAAGAGGATCTCTATGCCCATGCCAGGCACCACAAGAGGAGCATCAAGCTGCTGCAGTATTTCCCTTCTCCTCTACTCCCTAGATCACTTCTGTGCCAGTGACGCTACCCAGTCATACCTTGTGAAGACACCACCTGCCAGACCGAATTTGGTGTTGTTGGCTCTCTCCACAACCTCCTCCTCTGTGTCAAATGGCAGAATGGACATGACAGGTCCAAAGATCTCTTCCTTCACACATGTCATGTCATCCGTGCAGTTCCCTGGAAGCATGGCAAAGCACATGTGCTTCAGGAAAGAGCTGGCAGCACTGCCTGTGCATTCAGCAACCCACACAGCCTTCGAGTCAGCACTCGGCACTGCACAGCCCTGCCAGCTTGGCTAGCAGAGGAGCAAGTCCCATCCTGCATCTCAAAGCAGCAAAGGCACGAACTGCACATGTCCTGTCAGATCCTCCAACAGCAGAGATTTCTCTGGACACAGTCCTTGGGTGCCTCAGCTCTCTCTAGTACACCCAGTATCAATACCTGTCCACACTGCAGACACATACACAGACAGGTTATGCTGAACACAGCTTTCTCTGGAAGGAACTCAGCAACATCCACACAAAAGATGGCAGTATCATGAATAGGAAGGATCATACCCAACACGCAGGGTCGCATGTAGTAGCCATTCTTCAGCTTTGGGTCATCTGGCACGTACAGGTCCCCACCACACAGCACCTCTGCCCCCTGAAAAAGAGCCAAGCTGAAGGTAGGTAGGCACGTCCAAGAACACCCTGCACAGCTGCTGCAGCTCCGGCTGGCCAGTACTCCCTGATGGATTTACAGTCCTATCAGACAAACCATGCCTGTGCCCTCCCTGGTGCCTCCAGGTCAGGACTGGTGACAGAGCATCACTGATAGATCAATGTCAGGGGGTGAGACCCATCCTAAAATCCGAACAATGCTGGTTTGGGGTGCAAGTGCCACAAGAGCCAGTGTACACTGGGAGGGAAGCAACTACAAGAGCAGATCCTCAGTTCACTAACTTCCACATCTTCACATGGCGTGAATTCCCCCATTAGCAAGTCAACCAGTCCCTTAGCACACCACTAGGCAATAAACACCTGCCTCCATCGCATGCCCTGCTTTAGAGATTTAGGGACTTCCCCTCTCCTTCCCCACACCTCCTTCCACATTCCTCTTCCTGTTTTCAAATCTTCATCTAGCCCTCCTGGTTTTCACTCACTGTTCCCCTTCTCCAGCCCATCCCCAAATTTGCTACACTAGTCATATACCTAGCACTGACATCTAAAACATCTTTACAATAAAACCTGGAGAAAAAAAAAACACAACAAAAAAGCCTGAGTAGATCTTATTGCTGTTACACAGACTGTTACCAGCAGCTTACAAATTTGGCCTTTGATCCTTAGTAAGCCCTTTCTGCAACCAACAAAACTGCAACCCACATGAGATAACAGTGAAGCATGCAAGTTGTCACTACAGCATATAAAAGGGAAACAGCCCAAAGGTATGGATTCTCCCATTTTACACGCTGCCATGCTAGATATCTCACAATCTCTAAAACTTGGTAACATCAGCTACGTTACCTTCAATGGTCATTCAAAGACGTGCACTTGGTCGCTTTTAATCTAGTGGCCCAAGACACCTATTGAGTGATTCAACCACAACAAAAACACCAGCTTAACTGGGAAGGCATGGGGCAGGACAGCAGCTGCCAGTCTGTTTGTTTAACAAGAGACATTTCAGGGCAGTCACAAGGCAGCATCACAATCTCACCTGCTCCTTCGCCTGCTTGATAAAGCCCTGGACACGATCCAGGTGGGGCCGGTTGATGAGGGCTCCCATCCTTGTGTCTTCCAGAAGTGGGTCTCCAACTTTAATTTTCTGGGTGCGTTTCACCACCTCCTTTGTGAAGACATCCAGTATCTTCCTCTCCACAAACACTCGTGTGCCATTGCAGCATACCTGGGGTGCACGACAGGTACAGTTTTTATTCTGAGTTTTTATTCTATATTTATTTTAATAATTTAAAATTTATTATTATTTATTCAGAATAAAACACACAGCACTCTGCAGTCCTTCCCTGCTTGGATCCTGCTATGGAGGCTCTCACAAAAGCCCCTCCACAGCTGCTGAAACAGCTGTCTTGTCCCTGTGGACAAAAAAAAATAAACTACCCTGCTGCTCATGACCGCACTGAACAGTCACCCTGGACACAGTGGTACTGATGCCAGCAGGCGGCAAAAAGGCATCAAGTCATTAGCAGGAGCGAACTTTAGCAGCCTTTCCAAATCCCAGGGATAACCCCAGTAAGCCAATTTGGCAGCAAGATTACACAAAACCTGCAGCACATGGAGAGATCCCAAGTTTGGGACAGACAGAGCCCCACACAGCTGTGGCTCAGTGCACCAGACTGGAACCTGCTGCCCCTCCAGAGGACACCAGCCTCTTCTGACCTCTGTGTGCCAGACTGGAGCCCAGGGCACAGGAGCAGCTGCTGAGCTGGGTACCAGGTGCTAGAGAGGCTCCAGTTGGGGCAAGGACAGGGCATCAGCTAAAGCACACTCTGCTGGCACTGGCTTCTGCAAGGGCATCCCATCTGATCCCTTGGGACACTGCACAGGGAAATCTATGGCAAGATGGGAGCTTCAGGGCATCCCTTGCTAAGCAAGATCACAGGCTGGCTATACTGCCCAATTCTCCCACCACCCCACCACACTGGGGAGGACTGCTCCCGCCCCACAGATACACACCTCGCCCTGTGTGAGGAAGTTTGCCATGAGGGCTCCATTCACAGCATTCTCCAAGGTACAGTCTGAAAAGATGATAAGAGGGGATTTGCCCCCCAGCTCCAGGGTGACTGGTTTGATCCCTTTAGCTGCCATCTCCATAATCTGAGGGAAACAAGGACAGAAGAGACAAGTGACCCCCTGGTAAATGGGAAGTTGGCAGAGGGAAGCAAGAGATGCCCAATGGGAGAGTTCCCACAGGGCTCTTCACTAAGAACAGAAGCAGCACAAAGGGCAAGCTAGGTTTCCTAGATGTGTTTGCAGACTGGGGAGAGTTTCAGAGGGTTTGGGGTTTGATTTTTAGAGAAAAAAAAAGCAACAAAACTTGGAGTCATTTGCAGGAAGGCTCATGCTTGGTATAAGCCCAGAGGACAGCTGTTAACTGCAACTGTGACCCTGCACCCTTCAGGTACAGACACGTTAGGAGAGTTCAAAGGGCAAGATTTATCCTCTTTCAAAACAGAATTTATTTTAAAAATCTTTTTAAGGACTTTTAATTTTTTGAAGAATAAATTGAGGATGAGAATTCAAAAAAGCTAACCTCCTGCTTGAAAACAGTAGGTTGTACGCAGCTAAAATGAACTATTACTGCCAGAAATGCTCACGTATTTTCCCAGTGCTGCTCTGTTCTATGTATCCTCCTCCCCACATAGATACCCACTTTAGTAGCTCAGAGACTCCACGTCAGCCAGGGGCTGAACAAGTGAAGATGACTAAGGGGCTCCTCCAAAAGGACCGAGTGCCCAAGCCCGTACCCAGTAGGCTAACCAGAGCCTCAGCGTAACCCTGTACATGCAAGCTCCTTGCACCCCATCTTTACAAGCATCATGCACAAAAGCTCAAGGAGGTATCGACAGACCAGGAAGGCCATCACCACAGACCTCTTGTGTCCCCGAGTGCAAAGGTGCCTTTACCTTCATGCCAGTTGGCACGCTGCCAGTGAAAGAGATTTTGGCCACATCTGGGTGATGACAAAGGAACTGGCCTGTGGCCACTCCACCCTGCACCACATTGAAGAGCCCCTTGGGCACACCGGCCTCTGTGAAGATCTCTGCCAACCTCACCACCGAGACAGGGGTGAAAGGAGAGGGCTTGAAGACCATCGCATTGCCTAGGGGAACCCAGACAGAGGCAAGGTGGAGTTAACAGCCAAAACACCTTAGGGAAAAGAATGAAAAAAAAAACCAAACAAAAACACGTCCACCCCACACAATGAGTTTGTCTCAACAGATCCCAGAAGATGCCTCCAAGAGAGGAGGAAATATTCTCAGCTGAACACCAAAACCAGTGAAAGGGAAGGACTGCATCTTCCTGCTGGGGGAGATGGGGCTGCAGGCCCTGCACTGCAGACACTTCTAGAGACCTTCCTCATCTGGTACAACGCCAAGCAATCAGCCTTGTTTTTATGATATACTCCCTGCCCTTTTAGCATCTGCTGTGTTCCCACTTCCATTTCCTTTCCCTTCACGCCAAAGTAACAGCCTGAAGGTTCTGTTAAACCTTCAACACCTCCTTCAAGGTAATGCTAGACTTCATCCCCCAAATCACTCTCCCTGACAGGATCATTTGGCTTTAAAGAGAAGCTTGCATTGGGCTGAGAGTCTCCATTACCGCAAGCCAAGGCTGGGGCAGACTTCCAGCAGGCGATCTGGAAAGGGTAATTCCAGGCTCCAATCCCAACACACACCCCAAGGGGCTCTCTCCGAGTGTATCCAAAGGATCCCCCGGGAAGTTGGACGTGTTCACCTGCAAAGAAGAAAAACAGCCAGAAGTTAGACAAGAGCAAAGCCCCTTCCTGTCTGATCAGAGCCTCAGGGGTGAGATCTCAGTTTGTTTGGGAACAGAGGCACACGGCTTTTACTCCAGCAAGCTCACAGAGGGGCCTAAGTGCCCACAGAGCACAGCAGCGTTAGGTAGAGAATTCTGAAAATCCTTCCAAGATCTTCAGAAAAAGGGGTAGTCTATCTCTTAAAAAAATCAGCAGCAAAGATGCTCTTGTGCCATGGAAATTATCAGGGAACGCAAGTGGCAGGACGGAGAATAAAGAACAAATTCCAATAACGTTCTCACCAGCTAGAGATCCTGCCAGTCCTGCGTAATACTCCAGGCACTGCCAAGATATGTCAATATCCACTCTGGCTTCAAAGATGGATTTCCCATTGTTGATGGTTTCCAAGGTGGCAATTTCTTCTCTCTGCTCCTGTGAGAGGCAAAGGACAGTGACAACATGTTAGAGAAGCCTGTAAAAGATCTCCACAAGGAGACAGCTGCTTCCCACGCATGCAAGTCCCAAAAAAGGCTCTGTCATAAGAAATTGTCTAAATCTAATTGTCTAAATTTCTAAAAGGTACATTCCCATGTGCTGTTTATCAATTTCTCAGTGGTGACTGATCGCAGGGGAATGTCAAGCAGACAGAGACTGGCGTTCACTGCTAGTGCAGTCTTGCTTAACATCCCTCTTTACCTAGAAGATGAGCAAACCTAAACTTAGAAGCTGTCTGGCAAACAATGCCTAGAATTCACAAAACTAAACTGGGAAGAACAGCAAACAGCAAGAGCAAAATGGAACCAGAGGACTTAATGAAGGACAGAAAAAGCAACGCAGCTGGGAAGCATCCTTTAACAGACCATCTCCCAGGCAGATGGATTACCCTGCCGTGGAACTCTGGCATAAGCAGAAGTTTGGCAGAAAGAAAACAGTTTTCTCATCACATATACACACTGGGGAAAAAAGTCTGGTTTCTTACAGATCTGTGCCTTGATCGAGATTAACTTCAATGTCCAAGAACATGTTATCTCACAAAGGAGCTTATCTGTATCCTCTCCCATGTGTATAATCTGATGTCTAAGATAAAAAACAGCATTCCTACATTGTTTTATTGCCGAAACAAGACACACTCCAGTCACGTGACAACAGTGGCTGACAAGCTGAAAGTTCAACAATGCGGCAGTTACACAATTTCAGCTTGGAAACCATGTGCAGCAAAGCTTGATCTTTGGAGTTGTGAAAAGAACTAAGAGCCATGCAAAGCTGACTGGATGGCTTCAGTTTTATCTTCTAATAGAATTAAGCACAGGAGGTACACGCAGGCCTTGAATACAGTGAAGACCACAGCCCTGCCCAAAGCAGCCTATCTCTTTTGGTCAAAGGTGGGTTTTAACTCTTGCATTCCTCCTGTAGCTTTGGAAGCCCTGCTGGGAGCCCCAACAGACACATTAACCCACAAGAAAGCTCAAAGACAGAAAAACCCCTCTCCAAAAGAGCGGGAGAGCTCCCACAACGTACCCGAATAATTCTGGCAGCCTCCAGCAGCACTCTGCTCCGCTCCATGCCAGACATCTGACTCCATATTTTAAAGGCAGCCTTTGCACTCTGCACAGCCAGATCGACCTCCTTCTCTCCAGAGCAGAGCACCTTGCATATCACACGACCTGGGCACATTTTTAAACAGGAAATAATAAGATGGAAATCTCAGAAACGGGACACCCCAAAGACTTCAGTCCAGCCACCTACACCAGGCTACAGAACTTCATTACGGTTCCCACTGATTCGCAACTGGCTAGAGAAGAGGTGCTGCAATCCAGCTGGTCTGAATTAAAAGATCTGCCATTCTCCACAGTCTTCTAGTTACTAATTCTAGTTCTCTCTAGTCTTCTAGTTACTGATTAGCTCAAAATGTTACAAAATTCTCCTGCTTTCCACTGGAGTTTGTTACACTTCTACCACCAATTCTGTTACACATTCCTCAGCATAGTTAAATACTCTCTTTAAGTGATTCTGCTGAAACCGAGGTATCTCCAATTAGATATATATTTGAATTTTTTGAAATGTTTCAATCACATCCTCTGCCAAGCTCAGGCACCACCCTGATTTTTTTGTGCGACTGAAGAGAGCTGATCTCTGCTAAAGCGTTTGATGCCCTGCAGGGGACAGAACGGAGCCACCAAACCCCCACGGCGCTCCGGACGCCTGCACAGGCGGCACCTCACGGGGACAACTGGGAGAAGCCACACTCACCCGGCCCGTGCAGGGAAATAACAGGGAGCCACCTCCCGGGCCCCAGCGCAGACTTAACCCCCCGACTCGGATCAGGCAGCGGGCGCGGTACCTGTGGCCGGCTCATACACCTCCTCGGCCTGGCCGCCGTCGGCGGGCTGAACGCGGGCGCCCGCCCGGTAGTTGAGGGGCTGCTGAATGGTGACGGTCCCGGTAGCGCTGCTCATGGCGAGGCTGGGACGAAGCACGCAGAACTGGGGCAGGAGATTCGACAAGCGGGACCGCGCCAGCATCGGCTGGACCGCCGAAATCCCCGGGGAAAGGCTCCTGTACCCCGCGGTTACACCCGCCTCCGCCACCTCCTTTTACCTCAGGGCCGCGGGCCCCGCCCCACCCCGCCGGGCACGCGCATGCGTGCCCGGCGGGGTGGGGCGGGGCCCGCGGCCCCAGGCGTACTCCAGCTCCCCCTAGCGGCTCGGAGGTATAATCAAGTAAGAGACATCTAGGTGAACATGCCCATGCCCTTTATTTCTCAGAAACATCACAAACAAAAAAGGTCAAGTTATCTTCTGAGAACTTTTTCGGTTTGATGAGAAAATAACCGCTGGCAGAATACTCCAAGTGGAAGATGTTTTCCAAGAGCGTGGCCAATACTGCATAGGCTGTTGTTGGACACGTGAAGCCTGGTGCAGAATCGCATCGTTACCTCCCAAAGGCAGTCTTGTGCACTGGTCAGAGCTTCGATGAAGGCTGTAACTGTGCTTTAGGAGAACTTCCCTGCCTGAGGGGGTGGGCCAAGGAAGCCCCCTGCTTGCTTGGTGGCAGCCCGGGAAGGAGCAAGACCAAGCATCTTCTGGATGTTCTGCAAAAACAAAAACAGAAGAGCAAGATAGTGTCAAAACAATGTGAGTGAGACACTGAAAGAGGAAGAAATCCCAGCTCTGCTTACAAAGTACAACCTTCCCGCTAGCTTCAACAGATTCAGGTTCTCACCCACATACCCCTACCAGTCTGGCTACTATATATTGGACCTCTATCCCTATACATGCAAAAAAGCTTAGCACAGAGCCAGGTAACCATCCACAATGGCTACAATTAGAGCTGGGCCACTCTCGCCCACCTCAACAAAAGCCTTCTGATCTTCAAATACATATTTTGGTTGACAGTTCTTCTCGACCTCCAGCTACACACCACACAGTCAGCTGTCAGGTACCTCATTAATGTCTTTGTACACAGGTTGGTTTAAAATCATCCCACAATAGTTATCTTTGTAATTTAACTACAGTGCACACACAGGAGCAGGTTCTTAACATTTGCTCACAGGAAGAGCCAAAGCAAACCTCAGTCTTCATAAGTTCTAGAAACCCCTGTTGATGGCAGCCATCAGAGCCTGAGGGTCTGCAAGATGGCGAGGAAGGCTCCCTCCTGATACAGCCAGAATTTGGGTCAGCAACATGGTAACTGGAGTGCGTGCCAGGTTCAAGTCAGGAGCTTAGGCACAGAATTAACATGAATGCCAGTGATGCAGACAGAACAATGGTTTCGTGGAGACATGCAGTATAACAGGACACATGCAGCAAAACCCAAAAACTGACTGAGATGACCTCATCTGCATCTGAGCAGGGTGCTTCAGTGGAAAATGACAAACAAGGAAAGAACTAAGTAGTTAGAACCAGGCATTAGCTAAAAATCTCACAGCAGAATATTTAAGTTGGATGTTTCTCTTGATTTTTGTGAGATTCCCTTTAAATTTTGCAACAGTGCAGCTGCAAAGAGCTACCAGTTCTTTCAGTTTAATCCTTCATCGTAAATAACTACAGCTCAAGATGCTGCTCATGCAGTGCTGGTAGAACAGGAACATCTGATGCGAGGGAAAGAAAAAAATAACTGCGTCCCCCTCACGTCACCAGCTGAGTCTTGGCTATTGAGACAACAAAAGGAGGAAGGAGGATTCTCCTCAAACCTGAGTGTCCTCTCCAAAATAACTGTCAGGATAGGTCAGATAGCAAGGTCAGAGAGTTCCTGAACTTTTTGATCATGGAAGGAGAAAGAATGAAAGAAAAGGCAGATAGACCTTCATAATTCCAGCATAGCTAAGTTAAAAAAAATTATCATTTCAGGTGGAGACTATGGAAAGGAAGGTTTCAGCCCACACACAAGCATGAAAGGAAAGGAGGCGAACACCTGAAAAGGAGTTACATCAGTTTTAGACTGAGGACTACACAAATCGGTCACTGGTTGACATTCAGTAACGGAATATATGAGAGCATTTCACTGTGGGAGTCTCCCTTGTGCGGTTCCTCTTCTCAGAGCTTCCCTAGCCAACAGATGGACAGAAAGGAGAAAACAAAAGAAGTTAACAGCCAGATTCAGCAACAGCAGAGGGTGCTGCAGCGCCAGCAGCAGGCACAACCGGGATCCTACGGGCTCTGTACTGGCTCACCCGTGGAGCAGAGAGATTTTAGCAGAGCATCCATGGAAGCAAGGAGCCTCCTCCCTGTTCCTGTCATATCAAGAGAGAGGAGAACTGTGGTGCTAAAGTTTGCTCCATCTGCTTGAGCAGTTCTAGGAGAAAGAGAGGTGACAGCTTGTCTGTGTGTGGATTCAAGTCTCCAGTCACTCTCCAGCATCATCCTTCCACAGGAGCCCCCTCCTCGCTGTGGAAGGGAGATGAAAAGCAAGTTTTGCTGGACAGCAATCCCAAAATCTACACAGCTGGCAACACCAGGGGTGGGGCAAGGTCCAGCAGAAACCTGTCCTCTCTGCTGTGTACCATGTTGTGCAAGGAAAGACCATCACCTTCAGGAGCAGGGAGGGAAGACAGATTTAAGGATCCAAATACTTCATCTGACCTCTTCTGAACTCTCCCCAAATAACTGAAGGAAGGACAGAAGTTCCTTCTGCTTTTGTCTTCAAACCCAGAAGGGGCCTCAAAGACAAGGCAGTGAGTGGCTCCCAGGCTGTGTGGGAAAGCTCACTCCTGGCAGTAAGGGTAATTGCTGGCTCCCTTTTCCCAATGGGAACACATTTCAGAGACAAGCAGCCTAATCTACAGTTCAGGCATGTGTGAAAAGGAAATGAAGATCAGCAAATGCCTGAGGAACAGCAGCATATTCCTCTTCACAAACAGCACAGGTGAAGGCTGGGAGCTCAGAAACAGGAGCAGGGACAGAGGATGTAACCCTGACATTATGCCTCCCACCCAGCCCAGCAGCAGAATTTCCCAGCTGAAACCCAAACAGCTCAAGGACCCTTGAAAGGTCTCTCCCAGCAACACTCCTCTCTCCAAACAGGAAGGCAGGAGGAACTACGGGACAGGATTTACGTGCCAGGGAGAACTGGGAAAAGCGCAAAGGAAGTTACTCACTGCGAGTTGACTATTTTGGGAGATGCTGGCCAGGTCACAGGCAGCAAGCTTCCCAGTCTGTGTTTGAAGAGTTTATCACCCCCACATGCCTGAAGACCACATGAAGAGACTGCCTGATGCTGCTACTGCCCATCCCGCTAACATCAGTTTAATCACCATCCAGTTGGTCTCCCCACCCTCACATACCCCCCTGCATTTCCCTTCAGGTCACTGTTTCTTCACACACACACGAGTTCCTCTACTCTGAGCTCCAAAGGGATGCCTCTCTTCCCTGCCTTTGATCCCTTCACAGGCAGCTCCAGGATTTAAGGGAAGGCTGAGGGATGTGTGCTCTCCTTTGTTCAGAACCTGCTCCCTGACTTTTGCTCCTGCTCCTTGTCCTCCTGTGTCAGCAGCATCAAGCCAGACACTAATTCCCACATCAGTTCTCCTTCCTTGGACTAACAGCTGTTTTAAAGCTGACCTGGCAAGATTTCCCCTTTTGCACACATGAAATACAAACGGTCACAAAGCTTTCACCTCCAAGGTCACTGAGAGCACCAAAAGCAAGTCTTTGGCACCACTTTAAGCCCTTAATTACTTTCTTCCCCTTTCCCGTCCTCTCACAGCCCTTCAAAGTCCTCTTCCCAATGCTGTTACCACTGAAGTTCCTTCAAATAGTAATAAAGCCAAGAGCAGGATGCCAGCAATTACAGGTTCAATTCCTAGCTTCTGCACAAACCAATGTGGCTGCTCTCTGCCCTCCCCTCCATAGAGGAAGGAGGAAGAAACTGAGCTGGCTAACAGCTGGAGAACTGCAGATATATTTAACCATGACCACATAGATAAGGCAGCACTACGAAGACTGCAATCTAACACTTCTGAGCAAAAACACCCTTCTCCAAAGCAATAAAGTGATTTCTGGGTCATCAGCATGAGCTTTCATCAAGTACAAGGGCATTTTTTTTCCAGAACTTCTCCTGAAAGCACAACCCACTGCAAACAGCTCAGCGTTTCTGCCCAGAACCAGACTGGACCACTGCGCAGTTAATACTGTCTACTGATTTCACAATAGGCAACATCTGGAAATGCCCAGGACTAGAACTAACCACAAGAATTGTATTTTTGGACAAAAAAAATTCATGGGGGATTTTTCAGCAAGGGAGTTCCCCAGTCAACCCAATGGATGCAGAAAGATTTTGCTGACCGTGCTATTGAGTTTCATATAATAGTCTGCAACACTGGAAAGAAGGGACTCTCCATATAACAGGTGAGTAGCACAGAGCAGCACCTGACAAGTTTACCTGAAGGAACAGCAGACTACAGCATCCCACAAATTCAGGAAAATGATCTTAAGAGCTAAAAAGATCTCATTTATTTCAAAGCAGCAAACACTACTCCAGTTTCTGGGAAGTGAAACAAGATTTGTCTTGCAGCAAACAGAATGAGGAAGCCCCTGGCCTTTGGTACTCTGAAGCTGGCCCTGCTTGGAGTGAAGGGTGGGCCAGATAACCTCCAGGTGACCCTTTCAACATAAATTATTTTACAATTCATTAGCTGCTTTCACATAGGACCAGACAGATCCATTTCAAAACAACCACTCAATACACAGGGCTATGGAGAATTTGATTCACTAGCACGCACTTGGTGACTAAAGAAACTCTCTATTATTAAGCTGCTCCATCAAGCTCATCCAAACTTCTGACAGCAGCTGGTATATTCTTTAAGTCTTTCTAAGTTGCTTGGCACACCCTGAGGAAAAGCAACAAGTCGGTCAAGGAGAAAAGCAGCAAGAATTCAGGAAGTGAATCAAAGAAAAAGGAAATATAAATACAGAAGAGCAGATAATTTGTAGCTAGTTGCACCAGCATTCATCCAGCCCCCAGAGTCTATTAACTCATCCCCAGCACTCTCTGGAGAAATTTGGAAAACAAAGTAGAGTGGTTGCACTGAAAAGGCTCACTTGTCCTCACCAGCCATTCTGCCACTTAAGCTGCTTGTAAATCTCCTGAACAGGCATTTCCCTTTATCCTCACTGATATTTCCCTTTTTTAAAAAAAAAAAAAAAAATTGGAAACAGCCTTTTATTTTTATCTGTATAACTGAATTATAGCAATACATGGTGTAATCGTAGTTAATTTTTAAGCATCTAGGTGCCAGCAGAAATGTAATGAATGAAACATGATGGAAACTGATATTTAAACTTGATTTTTTTTAGCCTTTTATTTTTATTTTTTTTTTAAAAAGGGACAAACCAGCTTTGCTGGGGAGCTGTGCATAGCCTACTCTTGGCTTATCATACCAGACCTCCTTTCTGTGTCACATCCCTATCACTGGGAGAAACTTGACACCAAAGGTACAGTTCTTAAGACTCTGAAAAAACAATCAGACAGCAAAAAGCAGGAAGGACAAACCCAAAAGATCAGGTTTAACTCTTTATCATTTTTCTAGCAAATTTATGGACTGAGTGAACCTTTCTAGAACCAAAAGCCACCAGGGAAGTTTCCCCTGAAGATGCTACACTTCTCTTTTCTCATATTACTGCAAAAGTCATAATTACTAAGAAGCAGTACTTAGATTGGCTTCTGATAGAGACAATCTCTTGGTATAGCAATCTGAAAACTTATCAGACACGCACACACATAGAAGGAACCAATTTCTGCCAACTGTCCTGGTGCAAGTCTCTAGCCAAGTATTCCACACCGGTTCAGAATAGTGGCTGTTTTTGTGATCCTAACCTAGAACTGTTTTGAATATGAAGCATAGGAATGAAAGCAAACACAGAAACCACAAACAGATCAAAGATTATACACGCAAAACTGGACAGCAGTAATAGACTCCTCTTTACAAATTGAGATGTATACCTGGAGCAGGGAAAGCACAAGAGGCACAGCAGTGTACCTACCTGTCTGATTGACATTGTGCAGAGAATGTAGAGGAAGATGAAGGAGCAGTCAGTGTAATCCTCACCCAGAAGGTTGCGGTGGGAGAGACCTTGGATGTATGAGAGGGGGATAAATGGAAGCTTTGCCACCACTCGGCCATCAAATCTGGAAAAGAGAGCACTGGATCGCAACTATGGACTGTAAAAAAGCCTTTGGCTATAGAAAGAACAAGAGAGCATCTTCAACAGGCCACCAGAGCCATGCCGCCTTCTCCAGCCTACCTCTACATACACTACACCAAGGAAGCTAAATACACCTCTCCCAAAGCCCTCTACACCAAGTCTCCACAGGGTAAGTAGGGTTCCCTCAATAACAGTTTTGCCAGAGTCAGAAACAAAGTCTTTCATAGCAATGGAGGTGATCAGCTGGACAAGCTGTTGGTTCATAAAATCTTGGTTGGTGTTTTGCAGTTTATTGATGCATTTTATTTAAAAGTCAAAGTTAACAGAGCACTTCCTACAACGCAGTCAGCACTTGCATAAAAAAATGGATGACTGTCACCCTGCTGTATTGCAGTTACTGCAAGAAGATGGATACCTTGCTTTAAGTAAAAGAGCATTTCTTTAAGCAGAGCATAAACCAAAGACACCTTTTCCTTTCCTAGAGCAGCTATACTCCTTAGCACTAGAATGATGCACAAGAGAGCCACTGACAGAATGTTTTTTAATACCAGTTTTCTTTGCATTAGCTCTGAAGACAAAGGCAGTGCAGAGGCAGCTTGATACCACATATTCCAAGCAGCCTGTCCTGCTCCTGGAACTCTGCCAGGTCCACATTCCAGGGCATCAGGCAGAGTGTGAATTCTGGCCGGGTTTGCAAAGATTTCTCCCAACCCAGACAGTCAACCCAATCTTTTGAAGTAAGTGTGTATGATGCCTCATCAACATGTGCATATCTGGATGTTATCTTCTCTGCATGCACTGATTTTCTAACAGGTGTTTCTTGTTTCAAGAGATCTTAAATGAGCGTTCTTTCCTGTGGAGATGCATTCACACAGCTACAGCTCAAACACACGCCAACTTTGTTTACATCTCACAGGCAGTTTGGCAAAAGAGCTAAGAACGGATGTTTATCTCCCTCTAACATCCCCCAGTGGCTTAAAATTCTGTGTTATTCCTGCTGTGAGAATGACAAGTTCTTCAGCAGTAGCACCCTGAGGTACCTGCTTTTAGTTCCAGCAGGTTTTCACAGTTATCATGAAGAGGTACTGAAATGCACAACTCAGTAAGACTGAGAACTGATTGCATTAAAAAGTTTGACAAGAGAAAATTGAGATACACAGAAGCCAATTTCTCTCCCAGGAGAAATCCCATCTGCTTGGAGGCCACCACAACCACAGATCTTGCTGCCCTAGCATATGTTTTAAGTCATCACAGTAATTCTGCTCTTTGGGTTTAAACCAACCTTCCTGACACTGGCATATCCTTCTAGCATGGTCCACCCCGCTGCCCCATTACTACTGGCACTCTAAGAAAGAGAGCCAGTCATCAGAGTCATTTCCACTTCGGCTAAGCTGGCACTTGGCAAAGGTGAGGTGCCCAACCACAGAGCAGCAGCGTCTGCACAGTACTTGTCCAAAGGGCAGCACATCATGCTCCTTCCATGCAACTCTTGCTCCTTTTGTCCCTCTGAGCAATGAGCTCATTCAAGAACAAGAAAGGCAAGCAAATGAGGCTATGGCCATTGCAGGTCTCAGCCAGCCTTTTCCTCCTTTTCATACCACACCCGCAGTGCCTCCACAGATGACCTGGCAGAAGCAGCTTCCCAGAGGGAGCCTCCTGAATTCATAACTGAAGTACTCTCCTCCTGAGACAAGCAGCTCCTCTTTATGCCATGTCAAGAGAATGACAGTACGCGAGAACCAGCTCCATCAAACCACTCTATCAGCTTCAAACAGTGCAAGTACAGCCCACCAAAGCTGCCATTCAGATACAAATGCACCAGCTACCTTGTACCAAGACCAGGAGAAAAAAAATCTAACTATCTAGCCCCAAGGGCAAGACAGACAAATCTTTAGATTTTAATTTAATAGGCTCAGCTAAGAGCAAGAAAGCTATTTCAATTCAAACAATCAGTGAGCTCTCTGGATACTCCTGCTGTTTGTGTTCAGGTTCCCCCTAAAGAAAGAGACAGTTAAAGGAAAGATACGCCCAAAAGCTTCGTGTCAACTCTGTGGCTTGTAGCATGGTCTCTGTGGGCAGGAATCCTCAAAAGAGGAACAGGACAAATCATCTTGGTGGTCTTGAAGGAGAAGAAACCAATGAACTGATATTTAGGTTAATATCTATAGAAGCAGGAGCCACCAGGATTTAATCAAAATCAATTCCCCCCTAAAGCTCTCAATGAACTTACAGTCCTGTAACACTTCTCAGTCATAGCATACTCCGAACTGCCTCTCCCCACTCTAGGAGATCATGCAGAGTAAGGTGGGGTTTTTCAGTTTGTTTTCCAGTTTCTTCCAGGGAGGTGGTGGTGGTGTTTGTATTGCACTCAGAGAGCCAGGCAAGCACTTGAATGCCTCAGGTGTAGCACTGTAAGGCCCCGATGGACACTATGTTGGTGGGCACACGACTCAAGACGCACCTCCATCGCCACTCAGGGCTGCAGTTCAATGAGACATCAATGAATCAAGACTGTACCCAAATTTTAAAGTCCTTTAGGGCTGCGTTCCTCTGGTCAGCTTCATTCCGGAGAATGCTAGATGCTGAAGTCTGACTAAGCTGAACAAAGAGGCCACAGAGTAGCAGCCCCATTATTACGTTACCCTCGTTTGCAATTTATCCACCCACAGATCTGCAGTAAAATAACAATTGACTGTATCCTGGGGACTGTCAGCACAGAGGCCAAAGGTTTGGGTGCCCAAGAACATAAAATCCTGTGTGTAGGTCAAATACCTTGCCCAGACATTAAGCAGCCTCACAAAGTTTATACTAACCATATTCACATCAATCTGAAGATTTAACAGCTGATGGGATGTTCACATTTCAAGACTGAATCAAGTTTTAAGAGTCAAGCAGAGTCTTTCAGTTTTGCATGTCTGAAAAAAGATGGATATAACTGTGCAAACCAGTTTGGGCTTTTTTTTGTCTTTGGAGTGTGGTTTTTTTTTAACTAGACATATCCCAGGTCATGTGATTCTGTGATTCATTTTTAAAGCAAAGGAACATTAGAGCCCATGCCTGAACTTGTTAGTATCTTGACTCTGATCACCTTAAGTAGCACAACAAACTCTGCGATTATAGCTCATCTCTAAAGGGAAGGGAGAGAACCTGGTTCTGCTTGCGAGAGCATTATTTGGTCACACTATTATAGCAAAGTCAAAAAAGTTTAAGACGGTAGCTGCTCACCTGACATCTACCAAACTTGCCATAATCAAGATGTTCCCAAGAAGAAAGGATGTTAAGAATTGTGTCTAGATTAAATGCAATTTGTTTGATTTGATTGCATTAAGCACACGGTGCTCTTTCTTGAGCAGAACATGTGTGGTGACCAAAGAACCGCATCTTCAGTTCAAATATTGATCCATTTTATACAGATTAGATATGGTTCTTGGTGGGACTCCATCACTGTAATACTTCAGGTATTACCCGAAGATTTTCATACAGCATGGAAATTTAAGAAAAATTCAGAAAGTTGGTACTTACATGGAGTTAAACATTCCCATCAAGGCAGTGAAGCAGAAGCCAATAGCAAACATGGATTTCATCCGAACCTGCAAGGAGAAAGGTCAGAGATAATAAAAAATAGGCTACACTGAGGTATTATGGGCTCACACCCTTAAAAATACGCTTTGTACAGCATCACTAGAATCTAGAAGGAAAAAAAGAGGGATTGTTAAAGAGTGATTGGAGAGCTCCCAAAGAGAAGTTTGGTCAACTTCAGGGTACATAGGCAGCCACAGATTGGACAACTGATGTGAAGAGTTGCTTCGGGAGAAGGAAGTGCTCAAGAATTGTCCTATTACATTTCACAGGTTTGTTTTTCTTTTCTTCCTTAAACCTATATAACCAATCATCAGGGGATCAGATGAAGACAGAACTTACAAGAAGTCAGACAATCAATTCTACTTTGAAAACATCATGAAGGCTTCTAAAGATGAAAATAGCTAAAGTTGGGCATGAGATGAGGCAGTAACTGCTGGAGAACTCAGTGGTTCACACTAAAATCTGTAGCTATTGAGATTATCCAGAAGGACCTGTCAGGAGGGAAAGCTGCCATGTCTGCCAATCGAACAAAGTCTTTGTGTTGGAAAGCTGACTGAAACCTTCAGCAGTCGGGAACTGGCTTTAATTTTCTTACCATTGACAAGTCTCTGTTGTTATTCTTCAATTTCTCCTCTTGTCTCTCTGGAAAAACAAAAACAAGAACAGTTATAATCAGTTATACCAACCTAGAAACCAGAATGTTTTCATTTCCAGGAAGACTTAACCTTCTTGCCTCTCCAAACAAATAACACTTCCAAAACCAACTCCAGCTCTCTATGCCAGGCAGTAGAAAGTGGAAAACTGTACATAGCCAACTGCTTCTCCATCACAGCAGCATGTGGCTAAGCAGGCACAAAAGAGGAGGAGGCTGGAATCACACATTCAGCACTTTTGAAAGAAATGCACAGAATGTCAAATTTGCTAACCAGCTAGCACAGTAGCATGAAGAGTGTTGTCAGAAAAGAGACAGTGCCTCTCTATCACACTTCTGAAAGAGAGAAGACTCAATTTGCTGCACACCAGGCTCACCATAATAACATTATATAAGAAGGGATTTCATTTTGGAGGTATCAGAAAGGACTCCGAAACCATACACAGAGCCAGGAGCTACACCTCAGCAAGGCTAACATCATGCTTGTCTTAGTAATGAATTTAGGACCCTTACACACCTAAAAGATTCTCCAAACAGAGAAGAAATTTTCTGCATGACTCTCAGTAAGGCGTATATTACTTATGCTTTGCAACAAATACTTTCATATACTAAATTAAAAATTTAATCTGTCCTTAAGTCACCACAAGCTTCAAAGGCACCCAGTTTTCTGGCATTTTCCATGCCTCTCACCAGAGAATTGCTCTGTCCTTGAACATTATCCACTACCTGTCACCTTTCTTGTCCCACATCCACTGTGCTTCTCTCACACTGACGATCCAGAAGCACAGCCAGGGCTTGGAAACAAAACTTAGCTGAAGTAAGGATGTCCAAAGAACAGTGTGAGTGAAGAGAGAGGAGATACAGAAGGACAGACAGGGGGTATCCAGCATGCAAGTCATCCAGTGGATCCCTGCCGAAGTTTCAGTATGAGGCCCACAGCACAGAAGCTCAACAATTATATTTCAAGCCCCTGCTTTAGGGGCTCGCAGTAAGCGTTATGAAAAGCAATAGCAACACCTCTATCCAACTTCTTAGAATCCTTATTGCTATTTTCAGTTGCTCCTAACTGCAAACCATCCCCTCTGGCAGGAACTTTCCAGACACCTGCTTCCTGACCCAGGTGGAGAGTTTTGTTCTGGGACATTTCAGCAACCACAGGCCAGCTCTTTAGGAATCACATTTGGCACAAATACTTGTTTTTTCCCTCTGCTACATAACTAACCATCTATTTAGATGGGCTAAAGGTTACATAGGGATAAAGAATACAGCTCTGATCCTCCAATATACCTGACCTGTTTCCCACCCATTTCTTCAAACTCAAAACAGGCTCTGGGTGTCCTATCACCTCACATACATGGTTTATTCCTGCCCAGCTCATACATAAGCAGCCTTAAAGTACGTTGCTATACAGCTGGGTAGGCGCATAGAGAAAGTCAATGAGCAGCACCCTGGAGCCTACAATCTCAGTCTGCTCACTGGAACACAAACCAGGAGCATACAGGGATACAGCAATCATCTTATTTGCCAACATTGGCTTTGTTTCGGTTTTTTGTTTTTGTTTTGCTGTCTACCCAGCACTCAGGTGGACTCCTGGGAACATCCCTGTCTTTTCTTCTAGGGGCACATGGGCACAGAAAGCAGTAGCAAAGTTTAAGCTAACTAACTCATTCCTTAAACTGAAACGACAGAGGGCTGCACCATGATGCTAAACGTGTCCTGTTCAAGCAGTGTGAAATGCTATTTAGACACAACGTGACTGAAGTTAAAAAAATAAAGAGTTCAATAAGTAGAAAACACTAAATTAAGCCTTCCCATGCAACTTCTACCCTATCTACTTGTACATATGCATGATTCATCCCTTACGTAACCAAATAATATCATACACACACCTCCTGCCTTATTCCGTGCAGAAAACAGATGGCAACTCAGGCAGGTCTGTACCACAGCTGTGTCTTATTCGTAAAGCCTCAGCTCATTTTTTTAAGTAGAATGGTAGACTTCAAAATGCTACAACTTGCAGAGAGATTTCACATCCAATGAGTTACTGGTATCAAAGATTTCAAAAGCAGTTAACAGCTGTGAGTCATTTTCTGGATGTCCAGCTTGACATTTAGGGCCTGATATTTCAGAAACACTAAGAATTCGACTCCTCCTGAAAACAAATGAGACACTGAAGTTATGCAGCACTCTCAAAAAAAAAAAAAAAAAAAAAAAAAAAAAAAAAAAAAAAAATCAGTCTCAGTATCTTAGGCTTTGCCGGCAAGCATCACAGCAAACAAAATCAGTGGTCATTTCCTAAGTTCTGTTCTTAGTCCCTTTGTGCTTTGTTTTTCATTTGCAAATCAAGATTATTTCAGTGTATAAAAAAAAAAAATTGGTGGAGCATCTGAATTCCTCAGATTCTACTGTTTATTAGTTTAGTCCAAGCATAAGTAAAATATTCTCTGCTAGGAACATAGCTTGGATGGTGTCCTGCAAAAAAGTCATTGCCACACATTCAAAAGTCCGTATGTAACAACAGCATGTAACATTAAAAAGGTGCCTTATCCACCAAGCAGTATTTATATCTCATGCAGGGCTTGTTCAAGATTAGGAACTGAAAATGCACAAGAGAATGAATTTTGGCTCCAGTCCCTTTAGGAGTCTAACGATAACAGGTTTTTTACCTAGGAAGAACTGTTTGAAGATATGTTTATAATTATTCACAAGCTTTGTACAGATCAAATGACTAATCCAGCTACCTGGTGTTACAGAGGAATGAGGAAACCAACTCCCTGGAGCTCTCAGAAGTGTTCCTGCCACAATTTCTGTAATAATTTAACTGAGCTTTGCCACATGTTTTGAGTCCTGCAGATAACAGAACTTCCTAAAGCTCACGTCCATTAAACATCTACCATGTTGTTCTTGCATAGTTCAGAACTTAAAGAGTTACCTCTACCCAGAAAGACTTAAGCTTACTGACAAAGAAAAAGAATGGAAAAATAAGTCGCCACCTAAAATTGAGCAAAACTAATTTATCAAACTTGTAATAAATCTCAGCACATGCAAACACCTTCAGCTCTGAAGCATCCAAATGAGGAAAAAAAATGAAAGATACAAAAAACACAATCATACAGTCATACAGCTACTGCAAGCTGGCAGCACACTGCAGCAAAGAGCTCTGACAACAGAAGTTAGTAAGTCATGGATATAAATGCTCAAATCGGGGAAAAAAAAGCAATCAGTTTGGCAAGAAGAGCTGTTCCTCTCAGCAATGCTGCCCTTCTCTGAACTTGACTGAAACCATCTGGAGGCTAGATGTCTTCTGTCATGGAAGAGTAACACAAAAAAGTGTTCACATTCCAGTCATCAGGCCAAGAACCAGCTCTAGTACCACTTTAAATAAATAGTTTTGAAAGGAAGAAAAGCATAATGAATTTCCATAAGTTTTTCAGCTTTCCCCCATTCTTGGGGCACCACACTCCCCTCCTAGTCTTACCTATTTTCTTTTTCTGCTGTCGGCCTGCTGATTCAGTTATCGTTTCCTTCTTCTTTTCCACTGCCAAGGGAAAAGAGATATTCCATCATTTCTGCATAGGGATACCACCACTCCTTTTCCACATACCAAACAGAACATTTTATTTCTTTAGAGAACAGGGGCACAAAAGAAAATTAGGTATGACTAAGAACATATTCAGAAACAAGTTATAAACCACCAAGGCTGACTCCACCAAAGACTTAATTAAAAAAAAAAAAACCCTTAAAACCCTGGATGAGATACCAGAAAAAAGGGTTAATTTTAAACTCTGTTAAGAGCCCATTACATTGTTAACTGAGCATTCTGGGGATAATTTTGGCTCAAATTACCCTTGCTGATTTGTCATTAGTACTAGACAGTACTTTTGATTCAGCAAGTGTAATGAAAAGAGCTTTGTGGCAAGCTCTGCTCCTGATTATCTGCAGTGGGAAGCAGAATACAGGAAAGCCTGTGTTCTCGTACATCCCTTCTTCACAGGCAGGCATTCTCAGGGGAAATGCTGTCCAAGCAGCCAGCCACAGCCTCTCCATTCTTCAATTAATTAGTACTGAAGCATTTCCAATATTTTAAAGTAGGAGCCTAAGCTCAAAGTTACTAAAATCCCAAATCAGACACTCACTAAGCATCTGCAAACAACTACCACAGCAGCACAAAAGGCTAACACAGAGCCAGCACAGTGAACTTGTAACACAGTAAATGGGCTGCTCACCCGCAAATGCTCTGCTGCTGACAGCAGGAAGTGCTTTTATAGAAAGCAAGAGACATCTCAATTTAAGACCTATAACAAGAGTACTACAAGAAGGGAAGATGATAAAGCATGGCTATGGTCTAATAACAAATAGCGTTTTTTAATCTAAACTATGTATCTGTATCATTTCTACTCTGTCAAGGAATAGACCTGGCTCCTTGTTAGCTCACAGAATCAGCTTAGAGACCTGGGCATTAGGACTCTTTTTTTTTTTCCCCACAGTAAGTACTAGCTGAGCACAGATACAGCCTTGATTTCAAAGCACAGGTGAAATAAAGACAGTCAGCCTTTAAAGTCACACAAGGATTTGTAGTGCTGGCTTCTGAAACGCCTGCGATACGTGAATCAGCCACAACCGCTATGAAAACCACACTAGCCCAAACAAGACACCTAAACATCATCTCTCCCGTGGCAATGTAGTAAGACACAATTGTTTTTTCAAAGAATAAGCATATCTCTGATGGGCAGGCTAGCACAAGGGGAAAAAACAGGGAAGTCTGCTCAGAGGGAATGCGGGAGAGAGGTGCCAGATGACACAACACACCCAGTGCTCACAGAATGCTCTCTCCATAACCTTCCTTATGCCAAACCCAGCTGTGGGATCTCGATCAGTCCATCCCACCCTTAGTCCACATAACTCCATGGCCCCCGACTCTAAACCCTCTTTTCAGGCCTCCCCACTGCTCCCAGCCCTAAGAAGGCTACTCCAGACACCAGCTTCACTCTAGACAACACTACCAAGCCTTATGCTAACCCTGAGGAACTCCACAGCCCCAATTCTCTTATGGTTCAAGCAGAAGTAATAACCACCAGGCAGTGTTGCAAACCTGTCCCTGGGAACACACATGACATGACACAGCAGCAATTCTAGAGACAGCCTTCAGCCTTGCACATTTACCTCAGAACACTCACTATAATCTCTGCAGCAGGCTCAGACAAGGCTGTGCCTCTCAATAGAAACAAGAGAAGAGGAAGAGATGAAACTAAGGACTGTGAGTTACAATGTCTGCTCAAGCACACTGCTCAGCCCATTTGTTTTTGCAAATCCTAAGGATTGCTAGGACTCTCATGGGAGAGCTTAAAGGTCTCAAATGTGTTTTTTCCTGTTTCAGATGTGTCAGATAACAGTTGAAAGGTGTGGCTCAAGTGGTCTACTCTGCAAGTCATCTGTAAACCATCAGGTCAGCCAGATGACCTTAGCACAGGAGGAAAAAAAAACCAAAGCTGAATTTTTAGTGACTCCTTATTTGAATTTACTTTTTTTTTGTTGGAGGTGGGGAAATCAAACAAAGAGGTTAGAAACTGATTGAGATGCATGAGCCTCACATCTTTCCCTTCACAGATTATAGCCTAGATACAGGCAGAGCTATAAAAACAAACAGCATTAAACTCTCACAGCAATCATTAAACCCCAGAGATTAAGCCCTGCTAACCACTTTTGGAGTTCCACAGCACAAACACACTGGGACACTAACTCAGCTGGGTCTCAACTACTTCTCTAACTCGCTCTTCTGGGGCTAATTCTACCCCCCATGATTTTGTCAGCCAAGTGGGATTAAAGTGAGGCAGGCAGAGACTCAATCCCCATCTGAATACTGCTGTGATGACAAAAGCCCCTCAATTTCAGAGCTGTGACACAAGCATGACTGTACTTCAACTCTTCAATTTATTTTGTTCAGGGGAAGGCTGGAATAAGATAGACTGGAAAAAGCATGCTTTGATAATATTGTTATCTCATGCACTAAGAGCGCTGACATAATGGTGAAATATTTTTAAGGTAAAACTAGCTCAGGTTTGGCCCAATTGTTGCAGCAGTAAGAGACAGCACACAACATGTGTAGGGTACATACAATTGTGTTTAAAAGGTCAGCGGAATTTCTCCTCTGTTTCTTGGCTTCTGAAACAGACACGTCCACTGAAACACTCCACGTTCAGACTGTTTACCATTTCTCTTAATATCCGATGCCTGTCTTCTGACTGCTCACCCTCAACTCCCTTTTCCCTTCCTCTCTCATCCTTTGTTCAACCCCTCCCAGGCGCCTCATACTTCATCTCTATGGAACTAACCTGGGACTTTTTTTCATAATCAATAATACTTGTTTCCAGTTTACACTAGTATAATTTATTTTTATAACAGCTGATGGCTCAGACCTTTCTATCATGACTTTGTCTTTACTCATCCCCCGCCATTAATCATCACTTTTACTAAGTATAACACTTTCCTCTCATGGCACTCATTATGCAACCCTAGTTCTTCCTTACTACAGGTCTCAAATTCTCCACTGCCCCTGAAAAGCAGAAACCGCATCTTTCAACTTATTTCACGTATCTGAAGGAATCTACATATACAGACAGTGCTTACTCACGTTCAGAAAAGAAATGCCACTACTAGTCTCCTATTCCCTCCTGTTCCCCATAAAGAGGAAGGCCAATTCAGACAACACAACATATCTTTTCATTAACCTTCCCTCCAGCTAAAGACAGGAATTAAGGACAGAAATAAGTCTTCTCAGTACACATTTGTGTATCTTGTAAAATTAGGCTCCTATAAAATCCAAGCTGAATAAAGTTCTCCTCCTTAGCAGGAGAGGCAGCAGGAATTTCTCAGAGCAGAGACTCCAATTTTACATCTGCTAAAGCAGCATGTAACAGGAACAGCAAGACACATTCTCTAGTGTCTGAAAAGTACTTACATTTCTTGCTCTGTTTTTCCACTTCAGCCTTTAATCTCTTGTATTTGTCTGTTCGATATACCAGCACCCAAGTTATACCTGAAACAAATATTCAGCACGTAACTACATAAGTAAAAACCTCTTGCAACGATAGGGATACAAGTTAGCAAATACATATGCAAAAAAAATACACATCATGTCTATAAAAAACATATTATAACACAGCAAAGGTACCACAAATCCCCAGAAAGATATACATCATCCCTTTCCCTCAATTCCCCCTCTCAAATTCCATGTAGCAATGGTGCCTACAAAATAAATGACTGTAGAAGTTACCAGCTGTCTTACTGCGCATTTCTGTTCTGCGGGACTCATTCAGTTCCTTCATGCTTGTGTTTCCCAGATGTTGCTCAACTTAAAATCAGAAGTTGATTAAGGCAGTAAACATCTTTCTGTTCTGTATTTTCATAGCACCTAATGAAGGCCTGAGGAATAATTCCTGCTCCTGCCAGGACCTGCCCATTAGAAGCAGCACATTTTGAAATGCAAATAAGAGGTATATTAGGCTAGAAGAGACCTCAAGAGATTCTTCAGTCTAACTCCTTGCACTCAAATGTGATCAAAACGAGTTGTGCCACCAGTGCAGAACCAGGGCTTTGTGAGTAGTTTATTTTGAGCTCCTACACAAAGCTCTGGGCCTTTTTTTTTTGTTGTTTTTTTTTCTGTTTGAGAACAGAACTGTGCTTCTGAGACCCAGGGATCACCAGGTGCAGAGAAGGGCACCCTGTAGTTGCTTCTGAGATCAACACAGCTTTGTGCTATGAAAGGCAATGGGTGTGCACACCATCTAATCCCAAATGCAATGCAGTAGGGCTCCTAAAAATGTCAGCATCATCTTCCACCTGGGACTCTCCCTGCCTTTAAATGCCCAAAGATGGCATATTGCAGCTCTGGTATGAAGGAGATTTTGAGATACAGCTCAGTACCAGGAAGAGGGGCCAGCCTCTGACTTTGACTACCTCAAAAGGTAATCTATCCCATCTGTCTTTAAAAAGCTGCACCTATTTCAACACCCTACCACTTAATAAAGCCTTTTGAAGCAACCATTCTAAGTCACCATCGTTGCAAGGTCAGGCCATTTCTTCATATCCTTCCCACAAGAGCTAAAGAAACCCACCAGCATCCTCTCCCAAGCACACTGAAAATGGTCAGCCCACCCTCCCACAGCCTTCCTCCTTCTAGGCCAAACGAGCCCAATTCCCACCACTTGGCACCAGCGGTCAGTTCAATTCACTGTTGTGCCCACACTTCCTACACCAGCACCCAAGGACCAGGCCTCAGGGTGGCCCTGTGTAACACAACCTCACTTCACACCCTCACTGCCCTGCTTTTCCTCACATTCCTGCTCTCCCTTCCCTTCCGCCCACCCTCCCCAGTGCCCCCAATCCTGCCCTTTACCCTGTTCCCTCACAGCGTTCAGGGACACCACAGCACAGCCTCCTGCCAGAGCTC
>WKFP01014038.1:353961-378994 GCA_011057875.1 Pterocles orientalis
CTGCGGGGCTGGGGGGGCTGCGGGGAGAGCTGCCCCGGCCGGGGTCAATGCGGGATTTCTCTGGAGGGCTGCTACACCCAAACTGCAGAGCAGGGCAACTCTGGCAATGTAATTTTTTCTTTTTTTAGCTATTTCATACCGTCGGTTTTTCTTGATTTGTTTAACCTGAGGTTGCTTTCTATCCTGATATGAGAAGAAAATGTCTTTTTTGTATTTAAGGAGTGGTAAAACCAGCTCCACAGCTAATCAGCCCTCCTATGCGGGGCAGCACAGATGTTCTACCTACATTTTTCAGAGAGCATGGATAGATTTGGAAGTAGCGATACCTTTGAAATATTTCTTGCTAAGGAAACTGACTGTGGGCTCTCATGGGAGGAAGACAGAGCCTTGTACCTCTGGGTTGATTTGTGTTTGGGGGGGTGGGAGGTCCTTTTTCTCTTGAAGAATGGCCTAACCCAACTGCTGTAGCTCAGCCCATAATAACAGTGTTTTAAGAATGTGTCTCCAAGTACCCTATTGATTCTTGGACTGCTATTGCTACTGCAAGGGGGAAAAATCCAGCTCTAACAGGGGCGGGATGGTGAGAAGAGGATGCAATCTCCTCCACTGGGAACCGAAGCTGGCTTGTTCCTGCAGTACAGCTCCTGGTGACTCAAACGCGCTGGGTTTGTCTGCTCCCTGATGCGTGGGTCTGCCTCTCTCTAGCTGTCCCAATAACATTGTGACTGGCGCTGCTGAACTGTTGTGTATCTGAACACCGTGTCTCTGGCCCGCAAGGTAAAAGCCGTGATTACAGCACAGTACGCCACAGTTGTTCTCAACTTCAAAGTGACAATGCTTCATAGCAGCAGGCTACCTTAGGAAAAAAAAATAGGGAAATGGTTCTTTCTAGCAAGGGAGATGTACTGACTGGCTTTTCTTGTCTCTCAGCTTTGATTTCCCCCCCTTCCAGTGATTGCTGGCTGGTAAAAAGCTCTGTGTAGCACTGCCTGTTGAAGGGAATCCAGCAGATGAGTACAAAGTTTGTGGGAAAAGGCTGTAAGAAATATGCTGGCACAGAAAACCTTGCTCAAGGAGAAGCAACAGAGAAAAAAAAAAAGATCTGGGGCTTGTGCACACAGACCCTCAAATTCACATGTTAGTGGGATGCAGCTGCAAGGTGGGGATGCAGTGGGGCTGTCCCCTACCTGGCTAGTGACAGTGCCCTGTGCTGGGTGATGCTGGGTGTCGCAGGATGCTCCAGGAAAGCAGTGGTGGGGCTCAGCGAAGCCCTTGCTCAGCTAAGGGCTTGCCTGCAGCTAAAATCCAGCCCAAGGGCTGCTGTGCTGGTGTGCTGGCTGTGGGTAAAAACAAAAAGCTGCTAGAGGGAAAGTGAAGCAGGCACCTTTCCCACTGGGAAAGCAGCAAATCTATCCAACTCGCCTTCACACCGAGGGTTGTTGTCATAACACACCCTTTTGGCAGCACACCAGCCCGAAGATAACAGAGGGCATTTGCCTTCCAAGGCCCCCCCCCAGCTCCTCCTGCTGCTGCTTTTGTTGAGTCTAAAACAGGGAAAAAGGCCCCATGGTCCCCCCCCATCCCTTTCGATGTACCGGCACAGTCAGGCTGTGGAAGGAAGGGATCCAGTGTGTAGCTTGCCCCAACTTGTTGTGTCGCATGGTGCCCTGGGTAAGCTGGCATCCGAAGTGGCCAGCCTTCCCCGAAGAGCTGGGGGAAGAGTTTGGCTGGTATTTCTTAAAGACAAATGGATGAGAACTCAAATTCAAAGGCTGACTGCTGTTCCCTAGTGAGCAAAAGAGGCTTGAGCAACTTTTGGTATTCAAATGGGAGGTAGAAACCTGAGTGCTCTCCTGTTTTCTGGCTCTTAAAAGACATCTGGACTGTGTTGGAAGCAAAACTGAGGAGCCACAGAGGTCCTGGGCAGGCTGTGATGCTGCAGCCTCTGCAAGGGCAGCACTAGTCGCATGGTGGCTGTTTTGTGTTGGCTCTTCACAAAAGCTTACTGGGAGGCAGCATTTCTCCCACTGCCTCCTGAAATCCAAGTACTGTGCAGCCCAGGCAAGGCTTGCTGCCATCTCCTAATGTGGAGGAGATGACATGGCATTGAGACCCCCTCCTGTGCCAATGCTGGAGAGGACTGCAACCGCATCATTTCCTCAGAGGGATTCCCAAGGCTGGTTGTAGCATTTTCTTTCATCCTATATGCTTTCAAGTGCTCTGCTAAAGCTTTTTTCCTTCTTATACCCATGGTCTTTGTGCTAACAGCTTCTTCCTTCCCTCCCACAAGAGATTCCTGACTACCAAGGACTCCAGCATGCAAGGCAGGCAGCCAGGTTGTGGGCTGGAGGAAAGTTCAGCAAACTGGCTACTGGGATGAGCTGGAAAGTGTTGGAATACCTTCTTAAGCTCTTCCTGTGTCCTCACTTCAGCTTAGCTCCTGGAACCCTGCAGCCCTGCTGGCAGTGGCTTTTTTCCAGCAGCTGTAGGAGCATCTGGTGCTGGGCAGGTTGCAGGGGTGGGGAGAACTCTTTGAACTCAGGCTCAAGCATTAATTGCTTGTCCCCACGTGCTGCAAAGCGACATGCTGATCGCTACCTTCCAACTGGAAGTTATAAGAAAAGATGGATTTACAAAGGGCTGAATGCTTTTGTTGGATGTCCATCCCTCGAACTAGTGAGGGTTGAATATGGGTGCCACCGTGGCCCTGTGGCTGCAGCGTTTGGATCTTGAGTTGGCACATAAAGTTGTAAATGTCTGTTTGCATGTGCAGCCCGAGAGTTTCCAGACTGCGAATCACCAGAACTGCAGTGTGTGTTCAGCCAGGTGTATTCTCCACTGTTAACCCATTCGGCACTTCTGCGTGAAACACCAAAAAGCTAGAAGAGCGAGCCACCTTGGAGCCAGCCAGAAGGCTGAAGTGGGCTGGTGTCACCCTGCCAGCATGTTGGTCCCCAGGGAAGCAGTATCCCCAGTTGTAGCACTTCTCCCCATGAGGCTGCTCCCTCTCCGCATGCGGCTTCTTGCATGGCAGACCTTGGTCCCCTGCACTGGCAAGGGCTGAGTTCCAGCACAGCAGCCTGGGGGTCACTGCCATTGTGTCGCCACCCGAGTGCCAGGCAAAGAAGCCCAGGGGAGACCTAGAAGGAACCCATGGGAGGGGGACTGGCAGGGATTGATTGCAGCAGTCCTTTTGGTTCAGCACCATTTCCTGGCGGTGTTTCGTGGGTGCCAGGCAGGAGCCCTGAATCACAAGGTCTGACTTGTTAAACCCTGGTGTCGGTGCCTGCTAGACTCGTCACACTTTCTGCTAGGACATATTCTGTGCCAGCCCCGATCAGACTGATACACAGGACGTTTTGATGGGTCAGCCCTTTCCTGTTACTGACTAAACATGTGCGAGTTGGTTGTGGAGCTTGCTTGCTGTAGTTCCATGGGCTCAGCCAGCTCCAGGCTATGGAGTTTGCAGCAGGGGCTTGAGAAAAATATCCTGTGTCTAAAACTGATGGATGGGGAGAGATTGTGCTATGAGGTTTGTTTTCCTCCACACATATCGTCAGTGTCCAGATCCCGTGTGCCTGTTTGTGCTCCAGCCCAGGACTGTTGATCACATGTGCAGCATCCCAGGGTGAGCCGCACAGAAGTCTGGATATCCCAGTCCCGCACTGGTTGGCCTGTGGCTCACAAAGGGAAAGGCAGGAATGGTAAACCTGCCTGGGAAAGCTCTGGGTGGAGGCCCAGGCTTTTGAGACGAGAATAGCAAGTTTCCAGTCCCAGTGCTGCCGTATGGATGTGCTCCATCAGGACTGGAAAGGATTGCATGGGTCATGAACCAGCAGCTCTCTGTAGTCACAGGCAGACATTTAATAGATGCTCTGGGACCCTTCCCAGTTGGGAATCTGTTCTGTGTGTCACCCTAGTCCACCAAGCACTTCCTAATGCTCTATAATTAACATAACCTTACAAGAAGAGACCAAAATCCATAACTCACGTATTGCGGGTTATAAACTGGAGAGAAGGGCGGCATTACCCCGGCTCCTGATTTCAGGCACCCAGTTGAATACGAGTCCCCTGTGATGCCTGGAAAGGGAAGCAAGCTCCAGAGAACATCAGAGAAATGCAACAAGCAATCCCAGTGGCTCCAGATGCAATCTTAGGGAAAATCCTGCCAGATCCGAAAACGGGCGACTGTTTTATCCACAAAGATGTGACAAGGACACCCCAACAAGGCTCCTGCGGATGCAAAGCCATCGACAATCCTTGCCAAGCCTGCTGACATCCAGATCCTCCAGGAAAGGGGTTATGGCAGTGGTGTCCCTAGAGATAACCTCTGTGCTTTTCTCCCTGGTGGGAGGGGGGATGTCACTGCTGCAGTCTGTCCTTGCTGCTGGCTGGAGCATTTGTTGTGGGCCAAGGGCATTGCACTGTTGGGGAGGACTGTCATGGTGAGCAGCATCTTGGTTCATGGCGAGCAGCCTGCAGCGGTGGCAGGAGGCTGTGCCTCTCTTCCTTCCACGCAGGAGCCCAGCATGTCCCTCTCCTGGTAGGTCTTGCTTTTGGCACAGCCCTTGTCCCTTTACCCGCTCCTGAGGGGACTGGCAGCTTCAGGATTTCTTTAGGGATGGAATAACTTTATCTGGCGTAAGTCACTTTTGCTGGGTGTCTAGTCTAGAGTCCTTGGGAGGACGTCCCTGCTGCCATACTGGGAGCCTAGTGAGCAGCTCGCTGTAGATGTCCCTCTGCAGTGCCAGGCTCACTGGGGATGGATGGACTGCTCTGAGGGCTGGGTGCACAAGACTTATGGATTCACGGATGCACAAGGCTTATGGATGCACATATCCATGTGCACAAGCTTATGGATTCCTCCTAGCCCCGGACGGGTGTTACTAGCCAGGGGAGAAGTACTCCTACTGCCCCATGTGCTGCAGCAAACCAGGGGCTGAAAGCATCGGCTGTGTCCTGCCTGGTCCCTTCCCGTGGTGGTGAACGCTGTCCATCAGCTTTCTTTCTGATACCCATCTGAAGTCGTAATTCACTAGCTGATCAGAGCTACCCAAGAGGTATTGTGGGATAATCTGCATAATAATATTGGGGAATTAGTCAACTCCTGACAAATATCTGAGCAGCTGGCTATAGGCCATGAGTGAATAGGAATTAAATATGTAATGTAATTAATATCTTTCAAATAAATGGCAGGAGTAGGACTCTGAACAACTGTCTGTTGAGTTTCTTCCCTCGTGCACCACCTCTCTCCTTTTGGGAAAATATGTTGGAGTTTTTCCCCAGGTGCCCTGTGCATCTTCCCCTCCCTGAGCTGTACTTCTTCCTTAAACACTGTTTATTTGTGCGCTTGGTTCAGAGGAGGAATCCTGCAAGGCGAGCTGCAGCTGCTTCTGTTCAGGAATAACATCTCTGAGCTTTCTTTTTTGTGCTGTGATGTGCAGATGCCTCCTTCTCAACCGTCTGTTTGTGGTGTGGGTTGGCTTGCACAGCTTTCCCAGGGTGCAGCTCAGTGGGTCACAGCCGGTTTGCTCAAACCTGGTGCTGAGTTCCCCTTGTTGCAGCGTGGGGGAAGTCATGAACGATGGCAGAAAGGCCAGAGCTCCCTGCTGCATGTTTGGAAAGTCCTGCATCGGTTTCATGTGGCTAACATGGGAAAGGTTTGCTTGGCAACCACAGAGGCTCGGAGGCTGCTGTGTCCTGTCTATATTTAGTTTTAAACAAGTTCTGGAGGAGGGGGGAAGGCTTTTGCTTGAGAAAGCGTCCTGTTGCCGCGAGTGTGCTTTGGGTCATGGTGAGGTGTGCACGGACAGTGTCCAGATGGGGAAGGGGCTGAGCAGAGGCGAGGAGCCCTGTCATGCCTCTCATCTGCAGAAGTGTGACCAGCAGGTCCAGGGAGGGGATTCTCCCCGTCGGCTCCGCTCTGGTGAGACTCCCCCTGCATTGCTGTGTCCAGATCTGGGGTCCCCAGCACAGGAAGGACATGGACCTGTTGGAGTGGGGCCAGAGGAGGCCACAGAGATGGTCCAAGGGCTGGAGCACCTCCTGTATGAGAACAGGCTGAGAGAGTTGGGGATGTTCAGCCTGGAGAAGTCTCCGGGGAGACCTTAGAGCAGCCTCCAGTGCTGAAAGGGGGCCACAGGAGAGATGGGGGGGCTCTTGATCAGGGGGTAGAGGGATAGGACAAGGGGTAACAGCTCTAAGGGGAAAGAGGGCAGATTTAGATTTGATATTAGGAAGAAATGTTTTCCTGTGCGGGTGGTGAGGCCGTGGCCCAGGTTGCCCAGAGAAGCTGTGGGTGCCCCATCCCTGGAGGGGTTCAAGGCCAGGCTGGATGAGGCTTTGAGCAACCTGGGCTGGTGGGAGGTGTCCCTGCCCATGGCAGGGGGGTGGAACTCGATGATCTTTAAGGTCCCTTCCAACCCAAACCGTTCTATGATTCTGTGATCTTCCTGTAGATGAGATGTGTCGTGCAGGGCAGAGCTAGGGATGGGGCTCAAATCCCAGAGTTTCTGGATTTGGATTCATCTATGATCATGTCATCTTCCTCAAGTCATCCTCCATTTGCCTCTGTGGTCCTGGGCTTCTCGGAGAAGAAACAATTGTCATCTTCTCCCCTGGGAGAAGCAGTTAGGAATCATCAAAGGAAGGAACCCAAGCCCAGGTTGTCCCTTCAAGTGCATGCTGAGTGCATGTGCCAGCACCATGTGTCCCCTGGGTTACCGAGCATCCAGGCTGGTTGCTCCCTAGCATGGTACTTTGCAGTCATGCTTTGTTATTGTTTTTTCTGGTCACTCACAGGTCTCCCCAGAGCCTAACTGTTATCATTTCCAGTTGTTAGTGGATTTTTCATGCTTCTGATTAACATCAGTGGTGCGCGTGGTGCTGCTGGTTTGGGAGAAGGGGATTTAAGCGTGGACGTGCGTCATTCCTTTGGAGGGACGCTTCTTGAGGCCGGGAGTTTCTGTTTCCACTGCGTAGGAGAATTCGTAACCTCTGTGTTTCTGGTTTTTCTTCCTCCTTAACATAGGGTGTTTATCAACCAAGGGGAAAATCTTCCTGTCCAGCTGCAGGAGTTGTTCAGACTGGCATCAGGGCATGCCCTGCATGAACCATTCTTCTTTCCATCACAAATGATAGTGAGGAAAGGAAAAACCTTCTTAATTTAGACTTTGGCGAGGTTTGCCAGTAAGGCAAGCTGAATGCAACCCTTGGGTTGGAGGAACGTGCCGTGTCCCCAGCTGTCCCTATGTCCCGCTGCACTTACGCAGGTATAATGTGTGACCAGTGCCCTGTCCCACACCTTCTGTGGGACCAAGGTGACACTTTCCAGGCTGGGGAAAGCAGCTTTTGGTGTAGATTTGTATGGAGCCTGAGGCTTTGAGCAACCTGGGCTGGTGGGAGGTGTCCCTGCCCATGGCAGGAGGTTGGAACTAGATGATCTTTAAGGTCCCTTCCAACCCAAACCTTTCTATGATTCTGGATCTGTATGGGTGGCTGTGCTGGAAGGTAGTTTATTCCTCATTGCAAAGAGCCTGGGAAGTTTGATGTCCTCAGCAGCTGTGGCCAAGGCTGAGTCCTGCTGCGCTGTGTCCCCTCATTGCATGGGCAGCCTGGGAAGGCAGCAGTGTCTGGGGGAGTGAGCGGGCAGAAAAAGTGGAGGAGAGGCACTGTGCATGCCCTGTTTTTGCAAAATCTATGGGATACAGCTGGATAAGCAAAAGGGCTGATGCAGGCTGGAGAAGGATGCAGGGAGTGGGAAAACTGAGGAAGCAGAGAACAGGCTCCGGCTTTGTGTCTGTGTGTGCCGAAGGGTGAGCGACTGGCACTGACTTGCAGAGCTTTGTTCTGGGTGGGAGCAGCTTGCTGCAGGGCAGGGCTGCCCACGTGGCTTGGGAAGCACGACTTGCCAGCCCTGGGAGGCAGGAGAAGAAGGTGGGATACTCAGGGAGATCCCATCCCTGCCCCAAACCCCAAGGACCGCTGCCGGGCAGCCCGAGCCGGTTCGCTCCGCAGCAGTGCTGCGTTCAGAGGCTCTCCGGCCGTGCTGGGGCTGACTCACACCACGGCGGTCACAGCCAAGTCAGGTCAGCCTGGCCTGGAGGGGAAGAGACAGTCTCTGGGGACAGGAATGCCGTCAAATCTTCCAGCTTCTCAGGCAAACAGCCTTGCCCTCTGCCTGCTGGGGTGACCTCCTCTGCCAGGCAGACCTTCCCCTCCCTGTTCCTTCTCGCCACTGCTGGCTTCAGCTCTGCATCTGGAGGTTGCCAGGCAGGTATGGAGCAGATGGTGGAGGCAGCGGGGAGGTGGGAGCATGGAAAGAGCCATGGGCAGGCTGAGAGAGGCAGGCTGGGGCAAGCAAACCTCCCTTTGCAAAGCAGAGCACTCAGCGGAGACTATTTGTGGTAAGTGATGCCAGGACATCTGCAGCAAGCATGATTCGCAGGAGGTGAAGCAGCTGAGTCTGGCACCAGGAGCACCCGCTTCTCCTCAAACAGAGGATGCTGCGGGGTGGCACTCCCCCGCCAGCCTGACCTTGGCTCTCGCTGGCCATGGCAGGCATGCCAGCTGTGGGTTAGTGATGCAGTTGTCACCATCAGACTGTATGACTAAGGAGAAGGGACTGAAGCAGGCGTTGGGATTTGTCCCCCAAGCCGTGTCACTGTGGCGGCGTCCGGTGTGACCCTTGGCCGTGCAGCCGGTGCCTGAGAGTTGATGAGAGCAAAGAGTTGATGCTGGGCAACGGCACCCAGCCTGTTCCACGTGGTGTGCGAGGTGCTGGTCCTTGTGCCAGCAGCATGCGTGGGGATCTCGCACCGGCAGTCAGAGCCACGTGGCTCTGCAGCCACCGGCTCTGCAGTGCCCTTAGCCTCACTGTGCAAAGAGGCTTGGTGGCTGCTCCTCCCAGCCCTGGCAGTGATGGCAGGGATCCATGATAAAGTCCCAGGGCTTTCTTCCTGGTGTCTTTTCATCCTGGGCTTTGTTTAGGGTACGAAAACAACCCGGCTCCCCCTCTCTGAGGACCCTCTCCCTCCCTGTGCGTGCTGTGGTGGGGTTTCTGGGCTGAACCAGGGCTGGGGGAACCAAGGCACGGAGGCTGCATCCCAGGGGGGAGGCTCAGCCCTGGTGCCATATGCAGCTCTGCTCCCTGGGGAGTTGCTGGGCAGGCTGGAGCTGGCCGTGGGGGCCCTGGGGGTGCAGCTGAACCCAGGCAGCAGCCGACTGGTTTCCTTCTGCCATTTGTGCCCAGAATTGGAGCTGTGGGCAGGCCATAGAGACAGAGGAGAGGGAGGCAGGGAGCAGGCTTAGTGCTGCTTTCACACTGAAGGGCCCCATGGTGATGCCTCTGGAGCACTTTTCCCTCGGTGGCTTTGGGCTGTGCCTTGGAGGGGATGATGAACTCTCCGCTGGAGGTCCAGCCAGCACCCAGGAATGGCCATTACCTGGTGACATCCCCCCATGCGGCTCAGACACCGCTTCCTGCTGACTTGCCTCCTTTGCTGTTCCTTTCCCAGTCCTCAGTATGCTCCAAGATTGTCCAGCTGCTGGGCCAGAATGAGGTGGACTACCGCCAGAAGCAGGTGGTGATTGTGAGCCAAGACAGCTTCTACCGGGTCCTCACCTCAGAGCAGAAGTCCAAAGCGCTCAAAGGCCAGTTCAATTTTGACCACCCAGGTGAATGGAGAACAGCACTGGGGCTCTGCTGCGCAGGGCGGGGTCGAGGGCTGGAGCGGGACCCCCACTCTACCAGCAGAGCCCTTGCATGGACACTGGGACTCTGTCTCTGTGGGTGGCTTAGTTAAGCTCTTGTGGAGCTGGGTACATCCCTGGCAGGGTGGCTGGGGAATGCCTGTGTCCCTTGTGGTACAACTTCTGTCTCTTTTGGGAAAGAAACTGCGTCAGGGCTGAAGTGTTTGGGATTAGAAAGGGCAGGTTATGAACCCTCAGACTCCTTAAGATGCTCCTCTTCTCCCTGCAAAAACATCCCCTGGTTTGAAAACCTTTATGGTACAGCTGGGTTGGGACCAGGGAGATCTGGCCTGGCACAGTCCCCTGGAGCCAGCAGCTCCTTGTTGCTCCTTCAAGGAGGTAACCGTCTTGTGCAGCTGCTCTGCAGACCCCTCCACCGAGGGGGCTGAGCCCTGCTGCTACAACAGGGGCTCTTTGAGCCATCTCCAGGCTTGTTGGGGAAATTCCAGCACTGCTGTCCCTTCATCCCCACGAGGACAATGGCCAGAGGCAGTGAGCACTGAGCAAACAGAGCCCTGTCTGTCCGGCAGCTTGAGGATGAAACACTGCTCCAGTCTCTCCGAGGGCTGGAGCCCTGGAGATGCCTTCCCCAGCCCAGGCTGTCAGCATCGCCGTACAAGGGCAGTATTGATCTCTGTGGGCCAGATCCCAGGCTGGTGCAAAGCGGTGAAGCCATAGGGGCTGCAGGAGAGCTGGGCTTTGCTAAGCCCACATGCTTTCCTCCTCAGTCTGTGCGTCTCTCTGTCCCCAGTGCGGGGTGCCAGTGGCTCAGGCTGGGCTAAGCTCAGCATCTGGTGGGTGGGAGAAATTGCAAAGCTGCCTCAGGTAACGTTTCCTCTCTCCTCAGATGCCTTTGACAATGAGCTGATCGTGAAAACGCTCAAAGAGATCACAGAAGGGAAGACGGTCCAGATTCCTGTCTATGACTTTGTCTCCCACTCCAGGTCTAACAGCCGCTCCTGCTTTGCTGTGCCTCTGCTAACGCCCCGCCAGCCCGCACTGCCTGCCCGCCGGCTTGCGCCCGCTCCTACACGCCTAATATGCCAACCCAAACTTTCAGTCCTAACTACTCCAAGACCCCTTGGTTGGAGGATCCAGGGCAGATACAGGCGCAGGGTCTGGAAAGCTGCGCAGCCATGCGGTGCCATCCAGCAACACATAGGCATCAGTGAAGGGGGGTTATGGCCCCCTTTTATTCCCCCATCCACATTTTCTCTCCCCTTAAACTCTGGATTTGCAGCTTTAACAAGTATTCCAGGGTTAAACAGCCTGACACTGCCAGGAGAGGAGGAGGACAACAGTTCTCGCTGCTGTAACTCTTCCCTTGCACGTGTTCAGCTTGTTTTTGCATGCCTGTGTTGGTCGTGGATGGCGTGACCCTGCTCCATTCCCCACAGAAGCGCTGCGTTGTCAGGGCAGTGCTTCCTGGTTCCCTGGGGAGCAGAGCTGGCCCTTGCAGGTTTCCTGTGGGTCAAGCTCCATGCACAAGCTTTCTGGGCTTCACAGCTTGGCACGTAACACTTGTAAGCAGCAGCTGGCCGAGGTGGGGGGACAGGGACTAGTCTGCTTCCTGCTCTGCCGTTTGTCCTTCTAGGAAGCGTATGTATGCCTTGGATTCCCCTTACCGTGGAGGGGTAGGTCTGCCCTCTTCTCGGCCGTTCCCCTGGTGCAGCAGTGATGTCCCAGGGTTGGGGAGCATCGCTGCTTCCCCCCACCTCTCTCGGCTTGTTTCCCCACACCGGCATATTTTGATTCTCCTTCCCTCTGCTTAGGAAAGAGGAGACGGTGACTGTTTACCCTGCCGACGTGGTGCTCTTCGAAGGCATCTTGGCTTTCTACAGCCAGGAGGTGCGGGATCTCTTCCGCATGAAGCTCTTCGTGGACACGGACGCAGACACCCGGCTGTCCCGTAGAGGTGAGGCTCCTTGTGCAACAAAGACAGAAATGTCACTTAACTGATGTGGGTGGCTGGTCACAGAGGCAGCTGACAGTGACCAAAGTGCAGCTGGACTTGGCACAAAGTGGTGCTGCTGCTAGCAAAGAGCTAGGGAGCTCCCCAGTGAAGAACATCACCCAGGGCAGCTTGCAGTGAGGAGCACCTTGCTCCATGTCTCTTAGGATTCAGTGGGGTTTTTGCTGCCTTGTCTGGGTTTCCTCCTTTGATGCATTCAGCAATGTGGCTACTGAGCATGCTGTGTCCCCGCGTGGCCCTGTGACACCAGCCCTGTGCCATCGGCTGAACGGCAGCTCCTGCCAGTCAGCAGGTACCAGGAGGGAGGAGCGCAAATGGGCATGGCAAAGTGGTGTGACAGCTCCATCAGAAGGCAGCACCTGATGGATCTGCTCAGGACCTGGGGTGTGGGTGCACTCTGAGGATGGCATTTGGGTGTGAGGATGTCCATCGTGGATGATGCAGATAGGGAATTTGGTTTTACATCTTGGTTTGTGCAAGCATGGCCACTGCAGTGTCTGTCCTCTTTCTACCTGGCACTAGGGTGATGACTTTGGGGGCAAAGAGCCCTAGAAACCAGAATATCCCCCTCTAGGTCTCCCCGTGTCCCACTGGCTGTGGGTTGCCAGCTGACATCGGAGGGGCTCCAGCTTTGCAGGGTCTGCATAGCTTGAGATGCCGTTCATTTCAAAGCAGCCTTTAGGAGTGGGGTCACTGATGGAGCACCTGGGTCTCCTGGATGACCAATAAAGCATTTGGGGACTCTTGGGGCAGAATTCAGTTCTGTCTGAACTTTCCCTACCCCTGCCTGGCTCCAACAGCCTCCACAGGGTGTGTGGGAATGCAGAAGATGACTTAGAGGAGAGGTCCCAGCCAGACCTCTGTGCTGTGACAAGAGGAGCGTGTATCGGTGCGTCAGCCTGGGACTGCCTGGTGTGCATGGGACTGTTCCGCTCTGCGATGGAACTGGTCTTGCCTGCCCTCCTGCTGTCAGACAGATGCACAGCCTCCTCCACTGTTGGGATGTCAGCGCTGATTAAAAGCTCCTTTCTACGCATCCTTCTTGACCCTGCCCGCTATTCTTGCATGACTCACCCAGGGAGGTGACAGCACAGTCATTGCAGGGAGATGCATTATCAGGTCAGAAATGCATGTTTGCAATGTGAGCCTTAGCCCTTAAGCAGACTGCAGAGGGCAGGATCCTGGGTTCACACCCAGCCACGGAGTAGCACACGTTTTTGGTAGTGCCCTGTATCAGCTGTCTGAAGGCAAGGCATTTGCAGTGCCACATGACTGTGTGCATCCTAGTCGTACTCTCGAGCCTGTGGTTCAGTCACTTCGGACTTGGTATAAAACTGTGAGCTCAGGGCTTGAGAACTGGTTGAGATGTCATTTCCAAGAACTGAGACCGTCCAGCTGCTGACCACGATACAGAGCTAAACCCAGCTGTTGGACGGGTTCCTGAACCACATGGGCCCAGGCCGTTCTTGGGGTGTTTCTCCCACCCACCATCAATCTCTAAAGCCATGCAGGGGCAGCTGGGCTGGTTGAGGTGCTACTGTCTCCTAGTTAGGGCAACTCATTGGTGTCCTGACAGAGAACTGACCATTTGGTGGCCGCCTGGCCTGCCATCAGCAGTTGGTAGGACCAGTGCAGCAGCGGATGTGTTTGCTTTATGTCCCCCTGGCATTTCTGGGAAAGGAGAGCCTGCGTGTGAGGTGCTGAAGGTATAGTCATGACCCTGAAACGTAGCAGGAGGCAGCTTGTAGCCAAAGTTGGGATCTAGCATTGCGACATGGCTCTGAGTCATCTTGCTCTCCCAGAAGTCCTGAAGAGTTGCAGCAATGGGCTTTTCAGCTGGGCAGCAGCGGGAGATGAGGTTCCTGGAAACGTAGCTGACAGCCCAGTTAATCAATAACACTGGGGTTCAGTACGTGCAACTCGCGCTGTCCTCATCCCAGCACCTCTCCCAAGAAACAACACAGCTACCAGAGCACAGGGCATGTCGGGTACCTCAGACAGCCCGAGCCTTGCAGAGCTGCTGCTGGCTGAGGTCCCTTGCTGCGCTGCCCTTGGCCGAGGGACATTGGCCCCATTGCTTTGGGCCTGGGTAGGAGACAGTGGGTGCTTGACTCGTGTATGGAGAGGGGTGATTGCCCTGCTGTGGTCTGCCCTGGAGCAGGACAGGAGAGTTTAGCCCCATCAGGACCAGCCCCTGTAGCCTGGACCCTCACCCTGTGCAGCTTGCAGCCTCCCGCACGCCATGCTGGGCCAGCTGAGCTGTGCTCCTTCCCTGCCCCACAGCAGCCAGCAAACATGGTGTGAGACCTGAGAAACAAAAGTCTCTCTGTCTTGCTTTTTTTTTTTTTTTTTTTTTTTCAAATTTTCCTTGCCTGTTTTTCTGTATTGTTTGAGCTGGGGCTTGCTCCCGCTCTCTGGAGAAGGCAAGGAGCTGGCTGGAGCAGCCTGGGCTCTGCTGAGCCCCTCCTGGAGCCGGCAGGGAGCTGGCACGCATTCTGCTGCCAGCCCTTTCTTCCTCCCATGGCCTCCCCAGCTGCAAAAGGGCACACTGCAAAGCTGCTGGCTGCGGGCAAACAGAGCCACGGGGACGGTGCCAAAGCGGCACCGAGAGAACAGCACTGTCCTGGCCCTGTGAACACACAGGCAACGGCTGCCGAGCAGGTCAGGCAGGCTGGCAGGGCTGTGGCTTGGCACGTGTAGACGGCTTGGTCCGAAGCTGGCGTGCTGGGGAGAAGCCAGGCAGCCCCTTGGGGAGAGCCAAGAGCTGTCTGCTCAGCCACAGGGCTGTTCTGCCTCTTACCCGTGGATTGAATTCCTGCTGAACTGGGGCACTTGTCCATGCTAAAGTGGCTTCAGATCGGAGATGGCAGTGGCCCAAATACCTTGTGCAAACAGGACATAAGGTCTGAGCGGCAGAACAAGCTGGAGGCCAGCTTGCTCTCTTGCCTCCCTCTTGAGCTGATCTCCCATTAGCATCCCCTCAGGCTCTGGTTGTGGGAGCCTGCTTCGCTTTCCTGTCCCGCTGAGCTGGAGACAGCATGAGGAGCCTGGCAGAACTGGGGAGGCTGGGGGAGTTTTACTCCCCTCACCCCCACAGACCTGAGTTAAACTGTGCCTTAATGCGTGTATGGATGAACTCCACTGCTTTTCTGTTCTTTGGGCACCTCTGCACTGGGACAACTGGGAGAATGCCCCATCTGTAGGCCAAGGGCAGGGCAGAGTGACAGGAGGGATGCAAGGGCTGAGGCTGGGACCAGTCAGGACTGCGGCAGCACTGGTTACAGCTGGAATGTGCTTGCAGAGCTGTGAAGGAAGGGAAGACAAGAAAAGCCCTTGGTCAGGTCAGCCAGCCCTTGGCTCCTGGTAAGAGTTGGAAGTGGGTTAAAAGCGCGTAGCTGGGCTGGGGTGTGCTTGGACATGTGGGCAGCAGCTTCCAGGAACAAGAGACCTTGGGCAAAATACCCAGGTGGCTGTGCTGAAGAGGGGAAGAGGGATGGAGTCATTAATGGATCAGCTCCTGATGTGCCTTACATCTTTCCCACAGTGCTACGAGACATCAGCGAGCGAGGCAGGGACCTTGAGCAGATCTTGTCTCAGTACATCACCTTCGTCAAGCCTGCCTTCGAGGAGTTCTGTCTGCCAGTAAGTAAGGGGGGTTGACACCCACGGGAGTCTGCCAAAAATGCCCCACACCCTGCCCAGCTCCTCAGACAGCAGCATTTTGTGCCTCCGAGCTCAAGTTAGCCTGCCTCGCCTTGCACCTTCCCTGCAGGCACTGGTAAAGATGGGGATGCCCGTGCTGGCTGGGACAGGGTGAGATGGGGACTATTTATACAGCCACCACCTTCCTGGTGACATCACCCCCCGCTATGAGAAAGGCAATACAGCAAGAGAAATCCCTCCTGCACAGGATCTGACAAACCAGCACCAGGCAGCTCTGCAGATGCCAGCCCAGGAGGGAAGATCCTTGGTTGCATGGAGCTGGGGAAGGGGTGGTCTCTGTCCCCAGGCAGTGTCTGTGGTGTCTGCACCCTGTTTTGGGCTGTCCTGCCAGTGCTGCTGGCTTCTTGCTGGCTGTTTGCTTGGGAGAGCAAGGGAGCTTCTTCCTCGGTCCTGTGCTGCGGGATGTGGCCTTGCAGGTCACATTTCCTGGCTGGTGAGAGGACAAAGTGTGGAGCAGACAGACCTCGCTTAGGACCAGGGTCTGTCTGGCGGAAAGGAAATTACTTTGGGAGCTGATACCCAAGGCAAGGCTCTCTAGGAGACAGGGACTTTGCATGTGGGAGACAGCTGCAGTCCCGCAGAACTTGCAGGTGAAATAGCATGTTTGCAGGACTAGCCATTATACACCTCTCCTGGCCACTGCTCTCACGGACAGAAGCCTACACCTCGGTTCTCCAGGCTTTCCAAGCAGATGTGATAGTTGCATGAGGAATCTCTTCTTATTCTGGAGGAATTAAGCCAGAATAGTCCTGCAATTTGAGAACTGCTGGCCAGCAGCATAGGCAGGAATTGAACCTGTGTCTCCAGCCTTGGCCACAGAAACGTCTCTGTGTCTGTCTGTCTGGCCAACTCTGCCCCTTCCCATAAGAGGGACTGATTCTTTCTGTGCTACAAGATCTTTTTTCTGGCTCCTGGGCAGCACTCTTATCCCTGTCTCACTCAGATGTGGCTCTGGGAGCCAAGGTCCAATTCCAGTGTAATCCCAGAAAGGCTTTCCCTAAGAGGCAGGTCCAGCTTGGTGCTTCCCCTTCTTGCAAGTCCCCAGCAAGGTAAATTTGCAGGTTTGCAAAGCAGCAGATGCCACATCAGTCTCTTCTGTTGAAGAGTTTGTAGGAGGATGAAATGTGAAACGGGGAGGGTAGAAAACAACTGCTTTGTCCCTACCCACAGCTTTGCAGTGGTCTGCTCCCATTTCCACCCTGGTGATGGGCTCAGCTTCAGAGGAATCGCATGTGGATGTCGAGGAGGCTCAGCATCCACTGTTGCTGGAACTTGACTCTGAAACCAGCTCTGAGCCAGGTGGTCCAGTGTTGAAATGGTCCAGCATGTCCTGGTGATTTTTGATAGGGCTGGAAGCACCTGGAGGTGTCACCCTGCACCCAGCGGGCTGGCTTGTTTACTGATGGTACAGCTTGGCTGTCAGGAGGCTGATCAGCTGTCAAAGCTGGCACAATTAGGGGAAGAAACAGCCTGGCACCTGCAGGTGAAAATAGGTCAGGACTGGTGTTCCAAATCAGTACTCTTTTGCACGCAATGCTGGTAGAAAATTCTCTCTGCATCCCAAGCCGATCGTACGGCTGCTCCCTGCACGTCCACAGAGCCCAAGCATGCCAACTGCTGCTCTTGTACCAAGTCTGGCTGGGTTCAGGGGGGGAGGTTGCTCCGAAAAGCATCAGCTGCTGGAGTCTTGTAATTAGGAGGTTTTGTTAGCGTGCCTCTTGCTGTCTCTAACTGGAATCTGAGCTCATGAAAATGGAGTCCAGGTGCAAATCATGGCCCTTGAATATAAGAGCATCCAAAATGTGTTACCAGCAATGGCATACCTCCCAGCGAGTTTGGGTTTGGTAAGGGAGGGGAAGGACCTGCCCCAGGAAGCAGGGACAATGCCCCAGCCTGGTACTTCTCCACTTTCTCCATAACACAGTGCTCTCTCTCCTCCCAGACCAAGAAGTATGCTGATGTGATCATTCCCAGAGGAGCAGATAATGAAGGTGAGTGGACCTGGACCCTGGTGTTACATCCTGGCAGCTGGCTTTGGGCTGTTGGTGTTGTGGCGGACTTAGGTAGGAGGCAGCGGGACCTGTCATGGAGGTGACTCGGGCCACTGCCACCCAAGAGAGTGCTGTTACCACCCATGTGCTGGGATGAGCCTCTCTCCTTTCCTCCCTCCTGGAGCATGAGTGTGTGAGAGCTTGTGCTCTTCTGATCAAGCCTGGGAGCCCATTTATGTGCAGTGTCTCCAGGCAAACTCCTGGTTCCTCACACACAAACGCTTCTCCAAGACCAGACGCACAGCTGGGACAGCCAGGTCTCCCCCTGACCATACTGGCTTGAGTGCTGGGCTCAGCTGGGGCAGAGGGATGAAGTCCCAGCAAGGCAGCTCCTCCCTGCAGGGCTGCAGGTCCCCACGATGTGACAGGAGGGGATGGGAGCAGGGCAGACAGCGGGGTCATCGTCTCTGGCGTGGCTCTGGTTTATTTGTTATCCTAACACAATCTCTCCCCTGTGTCTTTCCTTCCCTTTTGCTCACAGTGGCTATAAACCTGATAGTGCAGCACATCCAGGACATTCTTAACGGAGGACTCAGCAAACGCCAGAGCAATGGCTACCTGAACGGCTACACTCCTCCCCGCCAGCGCCAGCCCTCAGAGTCCAGCAGCCGGCCTCACTGACCCCGGGCGGCAGGCCTGAGGCTAGGGGCGAGGGGCGCTCGGGCCCTGCCACTGCCCCTCTGTACATACTGTCCATTCATTCCCCCCTTATCTATTTAAGAAACTAGACGGAGACGAATGCCTTTAATTTTGTATGTTGGAAATGCCGAATGAGAAGCAGCCGGCTGCTCGGGAGCCTGGACCGCCCACCGCTCCTGGCCTTGCTCAATAACTCCTCCATCATGGAACTGGCTATAAATCTCTATAAATATAGAATTGCTCTATTTTTGTGTAAATGCAGAAAAACGTAAAATGACTTGCCATCAGGTATTTGCCAGGCTCAGTGTTGCTGGGAGGGGGCAGGGAAGAGGGTCCTGGGAGATGTTGGTGTCAGGATCTTCACCTCAAAGGCAGTAAGGAAGAAAGAGCATTCAACAACTGCTTTATTATCGCTGTGGTCTCCATCCCGGGGAAGGGATGGGCTGTGGTGGAGGTGGCAGCTTGTGTGTGGCATGGATTTTACAACTGGGCTGGGGTTGCCTCCTCTTGCCGTTGCTGTTCAGGTCCAGGCAGCCTGGTTTTGGCTGGCAGGCGCTGCACAATGCCACTGGGGGTTGGGAGAATGATGTATGATACCTCCCCTGACTGTCTCTGCACCTTCAAATCTTGCTCACTCAACAGCATCCCTTTCTGTGTCTGACGCCCCTTCCCACCCTCCAGCAAGGACCTGGTAGGTGATCACATAAACATGGCAACTTGTGTCTTTAGTAGTCTCACTGCCTGGCTTTGGTGGGGATGGCACATGGATACCTTCAGCCCCTGTGGAGCTCGGTGGCCATGTGTGTGGTGGGACTCTTGGCCAAGCCCTGGGCTCAACCCTAAGCCTGGAGGTTGGTGTGCAGAAGGTCAGAGGTGTGTCTGTCATTCCTCACGTGGAACAGGTTTGCTCTTGGACGGGGGATTTTGGGTCTGTAAGATATGGTTAAGGGAGAACCAGCCTTTTCTGAAAGAAAAGGACAATGGATGATGAAAGGCAGCTGCTGAGCAGCCTGTCTGAGATGGCAGCAGTGTGTAGCACTCCCTGGGCTGCCTAGCATCCCCATATGGGACATCCACAGGTCCCAGCTGGGTAGCATGAAAGTGAATACCCAGGAGTCCTCTGCTGGTGAGCAAGGTGGGGCAGCTGGTATGGGGCAGGGGATTAGTGGGAGCCAGGAAAGGGGATGTGGTGGGATGGTAACCAGGAAAGATCCTTTGTACCCATGCTGCTGGGACTGACTTGCTCCACCGAAAACAGTTTCATAGGCATTCCCCAAAGCCTGGAGCACAGACCCTTAGCCTTCCTCCCTCTGATGATTTTCAGTCTTCCCAGAGCATTGGTTTTGCTCTACATAGTTAAAAGCTTAAGACCTTAAACACTCAGTGCTCCATTGCTCTCCAGCCCCATGTGAGCTGAGACAAGCTTTGATTTTTAAGAAAGCCAACAAGAAAGGAAAGAAGTCCCCCAGTGACCGCTGGGCAGCCCTTTATCCCCCTCCCTGTCTGCAGACACTCCCTGAGGGAATGTCAGCTTTGCCATAATCAAGGGCTGGCAAAGGCTAATTCTAGGTACAGCCATAGGTGAGAGGGACTGAAGCCCTACAGAACTGGTGAGGCTTCTCAGGGCTTAAGCAGCCAAGACAGCTCTCAAGATGAAATACTGGCCTGCTCTCCCCTGTGAATAAAGACAGAACAAATGGATGCTGGTGTTTCTTGTCTCCTGTTTGGTGCTGCATGTTTCTGCCTGCTGTCCCAGTGTGGAAGCAGACTTGGCCAGCATTGTCTTAGGTTTGGAAGTCAAAGCCAGACCTGGGTCAAAGCTCCTGGGACAGACTTTTTTGGTGAAGAAGGAGGTGCTGAAGGCAGTGGCTCTGTTTAATGGCTGGCCAGCCAGCTCTCAACAAGTCCTGGTGCACACACAGCTTTGAGGTGCTTTTGTGAAACCCCTCTGTGCTCTCAGGACAGCAGAGAGATGGACAAATTCAGCCCTTCCCAGTAAGTATCTTGAACAGATGACGGTCAAGTGAATTTCATCAAAAGACCTTACAGAGGTAGGGTGGCATTAGCACTGGTGGGCTATCAGGTGAGGGTGAGACTGCTTTTAGCAAAGGTTTAAATCACTTTATGACAAAACACTATGTCAGCATGGATTCTTGAAGGCGAAATCACAATTAAACAATCTGATAACCCTCTATGATGAAATAACTGGCTTGGTCAATGAGGGAAGAGCAATGCATATTGTCTACGTTGACTTCTGTCAGGCTTTTGACACAGTCTCCCGTAAGATCATAGCAAAGCTGTTAATGTGTGGGCTGGATGAGCAAACAGCGAGATCGATTGAAAATGGGCTGAAGGGCTGGGGCCAGGAGTGGTGGTCACTGGTGTGAAATCTGGTTGAAGACCAGGAACTAGTGGTGTACCCCAGGGGTCAATAGTAGGTCCAATCCTGTTCAATGTTGTCATTAAAGATCTGGATGATGGGCCAGAGTGAACCCTCAGCACATCTGCTGATGACACAAAACTTGGAGGAGTGGCTGGTACACTAGAGGGTTATGCTGCCATCCAGAGGGACCTTGACAGGCTGGAGAAACAGGCTGACAGAAACCTTTTGACGTTCAACAGCAAGAAGTGCAGCCCTGCACTTTGGGAAGAACGATCACACACACCAGTACATGCTGGGGGCCACCCATCATGGGCCCTTCTGCAGGGATGGTGAACTGCTGCAGCATGCCTCAAGGGAGGGCTCTGGGTTGGGAGGAGAGAGCTGTAGGTAGGGCCACGTTTGCGGGTGTACAGGAGGACAGTGAGAGCTGGGTCTGATGCTGATGCGCTTTGCCCAGTACTGTGGGGAGTCTGTGGTTCCCCTCGGCAGCTCTTGCTGCCATATGTGAGCATATGGGTCTCTTGTGCCAACTGGAGGCATCTGTGCAAGACATGGTGATCCTGAGTGGGCACTAGGGGGTCCTAGATCTGGGAGGTGTTTACAGCATTACAGACCAGAGCAGTCAGGAACGTTTTCATGAGAGACTGCTGTGGCCTTCCCTCAGGCTAACCAGAGTAACGGCTGTCCCAGGCTGGGTTCCTTTCCTCAAAATCTGCATTTGCCTTCCTGGTGACAGAAGAGAGGTGCGTCAGGCCTTGGTGGCTCTCCTCTCCTGATTGTGTTGCTGCCAAGGTGGGGACAGGATTGCTCTGGTGAAGAACATGCTCTGACCTCTGGCTGTGACCACAGCTAGGATTAGCACCCTTCCGATCCCTGGCCTCACCGTCTTGATGCATCCTGGTGAGCTACTGCTGCCTCTGTCTTAGAGAAAAGAGATGGATGCTGTTGCACCTGGGAGAGATATTATCTGTTCTTCTTTGTAAGGGAATATTTAAATGCTGCTCATATCTGAGCATTGTAGGGGATTGAAGCTGAGACCAGCATCCATAGCGCTCCCTGCCATTCCTTACAAGGCTGGCTTTCTCCCCTGGTCACCTGGCTGCTGTCCACCTGTCAGATCAGAGAATCAAGGACACCTGCGGCCACAGTCACTTCTGCTCAGAAGAGAGAATCACGTGAGCCAAAACGCCATGCTCTGCAACAAGGAATTTCATTATTTCTCTTTCATGACCGACTCAACTTTCACCCTATAAAAACCTGCTGTTTTCTCCCTTGCATTACTGCTGGGGACCGAGACAGAAATGGTTGTGTGACTCATGAGCAAGGACCCTTAAAAGAAAGCCCAGCAATTTCCTTACCCAGACATGAGCGTATAAAAGTCAATAGGAAAATGTCTCACTTTTCATGTGACACATACATGTATTTTGCTGATCTGGAATGTGCTAGAAAATTAAGATGGCAGGGTACTCTTAGTGGGAGTTTTGCCATGTTTCCAGCCAGCACTGGTACATCTGGGGTGCCCTTAACCGCTGAGACTGAAAAGTGTGATTAGTGTGGAATTACTGCTGGAGGGACGTGGCCCATGGGGTCCTGGGCACGCAGCAGCCACTGCCACCTGACTGGGCCATGGGCACCCACCAGGCATCTCACTGAGACAGGGGCAGCCCCTGGGCCATGGGCACCCTGCAGGGATGCGAAACCCTCCTCCTGGAACAAGGGCATCCGTGGGGCACCTCACAGCCCTGGACGCCTGTTCTCTCCCACCCCAACTCGCCCACTTATCCCGCAGCGTGGGCGCTCCAGAAGCCCGCCTGGCTCGCACCACTGCCCTTCATGTTGCCGCTTCCCTGGATCCCCTCAATGCTGAAATGACAGGTGTAGAGGAACAATAAACTTTATTGATGTGAGCAATGGAAGAAGGTCTAGAGCGCAGGCTGCTCCCAGCAGGAGTTTTGCCGATTGCCCAGATGTCTCTGTTGCACGCACCTGGTCTGGCTGTCCCCTGTGGAGAGACCGTGATGAGCCCTGGCCTTTGGGATGCCAGTGGTCCCTGGCAGCATCTTTGGGAGAGTGGAAAAGGCGACCCAGCAGCGCTCACCTTGCACCGCTGCCTTACTTATTGCCAATCCACCGGGCTCATGCTCTAGCCGGATTTCCACTTGTGCCTTCTTCTGGTAGTACTGGTGCCGATCAACTTCATGCAGAGGCGCTTTGCAAGGCACAGGTTCCTTTCCAAGATGGTGATGTTGTTGTCCAGCTGGTAGCGCAGTTCAGATTTCCAGTCGGTGGCCCCTGGGGTGTGGTCTGTTCCCATGGAAGATGGGGTCGGCTGTCCCCTTCCCTGGAAATGAGAGGGACAGGGGCACAGTGAAGGGATTGGGGGTTTGGGGGGGCTGAGAAGTGTCCTGCTGGGCTTGGCTTCTTCCTCTGGAAGAACTCCAGCCTTGCAGGACTGCTCCGGGCAACCCGTTGGGCTGAGGAAACCCCCGGCAGGGCCCATGTCTTGCTTGGAGGCTGCTAGAGGGTTTCAGCCGTGTGGGTTGGTGTGTCCCTGGGGAAGAGGCACAGGAGCTCTTGGGGCCCGCTGAGGCTTTCTTGCCCGCACTGGGTTTTGTTTTTTCATTGCAAACCTTCTTGACCAAGGCTGTTGTGATTCCCTGCTCCCCACAACCTGGTCCCTTCCCATGTGACTGCTATCGATTGCTCACCTGTCCCTGGGGTCTCCTCATCTTTCTCCAGAGGCCACCTGCAATCCAAGGCATGCAGAGCAGACACACAGTTTGCCAGTGCCAGTGAAGTAGCCAGGTCCTGTCCACCTGGACAAGCAGTCCCAAAGCTGGCCCAGCGGGTAGAGCAGGTCAGAGGCCCATGTCCCTGTGACAACGGGCGGTTGCTTTATGCCCTCATGAACGATGCCCATCCGGACCATGATCCAGCGGTGGAGGCTGTGAAGGCCAATGCTGCTGAACCATTCTGAGGTCCAGCTCTTGGTGACTACAGGCAGTTGCTTCATGCCCTTATGATCGATGCCCATCCTGACCGTGATCCATGGATGGAGGCTGAGAAGGCCAATGTTGGTGGACCATTTCGAGGCGAAGCTTTCCTCGCGAACAGGCTGTTCCTTCACTCCCTCAGGGGCAACGTCCATCCGGACCCTGACCCAGCTACGGGGGCTGCGAAGGCCAGTGCTACTGAACCATTCAGGGGCCCAGCTCTCAGCCACCATGGGTTGTTGCTGAAGGTCTTTAGGAGGGTCTTCTATCCTGACTTTGACACAGTCGGGGAGGATGGAAACGCCAACACTGCTGGGCCATTGGAAGGTCATGTTCTTGGTGAGCATGGGCGGCTGATTCACGTCTCCAGGAGTGTTTTCGGTCCTGCCTAAGACCAACTTCACGTGGACGTTAGGTTCGTGATTTCTCCCAAGGACAAGTCTTGACGCGTGAGCTGACTGTGGCTGTCACCCTGAGCAGAGTTCAGGCAGTGACCAGCAGGACTGAGCAGCTGCCCCAAGATTCTGTGCTTTTAAGGGGTACGGATGTGATGAGTCACAGGCTGATGTCATCCAAGGCCTTTCCCCACCTGCCCAGCAGGTGATGAAGGCTGAGGTGAGGCTGGGGAGGACCCGTGCAGGGGATTTTGAAGCCTGCTGCTCCCACTGCTGTGCCCACCGGGGGACACTGAGTCTGGCAGGGGAGCAGGACTGAGCCCCATGTGGTTTGGGCTGTGCCCTGAACTACTCAGTGAGAAGGAGCTGTGCCCAGAGCTCCATCCAAGCTGCGTTCAGCAGCTGGGCTGGTGTGACACGGTTCAGCTCCAAACCCTGTTCCTGGGGGCAAAGTAGCAGGCCACGTTAAGAGGAAAGCATAAAATTCACTCTTGCATTGATAAAAATCTTAAACTGTTAATGAGGAGTGTGATTAGTGTGGACTTATTGCTGGAGGGACATGGCCCACGGGATCCTGCGCACACAGCAGCCTTACACAGACACGTGTACCCGGCCATTACGGTCATCGCAGGTGACACGTGCCCTCCCGGTACAGGGCCATGTCCGGGGTAGGGCGCATCCGCTCCTGCCCTCGGTGGCCCTGGTGTAGCGTGCTCGGTGTGGCTGCCGCCGCCGCGAGATGGCGGAGCGGGGCGGACGGCGCGGCGGCGGAAGGGGCGGTCGTGTGCCGGCGCGGGGCGGTGGCGGTTGGCGGGGGCCTCGCGGGGGGCCGGTCCGTTTCCTGCCGCTGAGGAGCGGCGCGCGGGGTGGGCTCGGCTCGGCGCGCCTGCTGCGGGAGCGCGGCTCGGCGGCGGCGGATTCCGCGCCCGGCGTGAGTGACGAGCGAGCGAGCGAGCCTGGGGTAGGGGAGCTGCTTTACGGGGCTGCGGGCGCTCGCCCGCTTTATCGCGGGGGTACCCGGCGCCGCGTTGCCCCGCCGGTGCGGCGGCGTCTCGGGCGCGCTGCCCTGCGCGGTTCCCGCCCTGGCGGCGGGGCAGGGTCGGCAGCGGCGGGGGTTGTGCCGCCCG
>WKFP01014038.1:379014-389999 GCA_011057875.1 Pterocles orientalis
GATTCTGTGCTTTTAAGGGGTACGGATGTGATGAGTCACAGGCTGATGTCATCCAAGGCCTTTCCCCACCTGCCCAGCAGGTGATGAAGGCTGAGGTGAGGCTGGGGAGGACCCGTGCAGGGGATTTTGAAGCCTGCTGCTCCCACTGCTGTGCCCACCGGGGGACACTGAGTCTGGCAGGGGAGCAGGACTGAGCCCCATGTGGTTTGGGCTGTGCCCTGAACTACTCAGTGAGAAGGAGCTGTGCCCAGAGCTCCATCCAAGCTGTGTTCAGCAGCTGGGCTGGTGTGACACGGTTCAGCTCCAAATCCTTTTCTTTGGGGTAAAACAGCAGGCCGCGTTAAGAGGAAAGCATAAAATTCACTCTTGCATTGATAAAAATCTTAAACTGTTAATGAGGAGTGTGATTAGTGTCCTGGGTTCAGGTGGGATAGGGTTAATTTTTCACAGAAGCTGGGAGGTGGGCATAGCTGGGAGAGGCGTCTCTTTGTGAAGCTCTTGGGGGTGAGAAGTTTTTATTTGTATCAATGTTTTGATTGTATTCTATATCTTGTTTTATTTTTATATTCTCCTTTTTTTTTTCATGTTGTATTATTAAAATCTGTCGTTACCTCAAGTCACGAGGTTCCACTTTTCTTATCTCTCCCCATCTTACTGGGAGGGGGAAATGCAGGCGGGAAGGGGAGAGAGTGATCGCATGGTGCTGGTCCTGACCCAAGACAATATTTTTGTCACCCAACGTGGGGCAGATGGGTTGAGATAATAAGTCTGACCAGCATGTGCTTTAATAATTTGTATTATTTCTTGTATTAGTTAAACTAGTTGCTGATCACGATGCTGGTCCATTTGTTCTCATGGTGGTGTTACGTAAAGTCTTACATGCATTATGTCTTCCCTGTGGCACTGTTTACCTGCTCAGGGAGAAGGACTAGGGTGATGATTTTGTTGTATTTGAGAATGCTGGCTTACAATATGATGGCGGCACTGGCCATGCGGCTCGGCGGGTGTTGGTATGCTGTGCTGTTGTATCTCGGGCACCCCCTGTCGGTGTCTGTCGGTTACCACACTCAATTTAAGGGATGAACGGGGGGTCATACATGCTCCCACTCCTTCACTTCCTCTCTCCCATTCAGGCTGATCACAGCGGTTTTTGAGAGTTTTGAGTATCCTGGGGATGTTCAAGCCAGCATGCTCTCACTGCTGTGTCTTCTGGGTGTGTGGTATAACCCATGTTCAGGGTTATACCAAGATTCTGTAAGAATGCCATCAAGAGATCTGCCCCAAGGCTGGATAACCATGGGTGGCATGGCATCTGGGAGAGTACGGGCAACTATCTAGAGAATTTCTTAGCTCCCATGATTTGGAATTTCACACCTGAACAATTGCAGAACCCCGATAGAGTGATAGAATGTCTGAAAAACAAATGCTGTAACCATTCCAGAGAAAGACAACTTATTGCACTGTGCTGGGCCTTGGCCAGTGTTTACCAAATACTGCTTGATACTATGCAGCATTCTCAGAGGGAAGAAGGGAAAAAGAGACCAACAGCCACTGCGACTACTCCGACCCCGCTGACAGGTACTGGGACTGGCACTGCAGCTGAAACAGAACCAACCCATGTCAGTGTCAATCACCCCTGTACAAAAGAAAAAATTTACCAAAAGATCAGTCCGCTTAGTGAAAGATGATGATGACCCAGGCTCGTCAAGAGAACAAGAGGAAGAGGTAGAACCAGAGATAATCACCCAATCCCTATCCCTGAGTGAGCTGCGAGAGCTCAAAAAGGATTTCAGCCACAGCTCAGATGAGTGCTATGTTACCTGGCTGCTTCGATGCTGGGATAATGGGGCCAGTAGTATGGAATTAGACGGTAAGGAAGCCAGATATCTGGGATCCCTCTCTAGGGATGCTGGCATTGACAAGGAAATTGTGAGAACGACACCAACCCTTAGCCTCTGGAGGCGACTTTCGATTGGTGTAAGGAAAAGATCCCCTTCAAGGAAGATATTCCATGTCACCTAGGGAAGTGGACCACCATGGAGAAGGGTATCCAGTACCTGAGGGGATTAAAGAATCACAGAACGTTAGAGATTGGAAGGGACCTCGAAAGATCATCTAGTCCAATCCCCCTGCCGGATCAGATCACACAGGAACGCATCCAGGAGGGCTTTGAATGTCTCCAGAGGAGGAGACTCCACAACCTCTCTGGGCAGCCTGTTCCAGTGCTCTGTCACCCTCACTGTAAAGAAGTTTTTTCTCATATTCAAGTGGAACCTCCTATGTTCCAGCTTGAACCCATCGCCCCTTGTTCTATCACTGGATGTCACAGAGAAGAGCCTGGCTCCATTCTCCTGACACTCCCCCTTTACATATTTACAAATGTTGATTAGGTCACCCCTCAGTCTCCTCTTTTCCAAGCTAAAGAGACCCAGCTCCCTCAGCCTTTCCTCATAAGGGAGATGCTCCATTCCCTTAATCATCTTCGTGGCTCTGCGCTGGACTCTTTCCAGCAGTTACCTGTCCCTCTTGAACTGAGGGGCCCAGAACTGGACACAATATTCCAGATGAGGTCTCACCAGGGCAGAGTAGAGGGGGAGGAGAACCTCTCTTGACCTACTGACCACCCCCCTTCTGATACACCCCAGGATGCCATTGGCCTTCTTGGCCACGAGGGCACAGTGCTGGCTCATGGTCATCCTGCTGTCCACCAGGACCCCCAGGTCCCTCTCCCCTACACTACTCTCCAACAGGTCAGTACCCACCTTATACTGCTACCTGGAGTTGTTCTTGCCCAGATGCAAGACTCTACACTTGCTCTTGTTAAATTGCATGAAATTTTTCCCCGCTCAAATCTCCAGCCTGTCTAGGTCTTGCTGGATGGAAGCACAGCCTTCTGGTGTGTCAGCCACTCCTCCCAGTTTTGTATCACCAGCAAACTTGCTGAGGGTGTACTCTATTCCCTCATCCAAGTCATTGATGAATATATTGAATAGCATCAGGCCCAAACGCTGGGGGACTGCACTAGATACAGGCCTCCAACTAGACTCCATCCCATTCACCACAACCCTCTGGCTTCTTTTCTCCAGCCAGTTCACAATCCATCTCACTACACAATCATCCAGATTGCACTTCCTCAGTTTAGCCGTGAGGATACTGTGGGAGACAGTGTCAAATGCTTTACTGAAATTGAGATAGACCACATCTACTGCTTTACCATCATCTATCCACCTGGTAGTGTCCTCATAAAAGGCTATCACGTTGGTCAAGCATGACTTCCCCTTGGTGAAGCCATGTTGACTGCCTCTAATGACCTTATCCCTGATATGCCTAGAGACAGCATCAAGAATAAGTTGTTCCATCACCTTTCCAGGGATGGAGGTGAGGCTGACCGGTCTATAGTTACCTGGGTCCTCCTTCTTGCCCTTTTTGAAGACTGGAGTGATATTTGCTTTCCTCCAGTCCTCAGGCACCTCCCCCATTTCCCACAACTTGCCAAAGATGATGGAGAGTGGTCTAGCAATGACTTCCGCCATCTCCCTCAGCACCTGTGGGTGCCTCCCATCAGGACCCATGGATTTATGGGTGTCCAGATTACTTAACCGCTCCTTAACCCAGTCTTCATCTACCAGAGTAAACTCCTCCTTTGCCCTGACTTCCTCTGGGGCTTCAGAGGTACGGGACTCTTCAGGACAGCCTCCGGCAGTATAGACAGAGACAAAGAAGGCGTTCAGTAACTCTGCCTTCTCTGCATCTTCTGTCACCAGAGCACCCACCTCATTGATCAGTGGGCCTACATTGCCTCTGGTGTTAGCCTTATCTGCAATGTATTTGAAGAAGCCCTTTCTATTGTCCTTGACCCCTCTAGCAAGGTTTAATTCTAAGGAGGCCTTAGCTTTCCTAGTTGCCTCCCTACACTCTCTGACAACACTCTTATATTCCTCCCAAGTGGCCAGCCCCTCCTTCCATGATCTGTAGACTCTTCTTTTGCACTTGAGTTTGCCCAGCAGATCCCTGTTTAACCATGCAGGTCTCCTGGAACCCCTTCTCGACTTCCTACCCATTGGGATGCTCCAATCTTGAGCTTGGAAGAAGCACTCTTTGAATGCTAACCAACTATCTTGGGCCCCTTTACCTTCAAGTACCCTGTCCCATGGTATTTCCCCTAGCAATTGCTTGAAAAGGCTGAAGTTGGCCCTACTGAAGTCCAGCGTTGCTATTCTGCTCTGTATTCTATTACAGCTACATGAGATCCTGAACTCCACCACCTCATGGTCACTGCAACCAAGGCTGCCCTCAACCTTCACCTCTTCAACCAGACCCTCCTTATTCGTGAGAATAAGGTCTAGCAGTGCTCCTCTCCTAGTCGGCTCGTCCACCATTTGCATCAGGAAGTTATCATCAATGCACTGGAGAAACCTCCTGGACTGCGGATGGCTGGCTGAGTAGGCCTTCCAGCAAATATCAGGGTAGTTAAAATCCCCCACAGTAACCAGGGCCTGTGACTGCGAGGCTGCTACCAGCTGCCTGTAGAAGGCCTCGTCGACTTCCTCGTCCTGATCCGTTGACCTGTAATAGACACCCACGACAGTATCACCCATGCCAGCCTGTCCCTTAATTCTCACCCACAAACTCTCAGCTCGCTTGTCATCCACCCCTGGACAGTACTTAATACATTGTAGTGTAAAGAGCAACTCCCCCCCCTTGCCTTGCTGGCCTGTCTCCAGTCATGTGAGCTGTCCCACCATGTCTCTGGAATTGCCACCAGGTCATAATCTCCTGACCAAACACGGATTTCTAACTCCTCCTGCTTATTCCCCATGCTGCACGCCTTTGTGTACAGGCACTTCAGGGAGCGAGCTGAGCATGCCAGTTTCACCCTAGGAGGGTGGGAGGACCCTCGGTCTTTATCAACGCTAGAGTGATGCCCCACTGGTGCAAGCCCCGTTACAGCCCCATCCCCCTTTGAATCTAGTTTAAAGCTCTCTCAATGAGCCCTGCTAGATCCTGCGCTAGGATGCGTTTCTCCCTATGAGACAGACGAGTTCCATCCCTCGACAACAGGCCAGGGGCTGAGTAAACCGCCCCATGGTCAAAGAATCCAAAGCTCCTGTCTCGACACCAGTCCCTCAGACAATTATTCATGACTTGTGTTTTCCTGGCCCACCCCCTGTCCTTCACCTCTCCAGAAGGTATAGAACAGAACACCACTTGCACACCCGCTCCTTGAACTATCCGCCCTAAACCCCTGAAATCTCTTTCCATAGTTCGCAGGCTCCTCTGAGCGATTTCATCACTGCCCACCTGAACTATGAGTAGTGGGTAGTAATCAGTGGGGTGAACCAGCTCCGGGAGTTTTCTAGTTATATCCCTGACCCAGGCCCCAGGGAGGCAGCACACTTCCCTACAGCTCGAGTACGGTCTGCAAATGGGCCCCTCCGTTCCTCTGAGTATGGAGTCGCCTACCACAAGCACCCTTCTTTCTGTCCTGGCAGAGGCAGGAAAGGCAGTCTGAACGCGCAGAGTCGGCTGCCTCGCACTTGGAAACCTCTCAGGGGAACCTTCCCGCACCTCCCTACCTACCTCCCCTTCAATGTCCAAGGCTGCAAACCTATTGCTCAGGGGGACCTGGGGACACGGGGCAGGCAGAAGGGGGTTTGCCCATGACACCGAGCAGGGACCCTCTCCCAACCCTCCCCATCCCTCAGTTCCCCCTCCTCTGCCTGACAGGGCAGGGGGCCTGCCCCCAATTGTGGGGTATCTCCCTGACGCCTTTCCCTTTGATACGCCAGGGAGCTACTCCACCAGTCGATCTCCCGCTCACAGTCCCTGATGGCCCTCAGTCTCTCCACCTCATCTTTCAGCTCGGCCACCATGGTGAGCAGATCTTCCACCGTCTGGCACCTCACACAAGCTGCTGCAGCCCTCCGTTTGGGTCACCACAGTCTTTTTGGGGAAAGCTCTCTGCCTGCTGGAGACCATGACAAAACCAGCTGTCACAGACTGCCAAAAGATAGGTAGGACTCACAAGCAAGGAGGGGCGGGCAGAACCTCCTGCACCCACCATTGCAGCACCTGGTCTGTAGCTCTCCCCTCAGAGGAACCCTGCCTTCACATCATCCAAGTCAATGTAGGCCAGTGCTAAAGCTACACAGTGAGAAATGATTCTCTGTAAGCGTTGTGCAGCTTTTGACCCTTCTGTTCACTCTTACATGGCTTTAGACTTGCAGGAAGCACCACAGTTACCATACTATTCTGTATGTACATAGTTCTTGCTAGTAAACATTTGGTGAGGGGGAGTGACTTTCCAACCCCTGGAGTCTGGGCATACTTGCTAAGGCGAGGGTGCAGAGTGGAAGGTGTGTGGTTTTTGTGGTCGGACAGGTGCCCCAAAGGCTGGGTGAGCATCCATGTTGTCTGAAAGTTGTGCACCCAGGTGTCCTTGCTCTTTCGGAGAACTGTTTTGCATGGCTCCACCCCCTGTGGTGAAGAGAGCATGCACCGGGATCATTTACATGGACTTGCCCTTTCATGAATATGCATTAATAGAAGGGATATAAACCAAAAACTGGACCGGTACAGTGCATGTCTTGGTGGGGTGGAGACTCCTGGTGTGTTCAGCGTGTAGCCACCGTTGTTTGCTTGCCTTTATTCGTTTAATAAATTGTTAACTTTAGTTAGAATCCTGTAATCATTTATCACACTTGGGGACTCGTCTGGGATGGTCTTAGTTCATGATTTTTGACTCGGTCTAGGAGGGGCGCCCCACCGTTCGGTGGCTCCTGATCGGGTCAGGTCAGGACTAACGCCATCCTGAACCTGAATAGAGGCAGGCAAAGAATTTAAATAAATGATTAGTAATTGGAATAAAAGGGGCCCCAAAAAAGGAAAAAGTAAATTAAAATTGATTCAATATTGTATGTTTGAATAGCCGAAGGTACCTTTAAAGCCACATGTTTTTTGGCCTGTTTTTGGTTCTTTTGAAGACTGGATTAGCCAGGCTTTAAACAGATATGTTAAGTCCAAGGAACCTTTTAGTCAGGAGGAAAGTGATTACGCAAGATTAGGGATCGGGACTTCACGTCCTTTTCCAGCCTCAATACTTACATTAAAAACAGGTGAGAAGTTTGAGGAAAAAGAAGAACATGAAAACAAAAAAGAAGATAAATGGGAGCCGTTGGATAACTTACTGCCTCCATATCCTAACAATCCACCTCCTGCAGCAGCTCCCGCCCCGGTGGCCATCTTGGAACCGCCACACACCCCACCGGCAGCCATCTTGGCGCCCCCACCAGCCGCCTTTTTGGAGCTGGGCGCTGCCATTTTGGAATTGGGCGCCGCCATTTTGAAACCGGGCACCGCCATTTTGGGACCGGCAGCGGCGTTGTGCGCAGGCGCCGTGGCGTCCCCCCGATGGGCGTAATACCTCCACCACCAACGGCACCGGAATTAGATCCATCTCCGCTGCATGTCCTAGAAGTAGGACTGCCGCATCTGAGGGAGCCTCTCTATATCCCTTATGGGAAGTACTTCTCGGAGACAATCAGGGAGGCATCGGGTTTGTTGCAGTCCCTTAAATATCACAGATGTAAGAAATTTTAAGGAAGAAATGGGGACCTTATTAGATGATCCCCTCAGAGTAGATGAAAAACTGGAACAGTTTCTAGGTCCTAATACTTATACCTGGGAAGAAATACAGTCCATTTTAGGGATCTTATTTACTGTTGAAGAGAAAAAGGGAAAAAGACCAGAGCACACACCCTGGGAAGAGCCTTCTCGAGAGCGGTTCCCAGCTCCCGTCTCTTAGAACTGTAACAAGAGGAGACATGTTCAGAGGAGCTGCCGTAAGCAGAAAGGAGATAAGAAAATACAGAAAGAAGGAGTGTCAGGGGCTATATTTTCTGGGGACTTCAACATCAACAAAGCCCTCAATAAAATTGTTAATAGGTCCCCATGAAGAGGAAATTTTATTTTTAGTGAATACAGGAGCTGAGGGATCGGCCATTCGGAAGCTTCCAAGGAGAGTGGAAAGAGGGAAAAGTTATGTGTCGGTGGTGGGGGCAGGAGGAGAATCTTTTGGAGTGTTTATCTTGAAGGATGTAAAGGTGGAAACGGAGGAAGGAATTTGTTTTGGTGATTTACTTTTGCTCCCTGGAGTATAATTTATTGAGAAGGAACTTGATTTTGAAGTTGGACCTGAGCATTCAGAGTCAGGGGGCAGGAAAATGAAGAAGCCGTTAACCCCTCGGTATGGTATAAGGAAGGGGAAACTGGGAAGATAAAAATGAACCCCATAAGCATTCAAATAATAGCTCCACATCACCCAATTAGAACATTTGCATGCACAAACACATTGGGGTACAAAGTGATCACACCTATTCATGAATATGCATTAGTAGAAGGGATATAAACCAAAAACTGGAATGGTACAGTGCACGTCTGGGTGGGGAGGAGACTCCCGGCATGCCCAGAGCGTGGCCACTGCTGTTTGCTTGCTTCTATTTGTTTAGTCCTGTTATTTGTTTAACATTTTTATTCATTTAATAAATTGTAAACTTTAGTTGGAATCCTGTTTGGGACTAAAGCATTTATCACATCTGGGCTCCTAAGGCCGTCTTGTGAGGCTTCTGCACCTGAAAAAACTTCAGCCTCCTGCTACATGAGCCACAGGTGGTGCCCTTGCTCTGGGTACTCGCTGTGGGTGGAGAGCTCTGCCCACCCCCGGCAAAACTTAAGGACTAGGGAAGGTGGTGGCTGCGGTTGCCCCGACAACTCCCGTGCCACTTCAGCCTCTCGCGGGAGAGTTGTTGGTGGAAGTTGGGTTACTTCGCTGACTTGGGGTTTTCCTGGTGCAGGAATCCACCGAAAAACCCCCCTGTGCCTCGCCATGAGTCGGTCTGTTGGAGCTGGGTTGGCTCCGAAGCAAATGATCTCAGTGACTGAGAGGCTTTCTTGCCCGCACTGGGTTCGCACCACTGCCCTTCATGTTGCCGCTTCCCTGGATCCCCTCAATGCTGAAATGACAGGTGTAGAGGAACAATAAACTTTATTGATGTGAACAGTGGAAGAAGGTCTAGAGCGCAGGCTGCTCCCAGCAGGGGTTTTGCCGATTGCCCAGATGTCTCTGTTGCATGCACCTGCTCTGGCTGTCCCCTGTGGAGAGATCGTGATGAGCCCTGGTCTTTGGGATGCCAGTGGTCCCTGGCAGCATCTTTGGGAGAGTGGAAAAGGCGACCCAGCAGTGCTCACCTTGCACCGCTGCCTTTCTTATTGCCAATCCACCAGGCTCATGCTCTAGCTGGATTTCCACTTGTGCCTTCTTCTGGTAGTACTGGTGCCAGATTAACTTCATGCAGAGGCGCTTTGCAAGGCACAGGTTCCTTTCCAAGATGGTGATGTTGTTGTCCAGCTGGTAGCGCAGTTCAGATTTCCAGTCGGTGGCCCCTGGGGTGTGGTCTGTTCCCATGGAAGATGGGGTCGGCTGTCCCCTTCCCTGGAAATGAGAGGGACAGGGGCACAGTGAAGGGCTTGGGGGCTTGGGGGGGCTGAGAAGTGTCCTGCTGGGCTTGGCTTCTTCCTCTGGAAGAACTCGCAGGACTGCTCCGGGCAGCCCGTTGGGCTGAGGAAACCCCCGGCAGGGCCCGTGTCTTGCTTGGGGGCTGCCAGATGGTTTCAGCCGTGTGGGTTGGTGTGTCCCTGGGGAAGAGGCACAGGAGCTCTTGGGGCCCGCTGAGGCTTTCTTGCCCGCACTGGGTTTTGTTTTTTCATTGCAAACCTTCTTGACCAAGGCTGTTGTGATTCCCTGCTCCCCACAACCTGGTCCCTTCCCGTGTGACTGCTATCGATTGCTCACCTGTCCCTGGGGTCTCCTCATCTTTCTCCAGAGGCGACCTGCAATCCAAGGCATGCAGAGCAGACACACGGTTTGCCAGTGCCAGTGAAGGAGCCAGGTCCTGTCCACCTGGACAAGCAGTCCCAAAGCTGGCCCAGCGGGTAGAGCAGGTCAGAGGCCCATGTCCCTGTGACAACGGGCGGTTGCTTTATGCCCTCATGAACGATGCCTGTCCGGACCATGATCCAGCGGTGGAGGCTGTGAAGACCAATGTGCTGAACCATTCCAAGGTCCAGCTCTTGGTGACTACGGGTGGTTGCTTCCTGCCCTCACGAACAATGCCCATCCGGACCATGATCCACAGATGGAGGCTGTGGATGTTCATGGACCATTTGGAGGTGAAGCTTTCAGCCACAAGGGGTGGTTCCTTCACGCCCTCAGGGGCAACGTCCATCTGGACCCTGACCCAGCTACGGGGGATGCGAAGGCCAGTGCTGCTGAACCATTCAGGGGCCCAGCTCTTGGCTATCACGGGCTGTTGCTGAAGGTCTTCAGGAGGGTCTTCTATCCTGACTTTGACCCAGTTGGGGAAGATGGAAACGCCAACGCTGGTGAGCTATTGGAAGGCCATGTTCTTGGTGAGCATGGGCGGCTGATTCATGTCTCCAGGAGTGTTTTCGGTCCTGCCTAAGACCAATTTCACGTGGTCGTCAAGGCCAAGGGCACCGGTGAAGAGAGACATGATGCAGAGAGCCACAGCAAGGGAGAGAACGACGCTGAGCTTCATCATGGTCTCTCCCGAGGACAAGTCTTGACGCGTGAGCTGACTGTGGCTGTCACCCTGAGCAGAGTTCAGGCAGTGACCAGCAGGACTGAGCGGCTGCCCCACGATTCTGTGCTTTTAAGGGGTACGGATGTGATGAGTCACAGGCTGATGTCATCCAAGGCCTTTCCCCACCTGCCCAGCAGGTGATGAAGGCTGAGGTGAGGCTGGGGAGGACCCGTGCAGGGGATTTTGAAGCCTGCTGCTCCCACTGCTGTGCCCACCGGGGGACACTGAGTCTGGCAGGGGAGCAGGACTGAGCCCCATGTGGTTTGGGCTGTGCCCTGAACTACTCAGTGAGAAGGAGCTGTGCCCAGAGCTCCATCCAAGCTG
>WKFP01014038.1:391598-617978 GCA_011057875.1 Pterocles orientalis
CTGAGCCCTCCACTGCCGGGGCCGGGGAGCTGGTGGGGGACGGTGGGCTGGGGGAGCGTGCCCGGACCCTGGTCTCGGTGCCGTGCTGCGGACCGGGGCTCCGCGGCTCTGCCCGCCGCTGGCGGTCGGTTGGCGGGGTGCCCCGGGCCCCGGGAGGTGTCCTTCCCGGAGGATCAGCCGCAGTCGTCCGCCAACCTGCTCCAGAGCCAGGGCTGCGCTGGGGTGGGGAGAGCATCGTGTCACCCAGGTGCTGCCCCGGAGAGAACGCTGGATCGAGCAACCTGCACCCACTTCATTTATTCATTTAATTTATTTATTTTTACCCCCACGACTTTTAATGTGGGTTTTACGGGGATTAACTCTGATGCAATCAGGGGTCCAAGAATAGCATCGTGTCCACGTTCCGTAGCATGTGTGAAGTGCTCAGGGCGGCTTGTGCACGTGTTCCGCACACGGGTGGTCGTGGAGATGCTGCTTTGCAGGGTGGCACCTGGAGCTCCCCCCGCCTGGGTGAGGTCCCCTTTGCCAGGCAGCCCCTGGGTGCTGGTGACAAGAGCTGTGCGATGGGGGTGAGGCTGGGCAGTCATAGCTTAGGTTTAAATTGGTAAGCGATGCCCTAACCAGGAGGAATTAGCTTGCTTTATTTGCAGGAAAGTGTGAACCTCGGTGATTTGCAACTGTGGAAGACGGCAAGTCTGAGCTTATTCTTCTTTAACTGGCAAACTGCTCTTTTTGTGTTTTTCTGTGATAACGTACCAGGAGAATGTTGCATATAAAATAAGGTGCTTGTTCACGTAGCCAAATAAAGCTCTAAACATTTTGCAGTTTTATTTAAATTGTGTCCAAAATATTTTGTTATTGTTGGATACAGAGCTTCAATCTGACAATCTCAGTTTTCCAAAAATGACTTTATTTTTCCTGAATTTAAGTTTTTCTATTTTAAATGCTAGTTCTGTTTATTTTAAAGAGTTAGTCAGTCTCATTCTGTCCTTGCTTTTCCTCTAGTTTCACTGGTTTCCCATTTCTCATTCCATTTCTGGGTGGGAAGAAGTCTGTGAGTATCAATATAGAAGCAGAACACCCTTCTGTTCTTTTAATACATGACAGAAAGGCAGACTTACTGCTTTAAATAATGATTGAATTAAATTTATTCCTAACTGAATAATCGTTAAAACTGAAATCAGGATGAGTGATGCCCTTGTAAAAAGGGTTAATCTACACTACTCTAGAATTAAAAGTTAATGGTTCAGTATGGAAGCCCTGTGCAGTTTGCAACTGTTATTCCTCTCAGAAAATGAATATTTCGAGTGGAAGTATAGTGAGCATCAAGCAGCATCGTTAGTCTTTGCAGATGTAGTATCATTATTAGCATACCTCTTACCTCTGGGGCACATAGTTATCTTCAATTTCCAGACACAAGTTTTATATCAAATTCTGGCTCTGCAGTGTAGCTGTTGAGCACCGCTGTGCTGTTTATTAGGTGCCAGCCTGCCTTAAATCTCTGGTAAATGTATGAGGGAGAGATACCTCCTGGCCCTGAGCGAGAGCGAGCGCCCTGTTACTTGAGTTATTTTTTTTTTCCTTTGGCAGAACAATTTTAAGGATTCAGGGAGGCAGACAGTTTACTGACTTTATGATGTGTGTGTTCCATTTGCCTAAAGAATCATTATGCAGCTGTGGTGAAATTACTTTTAACGATGATCATATTTTTTCCTGCTTTTCTCTCTGCAATCCAGCCATCGTTAATCTAGGCTGCGAGTTTTATAGCTGGATGAGAGCTTGAAGGTATATTAGTACATGGATGTGGTCAGTACTGTTGTCCTAGAGCCAGACTGAGGAGAGGAATGAAGGTTCTCTTGCTTCAAAATATCACATTTTTTTCTTTTTTTTTTTTTTTTTTTCTTTTGGATCAGATCTTGAAGCATAGGGTGAAGGTTTCTCTTCACGGTGCATGGACGGAAAGCCAATGCGCAGGTAAGATATGACAAACAACTGTCCTCCTCTTATCCAAATACAATATATCATGTGAGTTGGTTTCATAAGTGCCTAGACCATACAATGTTGTTTGGCTTTGTGTTTGTAAAGGCCTGGCTAGGAGAATTAGAATGTAAAGCATTCATCTTTAGTACTTACTTGAATGTGTTTAGTTTTCAATATTTACAAGACCAGATGTCTTTAAATGAGTATGCTGTTAGGAAGACTACTGAAGACAAGTTATCACAGTTCTCTATCCACCCTCCCTACTACCCCCATTTAGTATCATATTTAAAATACAGTATTTAATTACTTGGATATTAAAACTGTGCAAAATAAACTGCCTGGGAATAAACTGAAACTTGATTTCTAAGGGGCATTATTTTTCCCCTAAACTAAAGGCATTTAGTCCCTTTGATGGGGTGAGGTCTTGGGTGAAACAGAGGTTTCCTTTCTAATTGTGGATGCCAGCTGCCTCAGTTCTAATGAGCTGAAGATGCAGCTGAAGTTTAATTCAGGGGAATTCTTGCTGTGATTGTGTCAAACATTATCTGTTATATAGAAAAAAAAAATTGTCACAATAAATCAGCACAATGACAGGTTGGCAAACAGGATCGTGTGCTGGTTCTAGTTGCTTTTCACTATCTGATGGCAATCCCATGGCAAAACTTAACAGGAGATATGTTTCTGTATGCGATACAGGCTGCGTGGAAGCCAAGTTTCCTGATGTTCTACACCTCTAAATGAAGTAAAGAGAACTCATGCAAATTGCTTAGTGTGTCTGCACTCTTCAGAATGTTGAAAGTAGGGAAAATTTATTATGGATAATTCTGTAAACAGTCATGTAAGGAGGAATTTTAACCATACGTGAATATGTAGAGCATTTCTAGCTACAGCATTTGCAGAAACCATTAGCCTGGTTTCAGTGTAGGGAGGTAAGAAATAGTAATTTAAACCTTTGAAGAGCGACACCATGTTGTTTAATTAAATGAACCCCTCAAGCGCAACAAAAAAAGACTGTGCCGCTGCTTCAGTTAAGCTAATGAGTAAACCTCGGGATGTGATATGGGCATCACTGGGGCTATGTATTCTTCAATATTTTTGCCAAGATAAGAAATGTGGTTTAGACAATGAGGGGATGTACGTGGCTTTTACAGTGAGCTCCTTTTTCTCCAAGAGGGATTAAGTAGTAGACAAGGTCTCTTCCATCTTAGTCTTCCACAATGGAGACTCTTTTAATCTTAACCAATGTAAAGTCATGGCTTTGCAGGTTCTTATGTTGTGCTCCTTTTGTTAAAATATTTGTGCAAAATGACATGAAGTTGGTGACTAGCTTGGCTTGTGTTCTTGTGTTTTCTCTACTTTATTTTTTGTGCTCCTAATGGAAAAATTGAGGGTCTAAATTTATTTTTATGTCTGCTGTCTTCTGCATGTTGCATTGATGCAGAGCATTAAAGTGCTCTGTGTGGACTGTTAAAAAATTCTGTTTGTTATTCTACTGTGTATCTTAGCAGAAAATGATAAAAGGTTCCTGATTGGATTTCAGGCTCACAGATCTGTCTATCAAGTCCAGCTGAGCAGATGGCGGAGCACTTCCTTTTATCCTTTTACTCGGGGCTCTGCAGCCATTTAATAGCAGATGCAAGAGTCCTGTTAGATATCGCAAGAAGAGGGGAATGAGGCTTGGTCAGTACTGTATTAGTAAACATGGTGAGTTGGTATCAAATGTGTACAGCATTCAGAGGGTGGGAAGTACAATTTGGACAGAACAGGAATTGCAGCTATTCCTGTCAAGATTAGAGTAGAGAAGATGCATTGATGTTCAGATGGGATTTATCTTGCATTAGAAATGAAGTGATAGTTGGGGCAGCAGCAAGAGAATGTTGTTCTCTGAAGGTAAAAGCAAGGCAGAGGGGACCTTTCCAGTGAAGGGCATCGTCCCACAGTACCTGAGCAAGGAGGGCAGAGCCAATCTGATGACCAGGGTCAGCCAGGAGTCCAGTGCTCATCAGCCAAGTCTGTAGTGATGAGGAAGGGCTGATGTTAAGTCGGGAAGCCAACTAGGCAGGTCAGCATCAGGTGGAGTACATGATAGGGTACAAGTGTGCTCAAGAGGCTGGAGCAGCTCCCAAAGTGGGGAGGCTCTCCCAGCTCCTCCTCACCCAGCTCTTTCCTCATCCCAGGTTCCAGCAGTGGTGTGCTGGAGCTGGCTCGGGCCCAGGCAGCCAGACCCTGCTGAGGGGGAGAGACTGCAAATCCCCACAGTGGGCTTGGGGCCCTCTCACGCGCTCAGGAGGTTAACCAGTTGCTTGGACAGCTCTTGCCCAAGGCAAATTGTAAAAGGCTTAAGAAGGTTTTGGGAGATTCTAGGAATGTCCTTATCTTTCTGCATATGGACATCCTCTTTCTTGGTGAAACTGAGTTTTCTGGGCTTGGTCAGTGAAAATCAAACTAAACAATGTAAATACACCAGATCCTTGCTGTTCTCATTTTGAGTGATGTCAAATAAGATTGCAGTCAGGTTTATCTGCTTGTTTGCAAAAGTCAACCACATTGAGACTGTATAGCTAAACCTTACTGTCTATGTAAGAAAAGGAGTCGATGGTATTTTTACTAATAATTAGGTTTTTAGCTAATTTATTCCTAGAATATTGATTGTTGCAATAAAGCATTTCCATTCTTTTAATCAGCAGTGCTGTGGTGGTCACTTGTGTTGCTGAAGGTGTCACCCTCGGCTGGGCCAACTCCAAGTCTCTGTCCTAGCAGTTCTGTAATGAGAGTAGGAAATATTTTTTTTGTGTATGCATTAAATTCAAAGTGAGATGTTGATAGAAATCATTGCCGGGTTGGTTTGTTATCTTAATTTGCTACTGAAATCCACTAGAGCAGTGCATAATTTTGGATTTCAGTCCAGCCTGAGACTTACTCTGTTTCATGGGCCTTAGGTCAGCCCATTGTTTTCTGCTGAACTGTGTTAAAGCTTGTTTGTAATTTCATTCTAAAACATACATTATCTTAAACAACAAAAAAATACAGGCCACTCTGACTTGAAAGTTAAGGAGCTCTATGACAGTATTGGAGGGTATTTTTCGTAGATATGTGTTATTAGATTTTTTTTTTGAACTTTGGAAGAAGCTGCTATAAGCTCTAAGGATGGATGTCTCATAGATGCCCATGTTAATGAATATAAAGTTTTGGGAACTGGCATAGCTGAATAAAATGGAAGCAGAGCAGCCTATTTATTTAGCTGACTTAGTGTTGCAGACTGCCTGTGTTCCCATTTGTACGTTTCAGCAGCGTGCTACGAAAGCTGATCCTTTGTCAGCCCTTTCTTAATCCCATTGTATTTGCTGATTTCCCCAGCCCTGCATTTTGATGGAAGCTAATCTCAGAATGCATAGCTGAGTGTGAATCTCTCATCCTTGCATACACATTTTGTCTCCGATCCTCAACCCTTCTTAATCATCCTGAGTATTCAGGAGCGGCTCTTAGCTGTGGGTGTGTGCGGGGGGAGGCAGCTAGCCTACCATGTGAGAATCAAGTGCTGCCTTCTGTCTTTCACACCTCTAAGCTACTGAGTCATCATTTCATTCTCTATGCATATATATGCATAATGCACACATAATGCAGTTAAATTATTATCCTCGTGGAGATGCCTGCCATCAGACGGTGTCCTTTTAATTCACACTTCTGTGCCTGTGTATAGCAGCAACATCGAGCATCTGGTCTGATCCAGTATGGAGCTTCCCAAGTCCATTGATCACTAGCTTCTGCATTACCCAGAGATAAAGTTATGGATGAATCAGGAGTGCTAATTTGATGATTACTCTTTTTTCTATCCATTCAATTTTCTTTAATCATTAACCAGCACTTTCTCTCCTGGAGGAAGGAGGCTGGATACAATGCAGGCACTCAAGTTAACACTGAGGGGAACAATCCAGGAATGCCTTCAGTTCTTACTAACCAGACTCCTTTTCAGTTAGTTAATTTAAAGACATGTTCAGCAGAGTCCCATTTGGGCAGAAAAATCCTGCTCTGTCCTGGCTGGGGGGGACTAGGACTATTGCCTAAAGGCCAACTAATCATGTGGCATGAGCGGGTCCACCCCATTACTCTGTCTCATCAGAGAGTCTTGGGTGGTGGGATTGACAAGGTACACGGGATTCCTTGTGGAGACATGGGCTTAATCTAATCCCTTTGTAGTTAGAACCTGTGCCAGTCCAAAAAGCTCTTTGAGATCTGCTTTAGGGCTGGCTTTAGTGGGGGTTGTCTTTGAGGCAAGCCTACAGGTATACCAAAGGGGTTCTGCTTTCCAAAAGGAGGTCCTGTCGTGGATGTGGGACATCTCTTGGGGTCTTGTGTAGTTGTGTGAAATGGGATTTTACTTGAATGCTTGTTCTGTGCTTGGATGCTTTGACTGACAGCCTGGTCAAGACAAACCGTCCAAAATTATTACAGTAGCATGTGTCTTAATAGGGTACTTATTTTTTCTTTTTTTCTCCTGGGGTTGGTTTGACATAGCTTGAAATGCCTAATGCACAATAAAATCCATTTGGCTTGGTTAGCAAGAGCTAGACTCTGCAGGGGGATTTTTGTCACCACCTTTCTCCATCTCTTGGTAGAGAAATTAAATCACTTACCCTCTGGCCTTAGCCACTAAGGACTATGACAGTAAGCTAATTAAGTAAATTAATCTTTAGCCAAGGTTTCTTGGGGTTTTTGTAGGGGTACCATTAAACTTGGTTTGTGTATGCTGCTGTAGGGAGAGCTTCACTGCATTGTTTGTGGGGAACTTGGCAGAGCTCTGGAAATGGCTGTCACACCCCACAAGGTGAATTTGGGTTGTGAGGGACATGAGTGGGTGGAGGAGAGCGAGAGGCAGTGTAACAGCAGAAAGATTTGTCAGAGGTGTCAGAAAAAGAGAACGGTGATGGATATAAAAAAAGATGGAGCATAGGGATAAAAAAACCAAACCCCAAACCAAGGCATTTAAGGTGCAGAGGCTGAACAGGAGCAAGCAGCAAAAGCCAGGGGGGGAGACCCAGCTGGATCTGTGTAACTAAGATATGAGGAAGAGGTAATGGTCTGAAACATCTGAGTATGATGATCAAGGAGAGGGTGTGGGGGGAATGGGAAAACAGGCTAAGATGCCAGTATGCCAGTGAATAATTTGAACTGCTGCAGAGACTGGTTTCCCTGTGGTTAGAAAGTGCATTTGACATAATAATGAGAGGAAAAGATGTGGTTTTTTTTTTTTTTTAATTCTTTCCTTCAAGCATGCTGCAAAATACATTGAGGAATGGCAAAACAAAGTTAGATTTCTTTTTAACTCTTAGTATGAACAAAGTGAGGTAGTGACAGCTCACAAATGCCAGTGTACCAGAGAAGCTGGTAACGGATGGGATGTATTGGGGCTTTCAGTGTATCTCCAGCAGCCAGTGCACTCACTGGATAATTCATAACCATCAGTATTTTGTTATTTTGCTCAGTATGCTTAAATTGCTCTAAGTGATGGTTTTCCTTTGAAGTGGGAAGAGGCAATGGTTTCCTGTATTCAGTCATAACGTGATAGTGAAGCCTGGGGTGTAGGCAGACGTCTCTGCAAAGTAAGGTATGAGATGTGTCATCTTGGTTCATCCCTGCAGAACTGCTGAAAGGCTCGGGGCAATACTGCATTCCTCTTCTCTCCAGTTAGTAGCATACAGGGTGTGAAGCATGATCTGTCAGTGTTGTCGTGCTGCTGTGCAGAGAGATATTGCACTTAAACCTTTGCAGAGCTGACATCTGCTCGGGGATGCAAGGGATAAAGGAAAGGCACCTGAACTTCCATAAAAAAGAACATCAGATATCTGGAACATTGCATGTGGAGCTGGGAAGGTAGTGTTTTTTTCCTATTCTGTACCAGAAACTTGGTTGATATGTTCTCAAGTGGTTCTTCACCTCCAAAGTGACCATCTTGACTTTATTTTCTTCCTTTTTTTGGTAGGCTGATAGTTGTGGATGCTTTGCTTGGTCTGGCTTTTTCCTGATTGATCTGATAATCCCAGTTGCCTTGTGCAGTTCCTAGTCTGCCATTCTTGGGAAAGATTAACCTTTTGAAACGTGTCAGGGAAGGTGGATTGATTCAGAAGCTTCCATAATTCAAAACTAACTGAAGAGGTGGTGATTAAATGGATATTCTGTGAACCTGAAAGATACTTATGGTAGGCTGCAGGCCATTTTAAGTTGGATAGTTTAGTGCGTTCAGTTTAGTGTGATAGTTTAGTGCGTTCAGATATTACAGTGATGAGCGACCCTCTAAAAAATGTAAAAACCAGAGAAGTTTGGTTGAATCACGCAGCTGGAATTGTTTGCAGTGGAAATCCATTCCCAGCTCTGTCAAAGAAAACACAAGTGACAATGGGCAAGTCAGAAAATCTCTGCTTTGAGTCACTCTCTGTGAAATGGGGATAATACTGCTCTACCACACAAGGCTATTATGAGGTTCAGTTAATAAATGTGTATGTGTGGTTAGATATTACAGCGGTGTGTCATAGAAAGCATATTGAAAATAGGTATAAATATAAGCCTGCTGCAAGTTGGCATTTGTTTACTTCTAGGTACGCTTTGGTTTGAGACAGATTCCTCTTTCACGTGATCAATTGCTTGTTTCGCTGTTCCAGCATGGAGCTACAGGCACTGCTCGTTTTATGCTTGTGATCGGTGTGAGCTGTAGAGCTTTGGTTTACAGTTGGTGTTAGATTAGTTGATGATGGTCCTGTCTAATGAATTCCTCCACTGCAGGTGTACCAGTACTCGACCAGGAGAGACCGGAATGGACGTGACTAGCCGTTGCACACTTGGAGATCCTAACAAACTGCCAGAAGGGGTGCCGCAGCCTGCTCGCATGCCCTACATCTCTGACAAACACCCTCGACAAACTTTAGAAGTCATCAATCTTCTCCGGAAGCACCGGGAGTTGTGTGATGTGGTGCTAGTAGTTGGTGCAAAGAAGATCTATGCCCACAGGGTGATTCTGTCAGCCTGCAGCCCTTACTTCCGAGCCATGTTCACTGGGGAGCTGGCAGAGAGTCGGCAGACAGAGGTAGTAATCAGAGACATCGACGAGAGGGCCATGGAACTGCTGATAGACTTTGCATACACCTCTCAGATCACTGTGGAAGAGGGAAATGTCCAGACCTTGTTGCCAGCTGCTTGCCTTCTCCAACTGGCTGAGATCCAGGAAGCCTGCTGTGAGTTCCTTAAGAGACAGTTGGACCCTTCCAATTGCCTGGGCATCCGAGCTTTTGCTGACACTCACTCATGCCGTGAACTGCTGAGGATTGCTGACAAGTTCACACAGCATAACTTCCAGGAGGTAAGAATCATAGTGTAAAAAGTGTGAATGTGTCCTGTGAGAGCCTGAACAACTAACTCATTTTGTTTCTTTCTAAATCCTGACTTTACAAAAGCTGTGTGTGCCCTAATAGTGATGGGTGCCAGCCATTAATTGGGGAAGACAAAGGGAAGAGGTGCTTGCAGGACAGCATATCCCTGGTGGTTTGTATGTGATCTGCAGTGTTTCTTTTCTTAGGGTTGTGTGGCGAGCACTACGTGGAAGGCAGAGTCGCAGGCATAGTTGGAATTTGGTATTATATCTGACATGGCTGCACGATGGTGTGACGTTCCACTCCCCTTTCAGATATGTTATGGATTCTGTATGATTGGAGGGGAGATGGGTGTTAAAGTAAAGAAAATACCTCAATAAAACAAAAAAAAAAAAAAGGCGTTGAGTTTAGGAATTGGAAATTTGGGTGTTTAGGGGAGCATACAGCTGCCTCGGTTGAGTCTTCAACTCCCTTGCTGTAACAGAACTAGGGTTTTGCATCTGCTATTCACCAGAAGTTGTCTGAAAGCAATTTGAATGTGTAAATTTGTAGCTGACCTTTATAAACCCATTCTCTCTTTCTTTGTTATTTCTGCCTAGATCATTTTTGGGGAAAAAAATTGTCAGCAACTGATTCAGGGAAGGATCAGTGTAATAATTAAGGATTCTGTGAGCCATAGTCTGAGAAGAGTGGGTCTTTACTTATCTCTTACACCCAGATGTAGAAAGGAACCCAACACTTTTAAGTGGTGTCTTTCCTGTAGCCCTGGTTGGAAGGGCAAGAATTTGTGTTTTGGAAGCAGCTGCTCTATAGGAGTACATTCAACATGAAGGTCTGTTTCCCTGCTAGCAGGATTTGTCTCTTGATTTTTTCAGAAACTGCACTTTTCCATCCCTTGGAACAGGTAGCGTTGCTGCAGAGAAATTTCCTCTTTCCACCTGCTTCACAGGTAGAGCCTTTCCAAAGGGAGTAACTCCTGTATTGACTCCTAATGCTAATTTAGTTTCCGCAGAGAAGTGAGGAAGCAGATTGGGGTTGTATTAATTTCAGTCAGGTAGTGTTTAAGAAAATTATGACCAGAAGCAAACACAGTTGAACCTGACTGTTGGACATTTTGAGACAATAGTTGGTATCTAACTGTAGACACATGATATCAGTTTACTCTAAAAGTTGCAATTAAATATGACTTTCCTAACCATAAAGAGTAGAAAATAGAATTTGCTGTTTGAGGAGAGCGCTTTTTTTAAGAACTTGGTGATTTCCCAAAAGCCCTACATTTTAGCATTTTAGCTAGCCATTTAATGTGCTCTGCGCTTGCTCTGCATTTCTTTTCTTCTGCAGTTTTTTTTTTTGGGAGCAGGATGGTAACCAGATGGTCGTTTATTTTCAGTGCTTGGTCGTTTTAATGGTTAGATCTGTGCTCTTCTTGTTATTACATGAGTAGGGCATGCTTACAAGCCTCTAAATAACATTTTAACAGCATAACAATTTTGTTTTAAAATGTTTTAGTGTTAATGCATGCAGCTGGCTGTTAAGAGCTGCCTGCTATGGGGTTCTTTTCTTTTGCAGTCCCTTGGAGAGGGCTTCCTGTCTTCTTTACCCCCGTTGAAGCACACAGACGCAAAAGTTTTGGATGCAAGAAAACACTCTCCTCAAAGATGATGCAAATTGTAATTGACTTAACTGAATCACGGCCTCTGGAAAACATTTGGTTAGATTAGAGCATTATTTCTTTAGCCTGGGGAGGTTTTGGTGTCCCTTTTCAGGGCCTCACGAGTTTTGGAGCTCTTTATCCTTAATGATCAATTCTTTTGGTTCCACTGTCGACAATCTTAATGGTGCTGCGTGCTGGGATTGTTGTATTCTGTTCTGCTGTTATTTTCCATGTGCAGTGTGGATTGGTAATCCCTGATGGAAGCCAGTGACTTGCCTACTTAATCATCCTCCACTTTGGAGGCTGAGAACTGATAAAAAAATGTGCCTTTCTCTGCAGAGGCTGTGTGGTCATCATTCCTCCAAGCTGGCAGAAAGAAACGTGAGATGGGAATTTCCTGAATGGCGGTATAAAATATTAAGCACTAGGCATCAAGCCAACCCATGCAGTTACTTTGAATGCAGTCTGAATTGCTTCATGTCCTCTGCTGTACTAACCTATAGTTCTGTTAATTTTTATGTGTATTGCTGCATTACATCATTAACTTCTTGATAAAATGTTTTTCCAAGTTTCCCATTCCCCTCAATTTAATCTGTTGCCTAAAACCCCTGGTGGATCTTGCCCATGTAATGTGAAATGATTCTATTAACAACTCCACTGTACAAGAACAGCCGTCGTATTTTTTTGTTTGGTCTCTGACGTTCATGTGAAGAGGGGAAAAAATATCTTAAGGATGAACAACTTGTACTTTGTATCAACAGACAAAAATTGCACTTCATATTGTATACGCTATTTGCTCCTATTTGTTTGTAAATGCAGTAATGCACATGAATACTGTAGAGAAAATGAAGCCCATCCAATTCTTGTTTAGTAAGCAAGTGAAATAGATGATTAATATTAGTTGGATAGTTCTTAGTGTCCTGATAATTAAGCCAAAATAAGCCAAAGCTTTTTAAATAATTGTTTTACTATGTAAACTAGCAAGTTGCATACCAGTAGTAACTTGGCTTGCAGAAGTGCTTCCAGTGGTTTGAGTTCTGCGAGGCCATCGATGCATCTGGGTTTTCTGAGGGTGGAAGGGAGAGTCTGGATGACCATCCTTAATTCGTAAATTTCCAGAGTCTCTGTTTTCAGAATCTGAGGCTGCATTTACAAACTGTCAGGGTAAAGTTTAGACATAAGCTAGTCTATGTAGAAGGGAGGGAGACAGTGGAAAAATGCTGATAAGGATCTTTAATGACCAACCCAGTTCTTTTCCTAAGGCTGAAGAAGTGTGTGGGCTAACCTTGCTGTGACGCTTACTGCCCCTGAAAGGCCACGGGATCCTAGAATAAAGCCTGGCAACTGATCTCACTCTCTCTAATGTTCCTTTTAACTGTATCTGCTGTTTTCAGTACTTGGGAATTTTTGTATATTCATTCAGTGCTCTTAATTTCTGTAGGTAATTAAAAGGACTGCACAGCTGACTGCTGTTGAGATGATCATGTCAAATAATGTTGTTTTTTTTTTTTTTTAATTTGTGCTGCAAATCATAAAATAAGTCCTGGAATCCTCATGTGGTCACAAATAAGGGCAAGACAATATTGTTATTTTCTGTCACTGTCAGGGGTTACAAGCTACAGACTGGGAATGCTCGCAGGGAAGCCAGGCTGGCAGTTATCAATGAAACCATTTCTGCAGTTCTCTTTATTTTGGTTCTTGTATTTTTCCCATGTGCCTGGTATCAGTGCAGAAGACGTGGCTGTGTGTGAGCACTGTGACCTCTCACGGCAGTTGCCAGCTGACTGGTGCATGCTCTGTGGTGTGTTGTGTGAGCAGTCCTCCCATGGCGGCTAAACCCTCCTGAGAAACTTGGTCAATACCTTGGGTACTCAGGAAGTGAACATGTTTGCAGATTATCAGTGGCTTGAATTTCACAAGAGATGCGTCCTTAGGAGGCTCTGATTCCCTCTAAGTGCACCTGGACTTGTGCAAACTATGTATATGTTTGGAGCAAATCATAGAATCATAGAATGATTAGGGTTGGAAGGGACCTTAAAGATCATCAAGTTCCAACCCCCCTGCCATGGGCAGGGACACCTCCCACTAGACCAGGTTGCCGAAAGCCACATCCAGCCTGGCCTTGAACACTTCCAGGGATGGGGCATCCACAACTTCCCTGGGCAACCCGTTCCAGTGTCTTACCACCCTCACAGTGAAAAATTTCTTCCTAATGTCTAACCTAAATTTACCCTCTTTTAGCTTATACCCATTACCCCTTGTCCTCTCACTACACTCCCTGGTAAAGAGTGCCTCCCCATCTCTCCTGTAGGCCCCCTTCAGGTACTGGAAGGCTGCTATCAAGTCCCCTTGGAGCCTTCTCTTCTCCAGGCTGAACAACCCCAACTCTCTCAGCCTGTCCTCATCGGGGAGGTTCTCCAGCCCTTGATTAATTTTGTGGTTCTCCTCTGGACTCTCTCCAACAGGTCCATGTCTTTTTTATGTTGAGGGCCCCACATCTGAACACAGTACTCAAGGTGGGGTCTCACGAGAGCAGAGTAGAGGGGGAGGATCACCTCCTTTGACCTGCTGCTAATGCTTCTTTTGATGCAGCCCAGGACACGGTTGGCTTTCTGGGCTGCAAGCGCACCAAATGAGTCCATCACCTTTTTCTGAAATATCTTTCATTCAGCCACAAATCCGCATTCAAGAGGAATTTCCCTGTTCTCTACATTGCCTCTGGTAACTAGTTTCTGAGACTCTTATTTTTGTGCTCTGTTTTGGATTTATTGTGACTAGAGCCTCTCTGTTCCGATACCACTTTTCAGTCAGGTATTTATCACATATGCAGCATTTTTGTTTCTGCTTTATAAATTAGACATGGCAAACAAGGAGACGGATTTTAAGGAAGGGCTTTGTTTTTCCTAAGGTTTGAAACCTCATTAATGTGTTTTGTGGTTTAACCCTTTAAAAGTGTCCTACAAAAAAAATACTTGGTGTAAAATTCCCTTTCACTTGTGTCCCCATCTAAAGATGTCTTTGTTGTGTTGCTAGGGCCTGCATTCTGCTCTCTGCAGCGAACCCTTCACTTGTGTTCATGTCAAAACAGTGATGGGTATTTGTCACTTTACTGGATCATCTGTTAGACTCTAATTCAAGTGGATACTATCCATTGTAGAGTTGTGTTGGAATGGTGAATGGCCGTGGTGCTTTGGCTACTCTCCTGACTTTCTTTTTCCTCTTTTCCATTTAACCAGGTAATGGAGAGTGAGGAGTTCATGCTGCTCCCTGCCAACCAGCTCATAGACATTATATCCAGTGACGAGTTAAATGTCCGCAGTGAAGAGCAGGTGTTCAATGCGGTGATGGCCTGGGTGAAATACAGCATTCAGGAAAGAAGACCCCAGCTGCCACAGGTAATCTTGAACACAGTGACATTAAAGACCGCTTTAGCCAGGGGAAGAGTAATGAGGGCTGATGTGGTGGTGCCACAACAGTGTCACAGTTGTGAATGCATGCATAAGCCACAGTAGTTCTCTCTGACTTCCGCCTGTGTTAGGTGGCTTGCACTTTCCCTTCATCTAGGGTGGAAGGTGCAGTGGGTAGAGCCTTCAGTAGGGGCTTTGCTGAATTGTTTCCAGGTAGGACTTGCCAAACTAGATTAATCAGGAGTCTGTCCAGACAAACCTGCCTGCATTGCTTTGAGTGTTGCATAAAAAACACAGTGGGTAAGAAAAAGCTTGTCTTTATTTGAGCTGTATCTTTAAGCTCTGCTGTTTGATTTATGCCTCAGCCCTCACGATCTTATATTGGAGCTTGTCAGAATGGTTTTGTTGAAATATGATGCTTCATCTAAGCCAAGCCATTTCACAGAGAAGCACCCATTCTGACAAGACTGTCAGCCGGAAAGCCTCTGAAGTCTCAGGCTTTTTGATGAAAAGAGGCGAGAGTCTTCCTGCCTCAGTGTTTCTGCTTTGGAAATAGACATTAAATGCAAGTTTATTTAGTGGAAAGCTTTTGAAAATTGCTTTAAATAAACAAACCAAACCAGAAAAACCTGCTGTTCTCAAGGTAGCTCTTAACGCTTTTATAACTGTGTGCCTCTTTAGGCCCCTCTGTACCTGCTTGCGCCTCTAAATTCTGCACTGTTGTGAAAGGCATGTTATTTTTTCTTGTTCATTTACTGCACAATGCCAGTCACATTTAAGAGAACTAAATGGTTGGTATAACTCTTAACTAAACTGTTTCAGGCAAATGCATTGACATCCGTAATTTTGTAAAGGTTTTCAATTGTGACCTTGTTTTCAGCTGTTAATAAATCAGGTGGATTGTCCCCTTGAAAAGGCTGATTTTCTGATGGATATCTAAATTAGTATATTGAAAAGGCAAAGGTGCTGTAAGATGAGCTGCATTTAACTAAAATGCCAAGGTTTGGATGTGTAAATAACCGTGCATGTTTGCGGAGGAATTATTAACTCTTTATCAAAATCTGTTAGCCACTATCGTTCTCCAGTTGGCTTCTTGCGTCTTTGTTGGGTATATGTGGTTTGCCATATATGTTCTGTTTTGTGTTTTAGGTCCTGCAGCATGTCCGTCTGCCACTGCTGAGTCCCAAGTTTCTTGTGGGTACAGTGGGCTCTGATCCGCTTATTAAGAGTGATGAGGAATGCCGGTAAATCTCAGTAATTTACAGAATTGGATTTTGTTCTATTTGGGTGCCTTATTTGCATCTGTTCTCTAAAACTGCTGATTTGCGGTAAATGGGTGATACCTTGCAATTTCCTCTTTTGCAACTGGGAGATGAGATGCCAGAAAAAGTGTTTACTGTTTGCCTGATAGTCAGTAGTGTGTTTAGAAGTGTTTTTGTTCTTTCAAGTTTTCAGTGAAATAGCAAACTTTGAGTGCACAATTTGACTACTGTCAAAGGGTAAAATACCCTTCAGTCTGTTGTTTTCCATTTCACCTTTTTTATTTCTCTAGTCATGGCCCTTTCATTGCAGCTTACCACTTGCATGGCATTCATGATCTCATTAGGACTTAAAGTAGTTTTTCTGTGTGAAAAGTCTGCACTTTGATAACTGAATTGAACTCTGGGATTAGAGTCTGCTGTTTCCCACAATGTTAGTGCAGGAAAACTGTAGTTTCCTCATTTTACAGTATGAATCTACTTCTGCATAGTTCTGTATCATCTATAAAGCACTCAGTTTTTCTTGTGCTTTAATGTAAAAAAGTCCAGGGGATAGGCTAAACTGTTCTCTTCCTGAATAAGCATTCATAGTGGGGGAATTCCACATCTATAGAGGGAAGGAGGACTTTTTTTTTTTCTTTTTTGTTTTATTCAAGGGTTTGGAATATTAGGATTAGTCCAGGTGGCAAGTCATGAATGGATGGACAGTGGTGAGCTGGCCAGAGCTGATGGAGAAAATATTCATCAGAAGGGTACTACCTCCATCTGTTGGTCATGTGTGTGTATTATGTATTTGTGTGCTTTTCAACTCTGGTTTTGTTCCTAGGTGTTGTGGCAAAGCAACTGATTGTTAAGTTTTAGCTTGAGGCAGTCTAGGTTTTTCTTTTCTGCATAGTAAGCCTTTTAAATCTCTCATCACAGTTTTTTATCAGCCTTTAAAGCAAGCAATATCTATTATTAACTCTGGCCAAATATTGATACTGCTCTACTGCTCTCATGGTGTAAATGACTTGTAAACAGCTGATGAGTATTTAGGTGACAGTGTGCATTTTAACTGGAGCTATTCATGCACTTGTGTGATCTGTGAATACCTGAAGTGCATGACTAGTGCTGGCTGCTCTTGCCATTGGTTTTGATTTGTACCTTCTCCCGAGGCTGCTATTGGGTGGTTAATATTTCCCTTTCTTGCACAGGGATCTAGTGGATGAAGCTAAAAATTATCTGTTGTTGCCCCAAGAGCGGCCACTGATGCAAGGACCAAGAACTAGACCACGCAAACCCATACGCTGTGGAGAAGTGCTTTTTGCAGGTATGTGTGGCTCCTGCTGGCATAGGTCAGGAGCTTTAAGTCTGGGTTTTCTGATGATAGATAGTGCTTCCATAAGACTAGTCTTTACAATGTATTTCTGAAGTGACCTGTGCATTAATATTTGGAGATTTGAGTTAACTTACACTTTCTTACTTGTGTGATTTCTTTGGTGCTATGAATGCCACAGTACTTCTGAACTTATGCTAATGAAAATCACATTCTGTCTTCTAATTATAATCCTCAGAATGAGTAACTCAGAGATGGGGCTACTGGGTTAAGGCTGACAGCATCCAGAGGGATTATTTGTACCAGGCACACACAGTACGTGAGCTCAGTGCGGTATTATGACACTATTTCTTGTGTTTGGTTCCTACAGTGGGGGGCTGGTGTAGCGGGGATGCAATTTCCAGTGTTGAGCGCTATGACCCTCAAACCAATGAGTGGCGGATGGTGGCTTCCATGAGCAAAAGACGCTGTGGTGTTGGAGTCAGTGTTCTGGATGACCTCCTCTATGCTGTGGGAGGCCATGATGGTTCCTCTTATCTTAACAGTGTAGAAAGGTAGGTCTCCATAAGGCCAGTGTGCAAAATGTTAACTCTGAATGTTTAAACCTGGGTGCAGCCTCTTAAAAACGTGTTCATTTTTCCAGCTGTGTTCTTGTTCTGCTGAAAACCTGAAATGTATATGATACGTTACCTACGTTTCCTCTTCCCTTGCATACCCCCTTCAGTATTCTGTTGGTTTGCTGCTGAACTAGGACTTCATGCGTAGCAGCTTGTGTCATGTTATCCCCAGCTTTATAAGACAAGACGTAGCCTTTGGTATACGGAAAGTATATGTAAGAGATGGGTCTGATTATAATTGATGGGAGGAGTGATGATCCTAGTTAACCTTCTTTGCAATTGCTGGTTTGTTTTTAGCGTTGTTGAGGAAGGTGAGGTTACCATAAGCATTTCTTAAATGTTGAGGGAAAGATCCTGGAATTTTATTGTGGAGTGGTAACTAGAGAATTAAGGAGCCTTGGCACTTACACAGAAGAAGGAAAATAGGTCAGTTTTAGACCTGTGAAAGACTTAAGTCAAACAAGCTTTACCAAGCTTCCTGTTTCTAGGAGGTGCGTATGGCAATCCCCATGCCTACAAGCCACGTGACTCAAACACTCCTGCTGCTCTAAATCTCAGCCCTGTAACAAGTGCAATGAGCTAGACAAATATCTCTCTCCTTGAGCCTCCCCTTCTTCCCATCTATCACCTTACATATTCCCAGCTTCCCAAGTCATTACCCTAGCCTTACATCTCCCATGTCCTGCACTTTTCTCCAACGCACCGTCTTTCCTTGTCTCTAGATTCCCAATTCCATCTGTTTCCTTCATCTTTTATCTCAAAGTGCAGGTCCCAGTGCTGGCTCGGTTCTAGTATGAACTGCAGAGAACACACAGCAGAGTAACTCTGGCTGCTGGTCTTTGTATAGATTTGAGTTGCCACATGTGAGCCGGTGCCTGGTAACCTGCTGTCTTAGGAACCTGAACCTTTGATCTTCAGTTTGAATCATCTCAAGCTGCAGTTTGGACATCCCTGGAATAATATGTATTGCATGCGTTACATCACTTCAGGGGTTTTATCCAGCTTACAAGTAGCTGTGTTGCAGTTTAAGCTCAAGATAAGCAAGTTTCACTGCCTTAGTAGTTCTCAAGCATGGGAGAGTCTGAAGCCTGCCTAGACCAGCAATTTGTGCTGTTTGGTGTGTTTTTCTAGGTATGATCCAAAGACCAATCAGTGGAGCAGTGACGTGGCCCCCACCAGCACCTGCAGGACCAGTGTTGGAGTAGCAGTTCTTGGGGGCTACCTCTATGCTGTGGGTGGCCAGGATGGTGTCTCTTGTCTCAACATTGTGGAAAGGTACTTTTTAATTAAAAAACAACAACAACAAAAAACGTGGGGCACAGGGAGAAGAGGGTCTCTTAGAAGGTGCAGTTGATGCGGATGAGCTGGAGAGAGATAAGTACTGTACAGATCTTCTGGGGATTTTTGTTTGAAGAGAATAAGGTCAGTCTTCTTGCCCCTTTGTGAAGATGTTGACACTTCCCTAACCTTCAGTGTTTATTCTTTTGCCAGGTATGATCCCAAAGAAAACAAATGGACTCGAGTGGCTTCCATGAGCACCAGGCGCCTGGGAGTTGCAGTGGCTGTGTTAGGGGGCTTCCTCTATGCTGTGGGAGGCTCTGATGGGACTTCTCCTCTCAATACTGGTATGCCTTTTGCTGTCCCTTATTGCGGTCAGCACTTATGGTCCTGTTTGTCCTTAGTGTCCCCAGGTAGCTGTTGAATAATTCAGTGATCAGTTTGCTGTGTTTTTTGTTCTTTAAATATGATTTTTGCTATACAGTAACTCACTCTCCAGAGTTGCGAGTTCCTGTTACCTGGTCGTGTGTGACTTTATTTTCCTTTCTTGATGCTGCATTTGACAGTGTATCCTGAATACAGTACTTTGATCATTTACATAACAGTTGCAAGCACACTTTTTTTTTTTTCCTGCACTAGCCCTTTTCTGCTGTAGGAAGGAAGGTGCCAAAGGTAGAACTACTGCAAAATGATAATGCAGGTCAGTTTGTAGCATTGCCAGCTTGCTCTTGAGTGCAGGTGCTGAGTGGGATTGACTGCATAGGACCGGAGGCAGAAGAGATAATAGCAAGTGTTCTACAGCAGAGCATTAGAGTGAGAGATAACAAACTGGTTCATTGTATTTTCAGTGTGTGGAAATTGCAGCATCTTTACAGATTGAGCAATACTTTGGATGCAGGTTCAAAAGCGCTAACCCTCCACTACCTGCCAACACTGTTGTCCAAAGATGTGTCATTTCCTCTGCAGTGGAACGCTACAATCCCCAGGAGAACCGCTGGCACACCATTGCACCCATGGGGACGAGGAGGAAGCATCTGGGCTGTGCAGTGTACCAAGACATGATATATGCTGTGGGAGGCAGAGATGATACGACAGAGCTCAGCAGTGCCGAGAGATACAACCCTCGAACCAACCAGTGGTCTCCTGTCGTGGCCATGACATCCCGCCGGAGTGGAGTGAGTTGAGCTTGGTTTGCTTGTCTATACTATACATATGAAGAAAGTTAACTCTGTCCCAGATGAAACCAGGATGCACAGGGTAGCGTCATCTTAGGATGTTTCTCTTTTGCTTTCTGTGTACCTCCACCTCTCTTCTTTGAGGGGAAGGGTTTGCAGAAAGTCAAAGCTCTTCAGCAAAACTAGAGAATGAAGTGGTAGTAGTGTTATGCCATAGACAGCTGTTTAACATACCTGAGGATGTGGAAATGGAACCGTTTGAGGGTCTTTTTTAATAGTTTTGGTCTTTTATACGGAGTCAACTAGTTAGGCCTGAGATAGAAGAGTTCTTTAACTTTTTACTTGAAGTAGCCATACTTGGTGTGAGATTGTCTTAGAGAAGACTACCAAAATTAGTACCTGGGTCTCTTCCTGCAGTGTGCTTTGCATGAGTTAGGTGAACATACCTACTTACACAGAAGAAAGAGCTGGGAAACTGGCCAGACTTTAGTATTTAGATGCAAACCTCCAGCCAAGTTTTTTTTCTTTACCTTCAGATGTGTGTGGTAACAGGGTTTCTGGGCTTTCTCTTAGTACGTTGCCTCTCTTCACCAAATCCTGTGAGTATTGGGAGTGACAGAACATTCTCGTCAACTGCTTATCTTCCTGCTTTCTGCAGACATGTGAACAAAAGGTGAACATAGTGTTTTAAGTAGTCATTGTGTTTGGGCAGATGCAAGTGTTGCGAATATTTATCATTTGGTCCTGGATAGTATAGTAAAGAGTGGATTAATTCTGTCTGTATGTTAGTATTTCAGTGTCTGGTGAGGCAAGGATGAATCATAATTCGAACAACTACTGATTTTAGAGGCAGAGAATACGTATTTATTCCATCGTCAAAACATGTAGTGCACTGTCCAGCACCATCCTTTTTAGTTACTGATTCGGCATTGACTTTTCATGAGCTGCTTCTATATTTGCTTTCTGTAGAAAACTCCTAAACAGATACATCAGTATCTGCAGCCCTCCTGAGATATCAGACTTCCTCAAAGCCAAAACAAGGAGCACTTTACATTGTGCTCTTGTCTTTTTTTTCTGTTACACCATGAGATATTTTCACTGGAAGTGATCTTCCTAAACCACAGAACTGTTTGAGATTTCAGTGATTTTTGTGCTTCAGCAGAAAGAGAAAATAGAAAGGCTGGAGGCTGAGGTGCTTAGAGATGTCCAGGCTCCAGACCGAGAGGAATGGGGCAGGGGCTTACATATGGCTCTCCTGGTTTAAGCAGGCATTCCAGGCTGTAGGCTGGTAGATATTCTGGTGTGTGCATGTCATACTTTGTCAAGAATTTCAGTCCAGGCTGATAAAGGCTTAGGTTCTCATGTATCTATTATCATGCAAGCAGTTCTAGTTCTTGTAGGTGGTAACAAGGGGAACCTTCTGCTTTTTCTTTTACAGTCTCTATTTTGAGATGTATCTTTAACTATTAATGTCTTATTATTTTTTAGGCTATTTTGTTTGTCCTTTTTTCCTCAAAAAAAACCCTCTACTGCAGACTGCCTTTCACCAAACATGGTTATTAAATCCTTTTATTTATATTTGCATTGTAACCCTTCTTTTCATGACCTGTCTTTTTGGGACATCCTGGCTAAATAGCTACTATCTGTGATATGGTTGTTTTGCAGGTTGGTCTCGCAGTGGTAAATGGGCAACTGATGGCAGTGGGGGGCTTTGATGGCACAACGTACTTGAAGACCATCGAGGTGTTTGATCCAGATGCTAACACATGGAGGTAACTGTTAAGTTTGTGAAACGGTTCAATAGTGATCTCCAGCTGTAGCTGTTGTCACCCAGCTGGAGCTGTCCCTGCCAAATTAGAAATGTGAGGTACAACATAGTGAAGAACTCAGGTGTGGTAGCCAGCTTAACGTTCATGTTGGGGCTTGTTGGCTTGCATGAAAGTGTGAGAAAGAGAATCACATTTTGAAAAATATCCCAGTTTATGTACTGCATCCCCATGTTTATAATTATGGCAGGTGAGAAACATTTTCTTTCCAATTTCTGCTTGAATTCCAGCAATTGACTCAATTTTAAGTAAAACAGGAATGAGTTTTCCATAGTTTTCCCATCTGAGTATCCCAACAGATTTAACCAACACTTAATGACCAAAGTCTCATTGCATCTTTTGCCGGTAAGAAAATGATGTATGAATAGATTATTGAGACCCAGAGAAAATAAATGATTTAGCAGGCTTGTTGGGTAGCAAGCAAAAGGTCATACCAAAACCTAGTTTGTTTTTAAATGCTGCTTTTGAACATAACAAAAACGGACCATGCTGGGAGATATGCCCCTTCTGTTTATTTTGGGCTGACTCTTCTGCTTCCCAATAAAACTAAGCTTGCCCTTAGCAGAAGGCGCTCACAGTCATGATGTAGAATTCAGCCTACTCATTTTTTGCTTTCAAGCTGAGGCTCTTTTCCAGATCCTTCTGGAGGAACTGAAACAGAACATTTCAAGCATATGATGTTCTTCCCCTTTAAATCGGCAATACGACAATTAGAAGAATTTCAGCTGATTTACAAATTGAGAGAAATAATATGAAATTGCTCATCAAAACCATGTACTGAGCAGAAAGGCTATTTTTCCTACTTCTCTTCCAGACATAACTACACTTGAAAGTGATTGCCTGTGTATTTGTTCCCAGATCTAATTAGTATTAAATTTCAAGCTCCTATCTGTATTTTTGCTGCTTTAGTAGTCTGGCAGGGCTGGGGAAGAGAAGTAAATTAATATCCTTATTCCTTCCTGCCTAGTAATACTAGTAGATTAACCCTCTTCTGCTGAGATAAGCCGTCATAAGAAGCAGTGGAGGAGCTTGCCCTTGTTTGTTGAGTTATGGACAATGCATTTTGAACTCCTGAGAAAACCGGTTGAGTAGAGAGTAATACTTCTTATTCCTTAGCTGAATGGTTTCAGATACTTCCAGTGACACTAACAGTAATAAGATATCTAGAGTTAGGAGTTACTGCCTAGGCTAGCATTCACAGAAGTTTAGGAGGTTGTTCAAGGTATTAGCTTGTGGTTTTTTTCTCCCACTGCATTCAATATAGTTGATCAACATCTGTGTTCTTCTCTTTCTTTTATTTGCTGAACTTCCTGCTCCGTGAAGGGTATTTTTTATTTGTCAAGCCTGACTGAGAAATACTTCCAACACAATTCAGGTTTAACAAATTGCATCAGCAGGAGTTGTTTGAAGAACTTGCTTCTTCTATTTCTGCCAGCAGACTTCAGTGGCATGGAGGGGAGTATGCAGCTGAAGTGAGTAGGATGCTGGAGTCTATAGGGATCAGAGTTCCATATGAAGTGCACGCCCCATTTCAGTAACATGTATTTTTCATTTGGGAGAAACAGATGGTGCTTGGGCTGTGTTACATCTTGGTTGGATCAGCTGAATTTAGGGTATTAGAAATAGAAATTAGTTGAATTGTAAGTAGCAAACCTACCCTTGCTCTTGTGTTACCCAAAATGTAGCCCAGGGTCAGCTAGTCTGCAGAGTTCTTTTCTATCTTGCACATTACCAGATGGGGAAAAAGCAAATGATTACTTGAATAACAGAAAACTACTGTGTCAAAACGAGAAGCAGTTTCTGTTTCGAGAGAGAAAGCCATGAGCAAATACAGCTGTTTACCTTGGAAGTATGTAAGATGCCTGCTACCCAACTTGTCACTTGTCATGGTCTGCTTTAACCAGAGGTTAACAATGGTGGAACTGTGCTTAGTCTGTTTAGTCTTTCCCATGGTAGCTCTGTGAAGGAGCTGAACTGGTGTGACCACTAAAACCTTGTCTTTGCAGGTTGTATGGTGGGATGAACTACCGGCGGCTGGGAGGAGGAGTAGGTGTTATCAAAATGACACACTGTGAATCCCATATATGGTAAGCTTCAAGAGGGAGGGAGACCCTTTGGTTCTCATTCCTAGAAAAAACTGAAGACTTGTTGACACTGGACCTCTTTGCAGCTCTTGTATGCACGGTCTAGATCCAATGTAACTCTTTGCCGGTGACTCTTTGTATGGAATCATAAAAATTACTTCTGTGAGAGTGTGCCCAGTGGCAGATCATGTTGTCAGACTCCAGGGAACCACTGGACAAAAGTAGAAGTGTTGCTTACGTCCGTATTTTTTCTGAATAGTCTACATTTTTGAATAAACCAAACTGTAGAAGTTATTGTAGCGTAAACAATGCTGATGCAGAGACCACATGCTATACTGGGAGTCTGGCAAGGAGGAGGGTTTCCTGCTTTCCTTCCTGCTGTGTGAGCAGTGGATGTGGCAGCTGTGTGGTGGGTGAAAGAGGAAAGCGATACAGAAAACATTGCTTTTGCCTTATTTACAGAGAGCTTCAAAAAAGTACTTGACCTGCAAGGTGCCACCTTTGCACAGAAGCTTTTCTGTGCACAGAGTATATTTATTTTTTCATTTAATTTGTATCATGTATTTTCTTTGTATCGCTCCCAGCGGTAATTCCAGCTTTTTATATACATATGTGTGCATATATATATATATGTATATTTATATATATATATGTATATGTGTGTGTGCGATTTGAGTTTTGACAAGCTGGTGGTTAGGGCAGGGCTATGTCCTGCCCGCTATTGCGGTTCCAACCCTCGTGGTATGTTTTAGGGTCTCTTAGAGTACAGGAGAGCTATGAGGATGGGTGCCCCCAGTATCTTTTCATTCTTGCTGGAGGCAAGTAGAACTGGACCTCTCATCTATCGACTGAATCAGTGAAGTGCCCAAAAAGGGTGAGAGTGAAAAGTATTTCAAATGATGCCTTTTTACTGTACAGTGTATGGTACAAAAGTTCAGCTGTTGTCTCTCCCCTCCCTGTAATATGAACCTAGAAACAAGTTGTTGCTTACTTATAAAAACCTTATTCTCACATTACCTGTTAAATACAAGTTCTTGTCTGAAGCTGGGACGCAGGTATCATCTGTTAATTCTGACTAGCCTAGATCAATACTCACTTCTCAGGTTCTTGCTAGAGTGGCAGACCCGCAGACAGCTCCTGCTGGAAAAAAGCTTAGACGAGTATCATCTTAGCTGCCCTCCTGCCTCTTGTCTGTGTCTTTAGAATTCCTGTTGTAAAACACTGGCCATGATGAGATGGTACCCTCCCTTTTAGTGATTTTTATGCACTTTGCCTGTGTTTGTTCAGAGCAGGGAAAGGTATGAGGCTTATTAAGGAGTTCGGAGGGGAGGGACTGTTTGCTGGCACTGTGAGTAACCGTCATGTTTCAGTGACTGTGGAGGCACCTAGGGCTGGGGGGAGAGGAAGGAGGAACTCTAGACTCAGGAGTTCTGATATGTTGTACTGTAATTTCTATCTAGTATGAAAGAATGACTTTTTGCACCTGATAGAACTTGGGACCTTACTAAATCTGATTTTAAAAGAGGAAGAGGACTGTAAATTCTTGAGATTAAAAAGGCAGTGCTGACATCTTAAGTTCTTCATAGTTTGATTCGTGTAACCCAGCATTTTAACATGCTTGAATATAGTAAAAATTACACTACAGTAAGAAATGGGTCATTAAACTTTTTTAAAAGCCCCTTTTCCCCTAAAGGTCGGTATTCTTGTGTTTACATATGAAGATCATTTGCACCTTTACAAGGAAAACAAGTATTCTGTAAACAAATGTTTACATGTATCATTTATGCTTTTTTCTAGCATGAGTAACTTGTATAAATAGTGATCTTAATAAATTTCTTCTATGTTGTTCTTTGTTTGTTCCTTTGGGTGAAAGCAGTGGACTGTGCTTTTGTGTAGTTTGTGTGAACACAGATGCTGATTTTTTTTTCAGGTATCACTCTAAGTAAAACTGGTATAAAACTCTGCTGTTTGGTGTTACCCTCAGTTGCTTAGAAGCTTTTTCTGGAAGAAAGAATCTACATCATCTGCCTAAAAATTGCTCTGTTGACTTAACTGCAGTTATTAATGAGGGCTATATCCCAATTTGCAGAGAAACATGTAAAAAAAGAGAAGGAAGTAGCTTCTCATTTCAGCAATACTTTACAGCTAGGCTGTAGTAGATACCACACATACTTATCAACACAGCAGTTTAGCAAAGTAACACTCCTGGAAGCTGAGTATGGCTGTAATTCATGTACTTATTCCACTAGAGTTTCACATGCTATTAGTCTGTGTTTGTAAGGCAAGGAAGAGGTTAAAAGAGGCTATACAGAATTTAGGGTTTTAGAAATTATTTATGCAGATTTGTTGGAAAGAGCTGAGCATTAGATTTTGAACTAAGCCATGGGTGTAACAGTCCTGTTTCAAATCAAATACAGGTGCCAGCTACATCAGAGCTCCCAGTTCCACTTCAGCCTTCTGAATTGATATAGCAAACTTGTCTAAGATGTTTCATAAAAGGAAACTAAAACACTAGAAGGGGTAGTTTAAATACCAGCTGAGCTGTCACAACCAGAAGATGACTTAGCTGCTTCTACCAGGGTAAGAGCCATCACTTTACAGACTGCAACCTTCACAAGCAAAAATAATCCATCTTCAACTAGTAAACAAGAACTAAAAACAAGTGCATGTTTCTGGCTAATTCTGGAGATAATAGATGATTAAAAGATTAGGAAATAAGCATGCAGTGATGTCATGTGAGGCAGTTACATGTTTGCATGGCTGGTTCATCTCAATGGTGCTGGGGAGAAGAATGAAGAATGCTTTTTAGTGACAGCTGACACATCCTAAAGTTATGTGGTTGGACAAAGAAGGGAAGACTTGCATCCCTCCTTAGGGGGAAGATCACAGCACAAACTCTTAAGCCCTTAGAGATGCTGCACAAGTGTAAAGACGTTACAAGTGAATTGCATGGGAAACCAGACTTTAAATTTTGCTGCTCATAGAATTAATAGCTAACAATTTGTAGTTTAGTCAGGTAAGCTGTAGTTGAAAACAAGCACCATAAAGTATATATTTAATCAGGCATAGGTGGTCTTTACTTTGCTCAAGACCAATCTATTAGCAAAAGATAGCAGGTATTTTCTTTATTTAGTACTGTAATACAAAAACCATAACACTTAGTATATACTTACTCTAATTCCTTTCTGCTCATTTAAGCTATAGCCAGGCATTCTACACTAGGTCTCTGAATGCTTACCTGCTGTAGAAGGGAGAGATCTAGTGTAAAATTTTAGCACCCATAGCTCACAAACCCAGAAAGCTCCCTGGCCTACAAAATTACATCAGGCAAAGCATAGTAAATAGATTATACACAGACTTCAGTTTCCTATGTATTAACCTGTCTGAGAGGACCAACACCCTGGACACACAAGGCAGGTGTCAGTCTCACGCTGTTCATGTTAGCCCAACTGGAACGTAGACAAGACATCTGTGGACATACAACCATTACCAACTGCCCTTAGCAAGCTAGAAAAGAAGTCAGAAACCTGGATTTTTCTGCCCTGGCTTGTAGAATGTGCACCCTCTCTCAGGTGTGCTTGACTTGCATTTAGACTGGTCCAAGAGTAGTCACAGCTTACCTAAGGTTAAGGTCCGTATAGCCCAGGCTATCTAGTTAAGTGAAAACCAACTTGCTCTTTGAAACAACAGAAATACCTGTCGGTAAGTTGCATCTAAAAATTTGGAAAGTTTATCTCCCAGCCCCTGGCTGGTATCTATAAATGAACAGAATGACTATGATAAAACAAAGGTGCTTAAGAAGCTATTAGAAGTTTGTATTGTAGCCCTTCTTTAGGGCAGAATGTCTGCTTGTTTTGGCTGTGCATGACATTGAATTACACTTAGTTACAGAGTTGAGTGCACGAGTTGGAGTCCAGCTTTGGACAGCCAGCGTAAAAGGAAAGAAAATGCTGCAGGAGTGAGTTTCCAATTGGTTTCTCAGCATCCATCTTCCAACAGTAAGCCTTTTTAGTGTGAAGATTTGCTGACATGACTCACTGTATCTGAGAGATAGCTAGTTCTGTCAGTAGCATCAACACTCCGGTTAGGTATTGGCTTTGTAGAAACTGCAAGAAAGAAAAAAAGCATGTCAAAACAAAAAAATCGCAGTTGCCAGATTTCCACACCCTTCAATGGCTGGAAACCAACTACCAAGTGTTGGTGTGATTAGTCAGCTTCTCTGTTGTTTGCAAGAAACCTTTGTCACTATTTTGACTCTGGATATGGAGAACACAGGCATGCCTACATGCTGGCTCCTTTCAGAGCTCTCAGACTATTGCTGGTGTCTCATGTGAAGCAGGGTGTCTAAGAAATGCCCTACTCCTACTCCAGCTCTTTGGAAGGTGAGAATGCTAGCACTTCTGCTCCTTTGGCTACCTCCTTCCTTCTGGAGGAAGGTCAAGAAGGAGACTCTGCCAGTTTCCTTGTATACCCCTATTTTCCCATACTGAATATGTGTCTGACTTGAACTCATTATCCCCATTATGGAAGAGCCATAACTGAGCTTACACAATACACATTCCAGAAGAGAACCCTTCTTCAGAAAGCTTACTCAGTTGAGTATCTCTTGTGTTTACTTACCTGCAACATAAAAAGTTGTTTCAGCCCCTTTTAAACTACTACAGTTGAAACAGGCAATGTTAGCACTTAACATCTAGTGGTTTGCAGTTCTCCTACCAAAGGCTGAAACTGTTAAGAGATGTTTCCCAGCAAAACTTATTTTCATTTGATGAACCCATGTGCTAGAAAGAGGTTTTAGCCTTTGACATTCCCTCTGTACCCAGAACCATAAATTCAGCACATCATAGACAGACTAAATTTAAGCAATTGCGTTTACACAAACTGTTCTTTAACTCAGAACACCATGTTGTGTTCCTTGAAGAAGCTTGAGGAAAGATTAATCCTCTGTGGTTTTAAAGCAAATCATAGATACCTCTGCAGGGAGGCCAGCACCTTGATGAGGAGGGTTACAAGTGAAGTATTTTTAAGCAAGATGTTTTGACTCTTAAGATCATCCATCTTGTAGCTCACCCACACACCAGTTATTTCTATATTGCAGGTTAATTATTTGTCTTCTGTCTGTGTCTCAATAACTGCAATAGCAGAAAGCTAATGAATTTTTTTAAGGTCTTTTTATTAATTTTGGGATCTTTCAAGTCTAAGTTTTGGCCAATGGGCAAAGAAGCTTTCCTTTTCATACCGCAGCTAATACACCTATTTCTGGCCCAAGACTAGCACGAGTAGCTTCTGCTGCAATACAGTAGTAAAATACTATCCTGATAGGTTCCCTAACTTGAGAACTAATTATGACTAATAAATGCTGAGAGTTTAAACATCTTTTTGTAGGAAATTATGCATAAGAAACATAAAACCTTCATTTTTAAAATGCATTTCTAGACAGGCCCAGCTATTTTATTTGTCCAGAATTAGTTAGACAACATGCTACTTAAAACCTCACCTTTATAATCCCATCACACTGTGCTGAGGCAATCACTGTAGAAACTTTCACCAGTTTTGTAGCTGACAAGTGGATCTTAAAGTGTCTGTGGAAGTGAGAGTAAAGGCAGTCCATAAAGACATCCACCTCTTCTTGAGTGACCTCTCCTGGAGTTTTTTGGACTGTGTCCCAGAGAGCTTTTGCATCTTCTGGATGAATGGCATACGAAATATCCAGAGGCTGGGGCAGACAAGGGACAGAGAAAACAAGTTCCACAGCAGATGCAGTTTTGTCCACTTTGCATCCAGTCCACATAGCTGCCATCCAGCTGAGATTGAAAGGGCTGATGGCTAAACGGCGGAAGCAGCAGTCAAAAGTCTTCTGAAACCAACTTCCAACAATGGATGTGTAACTCTCTGCCCCATTAGCAAGAAACAAAGGTAAACAAGTGAAGTCCTCTGGCATGTTCTTCGAAAGGTCATCTCCAGACACAGAGCAGAAACAGCCTGACCATATCAGTTTCTCTTCTGAGTTTTTTGAGAAAGCTGATGGTCTCAAAGAAAGCTGTGATGGGGAAAAGAAGCATTTGAATACAGAATAATTTTGACTTTCAGCCAAAAATTGTATTTGTTTATAATGTCAAGTGTTTGGTAGAAGATTTTTCTCAGGACCTCACATGCAACATTTTTTCTGTAAAGCTCCTACTGTTACTCAGTCTATCCACAACATCTCTAAAATATGTGTGCAATTCTGTTGAAAACAGCAGAAAAAAACACTTTTTACTTTATTGGAACAGTCCTGAAATCTGAGTTTATGCTGCTGAAGAAGAACCAGTCCATGGTACATCCTCTAACCATTGCCATACTGAACTTGGCATTTCAGCAGCATCTTTCTCTTGAGGCAAAGCATTTCAGATTTAGACTTGAGCTATGGCCAGAGGGTAGAGTTATACCAACTGTATCCAGAAAATAAACCTGTCCCAGTTCTTTAAGCAAATTGACTGCTGACTAAAAAATTAGAACAGCTTCTTACAGTCTTACCCTGATCTTATCAAAACGTTGAACTCAGCATTGCAATCAAACATACCCATTGTTTAGGAGATATCCTGTTCCAGTTAAAAATAGACAGGACTCACTTTCATTAAATCTCAACAGATAGTACTGCAGTTATCCCTTACAGCTGGAGTTTAGTTGGAGTTTCTTAAGAAACAGAGTATTTTATAACAGCAAAAGCAATTTGTAAAATGCAAATATCAATTGCAATTACCAAAAGCGCTAGGAAGACTCCTTACCTGCACAAGAACCGCAGCCTGGTCTTGGTTGCTACCCTTCAGCTCTGGAAGGCTGGAGATAGCCACTCTGACATCCAGCTCCACCCCTACCTCCACCGCCATCCCCTTCTGCTTCTCGGTGGCGATAAAGGCACTGAGCAGCCTCGAGTAATCCCTCAGGTGAGCGTCAGAGAACCTGTACAGAGGCGTCACGCTGTATAAGGTCCACTGCTTGCGCAGTAAAAACGCTGTTCTCTGGGGATCTGCCTTTTCCTAAGGAAAAAAAAAATATATTGAAACCTAACAAACAAGGATAGCTTATCCCTTCAGGGCTTGCAACAGGACCGCCGCCCGCCCGGCCCGGCGCAGGGATGAGGGACAGGCCTGCATGGCCGCCAGCCTGAGGGGACAGGGAGGCCCCGGCCCCACCACCCTCACCCCGGCCCTACCTGGGAGCGCGGCGCTGGCGAGAGCAGCCGAGCGTTGGGACTGCGTCCGAACCGCCCATGCGCCCGCCCAAACGGCGGCCCCCGCGACAGCCGCCCGATGCTGGGCAGCGTCTGCACCGCCCCGTCCACCGACTCCATGGCAGACACCCGCCCCGGCACTGCTCCCCGCCGGGCGCCGTTTGAACCCCCTTCCCGTCAGCCCCCGCGCCGCGCTGCGCGGGCTACCGCCCCCGCCGCCATATTTGCTGCGGGCGGAAGCGGGTGAGGAGGCGGAAGTGGGTGAGGGTTCCTTAGCCTGGCCGCTCTGCCGCGGTTCGGGTTGAGGAGATTTTCTCTTGGTGAGTCGAGGGGTAGGGGGCCTTATCGTGAGGCGACTCATCTGCTGTTGTTCGGGGTGTCAGGCGGTGCCCTAGGTCCCCCCTGCCTGGGAGATGGGGCTCTGGGCCGGGGCTGTCCCGGTCGGGGAGAGGCCGGGGCTCAGGGGATGTTGTCACTCTTGTGGCCTTATCTTTGCGGTTTCGCAGGCCTGTGACGTCCTCTCTTGTTTCCCGCCCAGGTGCGGGCTGCAGGATGGCCCTTCCCCGCATGCTGCTGCGGCTGCTGCCCGGGGCGCTGGCCCGGCCGCGCTGTGGGCCGGCTCTGCAGCGGGCCCTGCACCGGGCGGCCTCTCCCCCGGCGGCTCCAGGTAAGAAGGAGGCGTTTGTCTTGTCCCTGCTGCTGCTGCCTCCTTTGGGGTTTGGTTGGTTTGGTGGTTTTTTTTTGTTTTTGGTTTTTTTTCCCCTCCTCGGACCCAGGTCAGGGTAGCCTGCACAGCCGATTAAAGACATGCCTGTAAGTTGTTTCACCAGGATCACTTAAAAATGTCTTCTCTAAATCCTGCTTTCATTTGGCATCTCATAGTGAATTGTGATTCAAAGTATTTCAGACTCATTTGTCTATTTCTTTTTTCTTCCACTGAGCTTTTAATTTGCCTTTTTTCCCTTTTGTTCTGTAGCACACGCCCTATAAAAACAACAGGGGTAGCTGAATGCCTAACCTGACAACAAACCTTGTTCTCTGCTTTACTCTTCTCATTGTAAAGGCTGTGATGAAGATAGCAAGGGAGATGAATTAATATAATTATACATGTATGTGTACGTAATAGCATCCTTCAAAATTTTCCTTGCAAGCTGAAACTAGCACATTCTGTACATGGTATGCTTGGTTTTATAACTAAGTCATGATGCCACGCACACTGGGGTCTTTGGAAAGTCTTCCATAATGGTTCAGCCCTTTTTCTAGTCATTACAGGCAGAAAACTGTTCAATTTACACCCCTATGGTGGGTGTCAGTATGTTTCAGCCTTGGCTTGACAAGCCCCCTTTTTGCCGTGTCTTCGCAAATTGAGTGTGGAATCGTCAGTGTGCGTCAGGACTGATCTGCAGCTTTCCCTTCTCTTCTCCCTGAAATTTGCAGGGCAACAGTTTGCAGCAAGACTGCATTCAGACTTCTGTATGAAAGTTTGACTGAGGCATATAAATGATCCTTCTTAAGAACTTGTTTAGAACAGTTTTGTGTCATTTATAGCCTAATGTCTTGCAGCAGTGGTATTAGGGATGTACGGAGTAATTTCTTCGTGTACATCTAAATTATGTTGGTGTTGGTGGGGAGCTCAGTAACTGTTTTGCTTGTTTGCAAAAGCCACAAAACTTACTGTTTTTTATTCCAGACTTCAACAGCTTTATCAATCGCACCAACACCTGTGGAGAGCTGCGTTCTGCTCATGTGGGACAAGAGGTCACGCTGTACGGATGGGTTCAGTATCGAAGGTAAATGCAAACCAAGGTGAAAACGGAGATGGGTATTTGCTGCATCCAATGTATGCTCTTGGCCTGGATTCAGACACTTTTTTTTATGGTTCAGGTTATCTTTTCTTATCCTGCAGTAGTCACTTCTGAAGTGAGTGAAACGGTTGAGAGCCATGCTGGATCAGTATTTAAAATTTCAGAGATTCATACCAGTGTTAATTGATCCTCATTACAACACTAAAAGCAGTTAAATATTATTACTCTCGTTGTGTAGGAGAGGAAACAGCTGAAGGCATATCTATAACAATTCTAACAGCTGTGAGCAAGTAACTTCATGTATATAGAGTCCTTAAATTTTAAGCAAATGGTGTTGTTTCTCTTTTCAACTATGGCATCTAATGATGCGTATTTAAAGTATGCATGCTTTACTTAAAAAGGAAATATTAAGAAAAAGGTGGTAAGCAGAGGATGAAATGTTAATTCCAATAGTTTGCTATAGGTGATGTGATGTAATCACTCCTAATGGATCTGAATGCTGTAAATGTTGGGTGAAAAGCAGGTCTGCATACAGCATGGATTGACAATGCTCAAAAATGTTCTGTTCCTGGGTATGTGCTTTTAAAATGGAGATAGATTCTGTGGCTTTGATTAAATTGATTTGTACCAGAAGTTGTAATTTTTGCATTTTACAATCCAGAGAGGCTGATTTTTGTCCAGCATTGTTCTGCGTGAGGTTTTTTTTTTTTTTGTTAGGAGATCCTGAGCGTCTCACTTCTGAGCAGTCATGGATAGAGTTCCAGGAAACAGGATTATTGCAATGTGATTGCTGTGCTCTTGCTTTTAAAGACAGCGAGAGCGTGTTTGATTTGACAGCTTCTTGGTGGATTAAGTACAATGGCAGCTGTCTCTAGTGCAGCTGAAGAGATCAAGATTTATGATTCTGAGTCTAGAAGTGTGGATTGTTCATGTGAAACTTTTTATGGGACCAGTGTTCTCCTTGTTTTGTGGTTGGGCTTTTTTTTTTTTTATCCATGTGAACTTTAGTTTTATTGCTCATCTAAATGTGTTTATCTGAATGATGTTTCTCAGCAGGAAATTGCACGTGTTCATAATCCCTGCTCTACATGGATTAATGTTCAAATTAAAATCTTGCCTCTCCTGGTTATTTGCATGTTTGTCTATGGCTGGGCAAAATATGAAACAAATTTTTCAGATTAGATTCAGATGTGGGAAAAGTATCTGTACATACGTTACTTAGAAGTGCTTTGAGATTAGTCACCAGGTACAGAAAGTAGCTAGTTGCTATGTGCTTGGCTTAAAAAGCAGCAGACTACTGAATTTTGGAAAAACATGCTCTTCCTTTTATGTTTTTCATGGTTCAGACAAGACCTGTTTCTGGTTTTGAGGGATTTCCAGGGACTGACCCAGGTCCTCATTCCACAGGATGAGGTAAGGACTACCAAAAGATGTCTGTTTGGTGTGTTGGTTTTTTTTTTTTTGTGGTGTGTGGTTTTTTGTTGTGTTGGGTGTTTCTCCCCCCCCCCTTTGGTAGCTTGCGTCCAGCAGACATGGAGAGCAGAGTGAGGTACTCTACTTGGGAGTCAGAGCACTCAGTCTGACAGACGTAAGTGTTATGAGAGCCCTGATCGGACACTGCAACAGAAACATTAATGCTGTTTCCTCTGGGTTGTGGAGGAGCGATTCCAGATTCAAATGGGCCTTTAAGAAATGATGCCCTGCTGCATTTATCCTGTTCTTTGGGTTTCTGTGAGACTTTTTAATCTTCTTGCAGGCACATTCCCATGTGAAGAAGCTTTTGTCGAATGCCCCAGTGGAGTCTGTTGTGCGAGTGACTGGAATTGTGTCCCCTCGGCCCCCAGGGCAGGAGAATCCGGTGAGGATGTTGGGGTTTCTCAGGGTTTTTATTCTTTGTGAAAAAGAGCACTGGACAGTGGGAGTATGGTGGTTTTTGTGTTACAGCTTTGCCATGGGGTCTGGATGTGTGACAGCCTGTCCTTGGATAGCATGAGGTGAAACAACTGCTACGACATACAACTTAGGAGAACCTCAAAGCACATTAGACACTCGCAAATTAAATTGTATCCCAGCCTTTTGAAAAGATAATGGTGAGCTTTTTCAGGGTTTCAAAGTGTAGTTGAGATTATTTTCAAGAAAAAGAAACTTTGTCATTGTGAGTTCCACAGCATGTGATGACCAGTTTCTTACTCAGAATAGATTTTGCTGCTCTGATGGTAGAGGAAACAGAGGCTGAATAATTTGGTAATGCTGTGCATTCCCCAGCTGTCATTGTAATCAGCTGTAGATTGATCTGTCAGGATTGTACCTATCCCAGCACTGGCAGGCCTAAAGAGAACTTGGATTTATGACCATATTTTTTTTTTGCTCTGACCACTTACATATGTCCATAAAGAATGCAGGCTTCAAGCAGTGCTTTTATTCCTTTTAGTCATTTATCATTTTGTTGGGAGGTTGTATATACTTTCCCCTGGTAAACAGAAAAAGTTCTGTAGGTTCAGATGAACTTTGTGGCACAGAGCTAAGTCGGGGAAGCTGTCTCTTCTCCTTTGGGATCTAAGAAAAGGACTAGTTCTGAGAACTGGAAGTTCTGGGAAGTATCTCACAAATTGCCTTTTTTGACTTGTATTAAGGACTGATGGTGATGCTGCTAATACACACTGAAACGTATACTGCGTGGTTTTGTTGAATCTGCCAGGACTAGCATTTTGTCCAAGTACATGTGCCCTAGAAGGGTCTGTGCCTGACTGTTCCTCTGCTCAGCATGGCCTTCAAGGAGAAGGCAAAGGAAAAGTAATTGTATTTCTGGTAGAGATCAATATACTACTGGGAAAGAGCGTGACATCTTTGGCAAGATGACTTGTGTTTTTCTGAACAGAAAGGAAATCTAGGAGAAATCTGTCCTTGAGAGAAGTTCTCTGAGTTATACTGTGTTAGAAGGCAGGGAGGATAATCACATGGGTTTCTTTTCCCCACCCTGACCATCTGTGAAATGCCCATGTCCAATTGTTTTCCCTCAGTTTTGAAATTAATTTTTTTCTTGCCTTTTTGCTACAGAAAATGCCAACAGGGGATATCGAAGTGAAGGCGGAGACTGCAGAGATCTTAAACGCCTGCAAGAAGCTGCCTTTTGAAATCAAGGATTTTATCAAGGTGTCTGTGTTTTGGTTTTGTTTGTTTTTTCTTTTTGTTTGTTTGTTTTTTTTAACCAAAGTGCTGTCTTTTCCATAAATTGTGAATTTGGCCAGGGTGATGGCAAAACATCTGAGAGCTTCGTCTCATTCTCCCAGCTCTGCTTTTGGGGAAGGATGGTATTTAAAACAGGGGTGCTGCTTGTTAGTTGTGTGGATGTATTTCTGATTAGAGTTCAGCAGAAAATAAGGCTTGAATGATTATAGTGCACAGTGTTTTCAAATATCACTGCAAGAACAGATGGTACAGGGAAGAGTGAAAGAAATCAGGCTATGCTACCTTTTTTGAGAGTGTGAAACAGAACCTGCAAATGCACTGCTGTTTTAAGGCAAGAGTACTTTGTCTTATTTGGACAAGTAGCTAGTCAGTAAGTACAGAGTCTTATAAAAGGTTTTAGTGCAGGCTCCATGGTGTAGGAGAGGCGTCACTGTTAATTGAAGATATTCTCTGTTCCGTTGAGACTGTGACTGATAAATAGGTGTTGGAATTGGGAGAACTGGGACCTGTTTCTGTTGCAGTGCGCTAAGAATGAGGGCTGAAATCCTGGGCTTTGAGGTAGCTCTTATCACAGTTGTGTTAGTTTTGTTTTTTTTTTTAAGTGATTCTCATGTCTGGAAGCACTCTCAGTGGCTGATGTTTTGTGTAGGTTGTAGTAGTGGGTGGGTTGTGGCAATAGAGCAGCATTCTTTTTTACCTTCCCGTTTTTGTCCTGAGGCTTTAGGAGCAGCTTCACTGGACATGCAATTTGGATTTTGTCTCTTAATCCTGATCATCTCTTATCTCCAGAAATCAGAGGCTTTACGGATGCAGTATCGCTACTTGGACTTGCGTAGCTTCCAGTTGCAGTATAACCTGCGGCTGAGATCACAGATAGTGATGAAGATGCGTGACTACCTGTGTAACCTTCATGGTAAGAAAAGTGCTTGAAGAACAGTGAGCAGCAAACAACATTTTAGCCCTCCCTTCTGTTTCCTGTTGCTGGGAGAGATTGCCAATCAACTTGCTACTCCAAACTGGTCCCACTTATAAGGACATGTCTGGTTGCAGGGGGGCCTTTACAGGGATGTTGGGCAGGCCTGAAGAAAATGTTGAAATCTCCTAGCATTCTACAAACCAGTTGTTTCAAATGAGCTATATCCAGAAAATTAAGTAAGAAAAGGCCTTTTGCGGGTCATTTCCCTCTTTTGGTCACCTAACTGGAGATATGTCAAAGAGGTGGATTACTTATAGGGCTTTTGCTTATCCTAAAATTAGGAATTACTTTTTGGAAAAGCAAAGCCTAGTTCAAAATAGGTAGAGAAGTAATTTTTCAGCCTGTATGGAGTCCTCTGTCATCATCAGTTCTGGCAGGACATCAGGGTAGCTCAGAGCCTTTAAATCTGTTGTTACACAAGTTGTTCTTAGAAGCAGTAAAATCTGTAGATTTTGGAGACACTACACGGTGTGCTAGACTACCTGTCCTGCTGACTAACCCTACTCTAGCTTATTTTCTGTCATACTAGTTCTTCCTGCTTTCAGCATATTCTGTATCTGAAGCATGTGTTTGTTCCTTAGGGTTTGTGGATGTAGAAACTCCAACACTCTTTAAAAGAACCCCAGGGGTATGTATTCTGTTAGTAATGCATTTTAGCCTCCTGCAATTGCATCGGCGGTTTGTGGTTGAATTACTGTCAGTTGCCATTCAGCCTTCATTGCTGTTCTCTCACTGAGTAACAGCTTGTACAAATTTCTGATACGTTTCCTTTTAAAAGCAGAGGGAGTGAAAGGAAAGAGGTGATATCTTGGGTCTGCTTTTTGAATCTTCAGATGAATAAAGTTCTGTCTTGTAAAGCACATGTTGAATGCAAGACCTGTTCTGGGACAGACAGATTATAAAGCCAAAAAACTTCCTCTGAACACTGTTTCCCCAGCACTTATCTCTTAACCTGGTGGGTTACTGCAATGGCACTACTCAAGTAATTTTAATTTGAGTTTATATTCCTTTCTTTCATTTCAAAAATAGTCACAGAGAAGAGGGCTGTAGCTCAGGAGTTGTTGATGCAGCTAACACATGGAGTTCTTGCATTTAAACCCCTGCCTTGGATGGAGTACTGTTGTGCATAAGTCTTGCAGAGCAGAAGGTGGAGAATCCTCCTTTGGGATATTTTGGACCAAGTTGGTTTACAGATTATTATTATTTTTTTTAAGTGTAATGTACAAACAGCCATTTCCTTGCTAAGGGGATTTCATAATGGGGAAAGTAGGTCCTTTCTTCTTGTGCTTCTAGTCTGTGCTCTCTGTCAGGAGCTGAGGCCACTTATTTGCTGAAATGTATAAGCTTTTCTTTCTGACACTAGGGAGCAAAAGAATTCCTTGTGCCCTCAAGGGAAGCAGGCAAGTTCTACTGTCTGCCACAGAGTCCTCAGCAGTTCAAGCAGCTCCTTATGGTTGGAGGCCTGGACAGGTAAGAGTTTCTTGGATTCCTGCTCTCTACATGTCCTGTCCACGGTTTGCTTGCTTTGATCTGTGCAGTTTTAGATACTTTTGCAAAAGCTTATTGCTAGAGATTCTGTGTTTTGAAGAGGGATCTTTAAATATTTGGGAGTTTTCGGCTAGGCCCTTTGCCCCCCAACAATAATGCCTCCCAGTAAGAGGAAATGTATGCTGTTTGAAGGCTGAAATCTTCACTGTTTTTTTTAAATGGAAACCTGATCTGAAGCACAGTCTGCCTGAATGGCAGAAAATGTAGTGTGTGATAAAAGCCTCTCCAAGAGTAACCTATAGAACCGACTGAGATGAGGCTGGGCAGCTGAGCATGACTGAGACAAAGCATGTTCTCAGGTGCACGAGTACACAGCTTTTAATTTGGCTTGTTTCTCCAGAAAAAAAAAAATCACAAGAGAGGGATATAGTTGTTCGTACAGTGAGCTAGAGGCCAGGCCTTGACCATGAGTGAGTTTTACGTGGCTGCTTGGAGTCCAGTGTTGGAGCAGAAAGTGGGAAAAGGGGTTGCGTATGCCCCTGTTGGGATACAGCTCACCTGGTAGCCTTCACATGCCTCTGGAAGAAGTAGTTGGAGATGGATACAGCTGCTGATGCAGTTACTTCCACTCAAAATTCCATGCTTTTGAGGGGATGAGAACAACTAGGGCTATGATAATCTGTTGCAAAGGGGACAGAGCTCTCTCTTTTTTCCTTTCTCTTTTTTTATGATTGATTCTGTTGCCACAGTTTAATTTAGGGTACTTTAAATTGTTGTCTAAGTAAAAGTACTATTGCAGGTACTTTCAGGTTGCTCGCTGCTACCGAGATGAAGGTTCACGGCCTGACAGGCAGCCTGAATTCACTCAGGTAACCAGCTTGCACTGCCTTTCACCCTCCTCCTCCACCCAAATAGCTTGTAGCTGTTTTCCTTTCTGCAGGCTTAGTTTCTGCGTGTACCATGTTGTTTGCTGCATGTGATTGTACTTGATGATGCAATCTCCTGTCCTCCTGGGTCAGGCATCCCATTCCTCAGCCTTGAGACCCTAGGCAGAGTTAGCCTGGTTCATTCAAGGCTTCTCCTTCTGTCCTTGTCATCATTACATCATCCAGTTCTCTGAGGAGGTTGTTGCCTGAGTCATCAGGCTGTAGGGAGATCATAAGCATGTCCTCAGTCTAATGCAGTCATGCTTTGATTACGTGTGGTATACTGGTTCTTTTTATGCTGGCTTTAGAGTCAAGAGCTTCTGCAAGTAGCAGTGCAAAGGCAAAGCATGTAGCTAATGTGAACGCCCCCTCTTGTTTTCTGTTTTAAGATAGATATAGAGATGTCATTTGTAGATCAAGCTGGGATCCAGAGACTGATAGAGGGCCTCCTGCAATATTCCTGGCCTGAGGAAAGAGGCTCCATTACGACTCCTTTTCCTTCCATGACGTATGAGGAGGCACTGGCTGACTATGGGACTGACAAACCAGACACTCGCTTTGGGATGAAGGTGAGGGTTTCCCCATTGGGAACTTGCAGCTTTTCTTTTCTGTTAGTGTTTTAAGAATAATCTTTGTTTTAAATAATGGATACATGATTGGCTGAGGTTCTTAATGCTGTAGTTTACCTAAGGTGTCTGTCCTATCATTGCTGCTTTGCACACATAATCATCTGTTGGAGGAGAGGGATTTTGATTATTTGGTTGTGGGAAAATATATAGATACTTTTAGAACACTTTAAAGATAATGGAGTGTTAGGAAGCAATGTGTCTTGACTGTCTTAAAAACAGAAGCCCATAAGGCGTCCACAGATACTGTATCTGCTTTTCTCAAATGCACTCCAAAGCATACTCCTCGTGAGTGTGCTTTGTGAGACAGGCTTCTTCAGCCTTTTAGTGGGCTGAAGATCTTTTCAAGATAATCAGCTGCAGTTGTGTGCATGCACTGTTTGTATATGAAATAATATTAAGAGGAACAGTGCTAAAAAGCAAGAAAGCATCTTATATTTTCACAGGAATTAATTTGGAGGGTTTCTTTTTCAGTATGCAGCTCTCTTCACTGTCATCCATCTCAGCCTTGGCTTTTCCCAGCTGTCTTGCGTTTCTGTTTCTGCAGTGTTTAGCTTCTTAATGGTTATTCCAGCTTGGCCCCAGTCATTTCTTTGTGAACCATTTGATTTTGGTGAACAAAGAAATTATATCCCAGGGAATGATGTTGAAGGTGTTAAGACATGGGTGGAGGATATTTGCTTTATGTTCATACCTCTGCTGATTTTTCCTGTGATCTCTTCTTTCTCAGATAGTGGATATCAGTGATTTTTTACGAAGATCAGACATTCGGTTTGTGCAGAATGCACTCAGTTACCCACACGGCACTGTCAAAGCCATTTGTATCCCTCAGGGAGTGGTAAGTGATGCTTTTACTTATGGTGCTTATGGTTTATGTGAAATAAATAAAATATCAATTTGAGTTCCTTTGTTGGTAAGGAAATGTTCCTTGCTATTACTGGGGGAGTAGTGCCCTTCAGGGAACTTGGGATTTGTTGTGATTGACGTCAGGGTGGGGATTTAGTGGTGTTAGAAGAGGGGAATGGAGATGATCAGGTGATGGGAAGAATATATTGTCCTCAGGAAGTGACAGAATAAAACAGAACTGCAAGGTCCCTTGAGGATAGTGAAGCCCCTCAGGGCATTAGCTTGTTTTTATCAAGGATGGCTTCTGGAGTGAATCTCAATAATAAATTGTGCCCTGTGGCAAAAGATTTGAAATAGAGCCAGATGTGGCACAGCTCTGTTCTGGACCAGTGAGAGAAAGGCCAGGTGGTTACAAGCCCTCCTCGTGTTTGCTTTTGCTGGATTTGTGGGCACAACTCATGTTGTGTAGTGAGAACATCACAAACCAAAACCAAGGCTGACAACAGATGCAGAAGATTGACACAGCCATGATTTTTGTTAGGGAAGCAGATTTACTTCTGGCTGTGGTCATCTTTGCAGCTTGGGCCGTATGGAAAAAAAATAATCCACTGAACAGTGAGTTTTATTTGGGGAACAGGACTTTCTGACTATTCTCTTGGGATTCCTTTAATTTTGGCATAGAGTACAAGTTACCAGCTTCCCACGAGAGGGCACAAAGGTGTGAGCAAAGCAAAAGTGGACTCTTGAGCCTCTCTAACCATTAGAGTAGCTGAAAAAAAAAATCAAGAGCTTGACGCAGGTCCTCATTTACTGCATTTCTTTGTGTGGAAGTCAGCCCAGTTGGTTTCCCTCTGTTCCTATAAATTGAGGAATCGTCAAACCTTCCCCATGAACAATGTGGTGTTCTAACCTTGTTCCTGCACACTGGAGGCAGTTGACATAATCTAACTCTGCTGACCAGTTACATCTGATCTGTGAGTAGAGAGAAAAACTGCAGCCAGATGTACAGCCTAGAGGGGCTTTTCCTGAAAGGAGCCCTTGGAGAAGATGCCCAGCTGCAGCCTAGTGCTGTGGGCCCTGTCCTGTTCCACAGCCCTCATGAGAACTTGTACTAAAAACAAAAGAACTTTGAGAAGCTTGGACACAGCTCAGTCAGTAGATTTGAATCCTGGTTAGGCTTTCCATAGATTTTGCTGATGTTTAATGTGTCTTCTCTTGCTCTTTCCCCAGAGGTATCTTAAAAGTAAAGACTTGGAGTCATTAAAGGAGTCTGCAAAGTCCCAGTGTAACCAGGTGAGACAGAAACACTGCTGAGGCATTGGGAGCGGTGAATGACTGAGTGTGTATTAAGGCACTCGCGGGCAAAGGAAGGTCCAAGAGCAGTTTTTAAAAGCTGAGAGTCAGTGCCTGAGCATGTGATGCTTTAAGACAAGAGAGGGCAGCACTGGACTGAACATACTCTTCTCTTTTTTCAGGAAATCATGGAAATTATCTGCAGGCCTGATGGAAGCTTGAAGTCTCTGCTTACAAAGTTTCTTGGTGAGAAGCAGCAGGCAGAGCTTATCCAAGCACTGAACTTGCAGGTCGATGACGTGGTGCTACTGGCAGCTGGTGAACACAAGCAAGTGGTAGGAAGCGTTTCTTGGGTGGCTGTGTGAGTTGAATGTTGCTGATGATAGCTTTGATGTTATCTGGCCTTATTCTAATTCTTCTTATTATTAAAATAGGTCATCATCTAATTCTGTCTTTCTCTGAAGCTGCAGCAACAGCAAATAATGTCTGAAATATAGCTATCACTTTTATTTCCCCCAGTCAAATTGTGGGAAGAACTCATAACTGAAAGGAAGGCTGGAATATAAAACAGGAACAAATTAGTGCCTCCTTTTCTCTCACCCTAACTTAATTTTTAAACTATCAAACAGAGATTGGAAAACAAAGTCAGCTAGGTAATTTTGTCTCCCATAAGCAGATGATGAGTGAAGCACAGCTGCTTCTTAGCAGCAATGACAGGAGATTCTGTCTACCCTACTCTATATTCTTGCCAGCAGATGCTGCCTTCCAAGTATTGGTTTGTGACGAGGTGTCATGCTTTGCTTGATAGCCAAAATGTTGTCATGTTCTCCGTATGTGCCTTCATTTTGCTGTCTGCAAAGTGCAGATCTTCCCTGTGCTGCCCTGGTTAATCTGTGTTGTGTAGAGCTTGAGGTTAGTCTACGTGAGTCCTGTGAGGATGGAACATTTGGAAGGTAATGAGCTTTCCAGCTCCTTACTCAACTTTCTTTGCCAAACCCTGGAGCTGCTGCTGCCGGAGCAGGAAGCTATATATCTTTTAGGAGACAAGGCAAAAGTATTTAAGGCAACAATATGTTACAACTGATGCTGTCTCTGGTGCTACCTTTATGAAACACTCTCCCTGATCAGTGTTTGAGTGACTTCCCTGTTAATGAAATTGCCCCATCTCATTCTCTCCCTTCTCTTTTGCAGTGCTCTGCGTTAGGAAGCCTAAGGTTGGAGAGTGCTGACCTTCTGGAGGCAGCTGGGCTGGTGCTCCGTGATCCTACGACTTTTCACTTTCTGTGGGTGGTAGATTTTCCACTTTTCCTCCCCAAGGAAGAGAATCCCACTGTACTGGAATCTGCTCATCACCCGTTTACTGCCCCTCATCCTTCAGATACCAGCCTCCTCTATTCTGATCCCACAAAGGTAACTAAGTTCACGCCTGTTGTGCTGGCTCTTCTACAGCTGTGTGTCCTGGAAAACTGGGCGGGTAGCCTCTGTTGTTACTGTAGAAAGGGATGTTGTTTCATGGAACTGACTGCATGTTGTATGCGTCTGTTTGGAAGAGATGGCTTCCAGATTACTCTGAGTGGCAAATGTCTATGTGTGCCCTGACAAAAGAAGCTTAAAGGAAACAGTCGCTTGAAGGGAGGAGTCTTATATATTTGGCCCATCCCATGTTGCTTCAGGTTTTGATTAACTTTGATCACCTCTGTCAGCAGCAGTCCAGGCCTCCTGTAGGACTGGTACCTGAACTGCAAGGTACCACTGACAGACCAGTACTGTAGTACATCATGGCTTCAATTCCCAGTGTCTTTGTGTGCAGGTTGGTGTTAAATGCAGCTGTGCCCCAGCCTTGCCAAGGTGCTTGTTCATTTCTTTCTGCAGGTCCGTAGCCAGCACTATGACCTTGTTCTCAATGGCAGTGAAGTTGGAGGTGGCTCCATCAGAATTCATAGTGCAGAACAACAGCGTTTTGTGCTGGAGAAAGTGCTGAAGGTAACAGCTACAGATGTCTCTTAATGTCCTCTCAGAGATTCAAATGACTACTTAATTTAAATAGCTGCTTCATATTCTGAAAGAAACACTCTGTGCTTCTTAGAGAAACGTAACCCTAGCCCTGAGTGATTCATGACTTCATCATACCTTCATCTTATGTTGCTAGTAGGAAAAGCATTGTTTACCCAGTGACACTTATTATGTAATTTTGCAGGAGGACTCTCGGGTGCTTTCCCATCTGCTGGAGGCTTTGGAGTTTGGAGCTCCGCCTCATGGAGGAATTGCTTTAGGTGAGTGCTCTGTAGCTCTCCAGGATGTAGATCTTTTGTGAGTTTTTTTGGGCATGTTAGATCCCAGGATCCCTCATGCTTGTTATCAAAAGGCTTGTGCCCTCCTGACAGAGAAGGCTGTTCTGGTGTGGCTGTTTGGCACCACTGTGTGGGATTACGCGGTGCTTCTATCTCTGTAGCTGCTTTGTAGATGAAAACAGAGGTTTTGTCACCAAGTGCAGAACGTTTCAGTGTTCCTCCCCAGTGTCATAGCATGATTTAGTTCTTATGCAACGGCGAAATCAATATTGGTGGCTCTAAGGATGTTCCTTATACACTGTTACACAAACAGCATATTCGTAAAGATTAGGTTATCATCTTTATTCTCATTCCTGCGCAGTGAGAACAGGATCTCTCTACTGCATGCCTAGAGGCTTGGGACAGCGTGGTACTTTTTGTGCCCTGGGTCACAGCCACAACCTTGCCCTCTGCTTCAGTCTCACTTCCCTTCTTCCTTTTCTGTTTTGCTCACTAAATCAGATACTGTCAGATTTTTTTTTTCCCTGGAATCTTGCAAGTTTGTGTTTTGTGTTTTTTTTTTTTTTTAAACAAAACAAAAATAACCCCCAAAACTCCACCAAAACAAACAACAAAAATACCACACAAAAAAGTAGTTTTCCAGTGGTGTTCCAGTGTTATTTCCCTCCATCCAATCATGCAGAGGCTGTTGCTCTTTCTGAATTCCTCCTGGTGGTAATAGTTCAGAACTGTCTGATCCAGAGCTTTGTTTGAGCAGTTAAGCAGAGCCCTGACTGTGTTCCTGCCACTTAGCTGTCCTGGTTTTCTTATGTGGTCTTTGCAAATGCACTGTGTCTGTCTTGCAGTCCTTGGTGTGTTGCAGAACTTTCTGTAATATTGAAAAGCTTTATTTTGCTAGGTATTTCTGTTCTTCAGACAAGTCTATTTCTCTGCTATGGGTTGAGATTAATTTTTTCCCCTTACTTGCTTCAGTTTTATTCTTCAAACTAAGGAATGTTATCTACGTCATCTTTGTTTTCTTTTTCTGAATTGGGGAATGTAATGTAGAGCTGTAACTCAAGTATTTCACCAATTTGTTTTTTGCTTCTAGGACTTGACAGACTGATCTCTCTCATTGTTGATGCTCCAAGTATCCGCGATGTCATTGCTTTTCCGAAATCCTTCAGGGGACGGGACCTGATGGGTGATGCTCCAGGCTATGTCACTCCTGAAGAATTAGAGCCATATCACATCCAGGTTTCCTGGCCTCTTGCAGAAATAGAGGCAAAGAAGAACTGACCAGCAATGTAAGCTGATCTGTTCAACCAGAAGTGGTTACAGCTTCTAAATACTGGAACTCAGTTCAGAAAACATCAACTGTTACGGGAGGGTGAGGAGCAGTACCAGCCTCACTGTACCATGGCAGTTTCAGGATGGAATGGGGAACAGATATGAGGGCTCCCTGATGGGAATTCACCTGAGTTGGTAATGGGAAGGCAAAGTACAAAAGCAGAAGAAAATAACATTATTTTAGCATAGGGTATTAAGATTGTTGGCTTTGGGGTGTCATACTGGAGTGATGATGGGATCTATATTTTCACTCTCCACTCTTTCCGTGCCCTTTGTAAAGTATTTATTCTCCTATCTGGAGGAGATAGTGAAAGCTTCACTGGCAGGATGGCTTGTACGCCTGGTGATCATCGAATCTGTTCGCTAAGGACTGGTACAGTAAAGCTGTACTGGGCCAAGAGCTCTGGACACTTCACAGCAAACTTCAGTGCTAGCAGCAGCTTGTCTCATGTTCATCATGATCATGCAGCACTTGCCGTGGGGTGTTCATGTTCAGCTGTGTTCTCCCTTCAAAGAGCAGGAGAGAGGTGTTCATGACATGGCAACAGTTGTCCTAGTAATACTCGTCAAAGAGTGGTGATCTGTCTTTGGGGCCTGTGGTCCTGGTGCTTTTCAGCACACTAATTCTAAAGTTTGTATGTTTGTAATAAACTTTATCTGTGGTTTTGACTGAGCTTGGCTTTGAGCTTTCTCTGCAAGAGCAAGCTGCCAGTTTTTCTTTGTGACCCCTGATTCCTCCAGATGACAAGAAATCTGTGACGGCATAGCAGAGTTACCAGTCTTCTGTGAATTCTGCCTGGTCCTGCAGACCTGCTGCTACAGCGGTGAGTGATGCAGCAGCAGGTTTCTCACAAGTAACTGTTCGTTTCTGTCCCACACTGGCGCAGCCACAGTGCAGGAGCAGCTCTGTACTGAGTAGAGCATGGCCTCCAGCGGCATTCTGCCAGACCAAGCTGCTTGCCTCTGCTCTGTCGTGTATAGAGTCCTCTGCAGAGACACTGCAGTGGGTGTTCTTAACTGTGGGTAGGTTGGAGAAAGCGGAGAATTGATGGGGGGAAAGGAGGAAGATGAAGAAGCTGAGGAAAAGAGAAGGAAGAGGTTACCTGAATAAGCCAGGAAGATGGTGCAAAGGAGGAAAAGGGAGACCTGCTGTGTCCCTGCTGGGAAGGACAGCAGAAGGTGTCTGCCAGAAGTGCATGAGGACAGAAGGAAGACTGCAATTCTTGTCTTATCGGATGATTCTCAGCTCCAGCCTTCGACAGGAGGTCCTGTGCTGGAGATTCTAATGTTCTGGGCTGCTTCAAAGGTTATCAACTAATTCAGGCTGCACATTGTGGGATAACAATACATGGGTGGTGGACACTGTTGGCTTTTTTAAAATAGTGGGCTGTCCTGTTGATAGGAACAGTAAGGGAGGTGACCCTTCTCCTTAAGGCTGGTTTATTTTGAGTACTTTATACAGGCTAAAAATATCATCCATAGGTAAGTTAACAGTAGAGCTGACTTGCTGCTGCTTTGCAGATTATGAGATGATGGAGTTATGTGTAAAAGAAAACAAGTCCTTTCTTATGATTGTTATTAGCAGTCTCAGAGCATCGTTAAATACCATTAAAAAAAAACAAAAAACAGTCCTGGATTTGTATTCACATTAATTCTAACCAAACACTGTGAATTCCATAGTTTTTTTTTTTTCACAGTATGAACTATTAATTCTTATCTTGAAATCACCTTTGTTTTACTTTTTTTCTTGCGTAGAATCTATCAGTAATGGAGTAAGGATCACTTTTCAGAGAGACGCTGGGCTGAAAATTGGATCCCTAAGCAGATCCATGTTAAAACCAGTTTTTTAGTTGTTTTTGTGGGGAGGAGAGTCACCTTGTGAGAGTTTTAACAGATACTTTTGTTCTCTTAACTTGTAAGTGGCCACAACAAGGTTATGTGTTATATTCAGACTGCTTTTTTAGAGGTGGTTGGATTTGGTTATTTAGTTTCTTTACTGGTAGTGACATTAAGATTTGCATGAAATTTGCTTGAGGATCATCTGTGTTCCTACAGTAGGGATATCAGAGGCTTGTTTGAGGACATGGAATCAGAGAAAATAACAGTTATTCTGAAAAGTTCTTTACTCCCCCCAGACTATTATTTATAGCAACTGTAAACATAATGTGCTGAACCTTTTTTTCAGTTGTGAAATACTCTATCATTTAGTTAGTTACTGTTTGCAAAGGCAAATGCTGTTTACATCTGAAGAGACACTGTTCTTTAAATTAGGATTATTATCAAGCGTTCAAAGGGTAACAGCTCTAAGAGGCTTAGGCAGAAATGTGACACTACCTGGAACATTCTTCTTGAGAGCACTTGTTAAAACACATGAGCAAGCTCTCTCTGAGGCATCCACATCTTGCTTTCTTGTGCAAGCTGTTTACCCACTGCTGTATTAAGGACTCCCCGCAGTTAGAAGCGTGTGACACAGCTAAGATGAGCTACAGTGAGCAAAATGCAACAAAACATGTCATCTGAGCTGCTGCAGTCCTGCCACAATTAGGTCAGTGGAAGAGATGTGTCCCAAATTTATGCAAGCCATCTGTGCTTGGATTTGTGAATGAAGATGGTTTACATCTGAATTTGCCAGTGGTTGTGTGAATGTTGCCACACAGAAGACATTAATTGTTTTGCTTTTTGTAGAGCATTGTGTAAGGTTTCACTTGGGCTTCTGGAAGCCTGATCTACAGAAAGTCCTTTTTAAACAGCAGTTGAGTTGACATACTTGGCTGCATGTTTTGGTAGAACCGAGAGTAGAGAGACATTACAAAGAAAGACGTGGAAATAAGGGGCAGTCATATTGCAGACCACTGTCTCATGTTTGCTGGAGAAAAGCTGCTGGCCTGTGATCCTGAAAGTAGATGTTAGACTTCTACTTCAGCACAATGTCCCTCAGAAACACCAGCTGAAAGTGAGCTACAGCATCACCACAAACTGCAAGCTTTCCCAGAGCCCTCATTGCCTCTACCTTTTTTTTCCTATATGAGACAAACCTGTGGGGAAATATTGCCACATCAGCTATGCTGGAAGATGCAAAGTCCTGGACTTCTGTTAAGAGTTAATCTTCAAGTAATCTTTTCTTAGAGGTGTGGTGTGTAAGGAAAAGGTTGATGAATCTGTATTGCTCCCTGGTTTGCGTTGGTTGGTATTGGGTGTGTGGTTTTTTTTCCCCTTCCTCATGCAGCAGAGGTTTCCAGGACTAAGCCAAGCTATCAGTGTAAATCTGCTCAACTTGATGAGAGTCCAAGGTTCCTTTTTGTTCAGAGCAAGCAGAAATGCAATTAGTATACACAAGCTCCTCCCGGTGCTGCAGGTACTCATGAGACTTGGCTGTTACCAGAACTGCTCAGACTCCTGTGCTGCAGTATGTATGCACATAAAATTAGTAACAAACCCTATGTTGTCACTATCTCCAGATTCCTGCAGTGATTTCCACGTGTTGTTGTGTCTCCTCTGCTCTTTCTTTAACCTCTTTTCAGTGTGTGTGTGTGTGTGTGTGTATAGGATGGACAAGAGAATTGCCCAGCCTTTGGGTACTCTACCCCAGAGCACTTGGCTTTTTGGGGAATAGAATCACCAGCTGGATACAGGTGCTGCCTGAGGATTTGGTTTGGGTCTTTGCTGGTACGGATCAGCTTGTGATGGTTGACCGTGGTCCCTGACATTGTCTTCTCAACTCCAGAGAACTTAATGACTAGCATGCATAGGATGTGAATGTTAGGGTAGGTGGCAGGGTTCTGCACTCTTGCAGAAATGAGAGTTGTATGTAAGGCCTCTGTACTCCTTTAACCCTGACAGCTTGCTGGTTTTCTTCTGTTAGATCTGAACAAAACACTGGTAAGATGGAGAGACAGTTTATTCCCCACCTCTAGGAGAACTGGCTCAGCGTATGTTTCAATAGATTTGACTGCAACAACTGTTTAGGAAGCTTATACTACCCTTTTGTAACATCAGAGATACATTTCTGGTGTGTTTCAGTATTTTTTTTTTCCCTTTCCAGAACAGGAATGCAGGATGCTGGTGGGATTGTCAGCAGCCAATGTGTGTGTGGTGTGTGGGTTTTTTTTTTTTTTTTTTTTTTGTTTTTTTTCTCCTTGAAATGCTTCCAAACCTATCCAGAATAGTTCAAGTTGGGCCAAGCTGGGGAGAGATTGCAGTGGTTGATTTCACCCATCCCAGATGGCTTGGGTGGGCTTGGCTGCAAGGGGTTTGTACAAACTGCCATAAAGACAGGAACTGTATTTGGAACCCAAACTGGAGTTTAACCATGTGTTGCGCTTGTATCTCCCTCTTTAGAGTTGGCTGAATTACAACATCACAACAGCTTTGTGTCATCCCATGCTGCAGATACCCAGAGGTTCAGGGTGCTGATTAATTCCAAGTTCTGTTGAATACAGACCGCTGCTATATGAAAATATTATAATTCATAAAGAATCAGCAGAAATTTGCAAAGAATGGTTTCAGCTGTTTGCAGCTGGGTTTGTGCCCGCTATTGTACCCCATGGGGAAAAGGGGAGAGCTGCTGCTCTGCATCATTGCTCTCCTGCATCCTGAGTCTGGCAGAAGGACATGTGTGTATACTTTGCTTCATCTTGGAGAGCGTGGGGACCTTAGTGCAGAGCTGATGTGAGGACACCCAGTGCTGTGGAAGCCAGGGGACATTACTTAGGTGTACAAAACTATTCCTGGAGCTGGATCATATGGTAGACCCAATGTTGCTGCATGTGAGCAGGAGGTGGTGCTTTGTACACTTGAGTGGCGAACCTCCAACCCCAGGAAGGCGTGACTCCGCTGCTCTGTATTTCCCAGGCATCTCTCACTGGGAGAAATGGAGCTGGTATGTCTTTGGGTGATGCTGCACTGATGTCCAGCATCTGGTGAACACAGCCTCAGGAAAAGTCTGTAACGGTAAGAGCGGAAGGATGAGGAAAGCTTATTCTTCCAAATGCAAGGGTCTCTTATTTTGCTGCACCCCCCCCCTTTTTTTATACCTTGAGCTGCTTGTGTTCTGACCACACTTGATCACTGTTGTCAGTGCAGGTAACCAGCCTTCTCATGAGGATGCTCGGTACGCTCTTTGGCCCATTTATTAACAGCAGCAGAACAGGCATAGACAACTGACAGCCACCAAAATCGTACCAGATGGAAATCCCCTGTGTAAGCTTCCCATGACTTCACCGCTAAATGTCTGTGCTCTTATTTTAGGCTTGTGTTCTAGTTTGTTGTTATTTTCAAAGCATTGTTTTATGTAATTAAAAAATGTTGATTACATGCTGTCACCAGCTGTGCCAGCCACAATTTCACAGCAAACAGAGCTCCGTGACAGATACATTCAGCCTGCATTGGTCACATCAGCCTCTAATAATCCATCAGGCTCTAGCTTTCTTGTTATGTGTTGATAGCCTTAGTGTAGTACTAAAATTGAGTTGAAGAAAAATGTTATGGACTGTTGTCCCATTAATTTGGTCGTATTTAAAATGTATTTCTGCAGCCATGAGTTCTGCTGTTAAATTATGTGTTATTCTAAAACGGACTTCCTCTTGTTTAAGTTAAATCTGTCATCGGATCATTTCATGAAGAACCTTCCCATTTAGGTTATTAGAAGGAATGAATACTGAAATTCCTTCTGTATTTTTCAATCCTGCTCATCATTTCACAAATTTATATCCTATGTTTTTCAATCACATGAATTTTAAGCTGTGGAGTTTGAGATTATCTCATCTGCCTTTCTGTGGAAATCACCGCATGTCACCTGTGCTACCAGCAGTGACCTCCCATATACCCATCAACAGCTGAAGTGGCCAAAAGTTGATGCTGTTGTAGGCTGTTCAGTCTCTTTTTTTTGTCCCTTGTGAGTTGCTGTTTGTATTTAACAACCTTTACTTTCTGCTCTTTACAGTGTAAAGGTACTAGAGAACATTTTCAGTGCAAAACCTAGTATTAACCATGTACTTCAGTTACTATTTAAAAAGACAAAAAAATATCAAAAAGATCACAAAGTAGCTGTAAAAGAAAGAAGGAAGCTTTGGCAACACTTCGCACTTTTCCAAGTAGCAGGTCTATACCAAAGAGAATGATATAAAACCATTTCTGAGAACCGTTAGTACAAGGGGCATGGGCAGCGGCAGTTTTCTCTGGAACAGCAATCACAGTGTACTATTGGATTTTTTTTATATTGCCTTCTATTTAGAGAGCAATAGATTTAAAACACTCTCAGTCCTGAGATTTTCCTTGTTTGCTTAGCAATTTGAAGAGAATTGTAGGTGAAGGCTTCAGCAATTTGATGGCATCTCTTGAAATGCAGGCTCCTCGTTTGTCTTCTATTCAGTTTTTCGTGTCATTGCATCTTTATTTGTGTATTTTAAGAAAAAAAGACATCCAGTACAGTTTTGTAAAAGCTTTAAATGTTTTGGTGGGTGTGTGTGTTGTTTGTTTTTGGTGGTGTGGTTTTTTTTTTGTTTGTTTTTGTTTTTGTTTTTTTTTTTGTAGCATGAACAGAACTAATTTGACACCAATTGCAGTGCCAGAGCTCTGAGTAGGGTGGTACCGAGTGACTTGAATCCTTTCGAACAGCATCGCTTCACTTTGAGTGGCAAAACAACATTGTCTACAGCAAAAGGAGTGTGATATTTCTCATGAGTGATACAGTCCCCAGTAACTGTAGAATGCCTTTTTAATTTTTTTTAGGTCTGTACAAACCCATCGGAGAACAAACAAGAGAGGTGGGTGGATGACAGGCTCAGGGTCGCACAGGCGGTTGTCCCAGAGGGAGCATCCCAGGAATACAGCTCGCGTAGAAAGCTAACTCATCCCTAAGCTCCCATACGTCTTTACAAGGAAAAAGAGGCTGGCGTTTAAATAATAAGTACTATCTCATATTCCTAGTAAAAGTTTAAAAAAGCAATTATGGGAGGCAAGGGCTTGATTTGGATGTTTAGGGTGTCTTGTAAAAATCCTAAAAATGCTTTAAATAGAATTTAAAGTAAAAGCATATAGAGACATGAATTGTTATTTCATATTTTCACTGTTAGTATTGTATAACTAAAACCAAATCCAGCAAATCCCTGGCAAGTTTTTGAGGGGGGGGGAAGTTTCTTTAAATGGGAGGAGGATAGTTTTGACACAGCTGCCACAGAATACGCAGGACCAAGCTGTACCCGCAGCTGCCTCCCGAGAGAGCTTGCTGGTTTTAGTGCAGTTGCAGGAGCCGTGTGAAGAAAGTACCTGGCATGCTGCTACTGATTTCATTTGTAGAAGAGGAGATAAATATTGTGATGAATATAAACACCCATTAAATGTAGACTCACCAGTTAAATAACAATGTTGACTAAATGAATACACAGAGAGGAACTTTGTAGTCAGGATGACATTCAGCTGGAATGATACTCTCTGAAAGGTGTGTTCTGCGACTTTATAATTTTATTAATGCTATGTGAACAACCTTCTGTTTAAATCTAAGGTGCGAGTCTGCAAACCTTTTTCTTCATGCCAAGGTCATTTCCATTCCCACCCTTATGCTCCTCGCTGCTTCCTTGGCAGCACCGATCAAAGCTTTTGAGGGATGCCAGATCGGCGGCCCTTCATTATTTCAACTAGGACTAGTTTTTGGGTTCAGCACACTGCACCCCCTCATAAAGAGCTGCTGCAGCAGAGGTGAGGAATAGGTCTGAGATTTGGGGAAAATAGGAATGAGCTGGCTCTCAATTAAAATAATGTAGAGTTATTTCATGCTGCCACCTTGTGGCTCCTGCTTAGAGGTTTAAAAATACTGAAAAGTGTAAAAATAATCAGAATCTCTCATGCAACAACAGGAAATTATGAAGCTGTTCTTTAACTAGCCGGTGCCACAAAAGAATTATGTGTATTTTCTAGGAGTTACTGTTCCCTTTGAAATTACAAAGTAGGTTGCCTTTTTTCTCCTTAGCCTTTCATGGTAGTGTGAACTAAAAGCTGGAGGTGTATGGTGTGTGTTTTTACATATATATGTATGTATGTATCTTCTGTGATCTTATCATGGAGAACAGACATCACATAATGTGCAGTTATAGAATTTTTTAATGCATTTTAACAAATTAATAAACAGAAAATGGTATTTAACATGAAAGTTGGTTTATAGTGTTCATTGATTTATTAAGGATACCTGGAGGATAAGTAAAATTGAGGATGAGAAGTCTCACCAAAGTCATCTGAAGGCTGTGTCTTCCCTGGTGTCATGAAAGAAGAAACGATGAGGGTGATTAGGAGGGCGAGTTGCTTAACTCGCCTTGCTTTCAACAGTCAGGTCTTGAACATGATGCTACTGAACAGTGGGATGTTTCTAATTGAGCGTAATACTTCTATAACCTCTTTGGCAGCTCTTGTGTTTCACTTGACCTTGCTTTTGAACTGTAGTAGGTTTGCTTTGTGGTTTTTTTTGTTTTTGTTTTTTTTTTCCCCTCCCTGGAGCTAGGGTTGCTCATGTAAATGTCTCAGATTTCTTCTCTCTCTGTGGATGACTCCATTCTATTCCCTTAGTCACCGAGGTCCCTGTTGCAGGCACAGGAAGGAACCTTGGGAGGCAGTGTCTCCTGGCAGCTCCATGGGCTTAACCCAGCCTATCTTCAGGGCACTCAGACTATACAAATGGTTGCCACTTAACTGTTGGTGTTTGTCATTTATAACATTTAATGTAATATCTGGTAGGTTGTGTGTTAGACTGTGCTGCATAGCTTGTATGGCCAAATGAGACTTAATTTTTCCCCCCAGGTTTCTATTTCAGAATTAGAGCTCCAGGTTGCCTAAGTCAGAGCTTGGCCCTTGAAAGGGAGTGAGCCTTTGGTGTCAGCGACCTAAAGTGCCACAGCTAAATAAATAACCGCAATTCTCCCTTTGTAACCATGAGATTAGTTTATATCTCTTAGCCTGCAGGACAAATGCTTTTTACTTTGTCACGATCCTTTAATGTAAGAAATATTTGTTATGACTGTGACAACCCTTCCTTTCAGTAGTCCCAGTAAGGATGACAAAGAAGGTCAGCACTTTCCTTAGTCCTCTGCGTACACTAATGTATGTGTGGGATAATAGTGGGAACACAAAGACCTATTGAAAAAAATGTCAAGAAGGCCAAAATGTTTAAAGTTCTTTTTTTCATGCTAGTCACTACTGAAAAGTTCAAGAGAAAGAAGTGCTGACCAGCACTGCTGGTGATGATGACAAATAGTGAGATCTCTGCTTAGAACAGAGGAAAAAAAACATTCAAGAGGGCTCTTGGGAAACCAGGTGGTCTCAAGCTGTCTGGGTGTCAGAAATCTTATAGAAAAGTTAGCTGAAGTGATTTCAGAATAACTTGTGGTGATTTTTGACAAGTTTTGGTGGATAGGTGAGGCACCTGACTGCTGTAAAAGTTGTGCAGAACCTGTCTCTAGAAGGAATAAAAAGAGGACCTGGGTAATTACGGATCAGTTTAATTTTCATTTATAGAGGAAAAAAAATCTGAAACAAAAGTAGTCTTGAAGATGTTGGACAAGTAAAATATGTGAGGTTGTTTGGGTTTTTTTTGAGAAAAGTAATCTCAAACCAAAGTAATATCATCCTGTGACAAGATTAAAAGGTCTCATTGCTAGGGGAGAGGCAGTATGTGACAAATACCAAGTCTTTGTGCTGTACTCATACCTAACGTGACTCTAGGTGAAGCTGAGTACAAAATAGTTGGATGATGCTATGTGGGGAGGTAGGGGATTAAATGTGTATTTTTCGGCTGTTTGTCCCAGAAACATTTATTTAAGTCTTGGATGGTGAATAGAAAATGGGGTGTTATAGATTTATTAACAAACCAGTACAAACTTGGAGACTCTGTAGGCTATTGGGAGAGGGATATGGCTGGAATTCAAACCTTGACAAATGGAGGAATGGTCATGGAATAAAGACAAATGCTAGTTTCTGTGTTCAGGAGAAAAAATCCAGCCCTATAGACAGCAGCAGATGACCAGCTGTTCTGACAGCAGAAACTGTTGGTGTTTATACTGGGTCACAAGCTGAACATGAGTCAACAAACTTGTCCTGTTGTGAAAAAGCAAATGCCATGCTGGGGTGTAAACAGTCATGCAGACAGCAAAACGTGCATTGCTGTCTCTTCGTTCTGCTCAGCGTGCTGTGGTCACAGGTACAATACCTGATTTGGGGGTTTGGAGCTGTGCCTTTGAAGAGAACCCGCATGCTGCTGTAATTCCCAGGCTGTGCTTCTGGATGGGCAAAGAGCAGCGCTGTTCGCTTGCTGCCTCGTGACTTGGGTGGCGAACGATTCTCTTTGATACAGAAAAGCTGTTTCCTCCTGTCTGCAAGCAGGGAAGGCAGAGACTGATGTGAGAGCTGACTGGGTGAACAAATTGGATTCTCTTTTTGGAGCCGCGTGCGGTGCTGTCCTAAAGCCTGGTTCCTGGCCCACGCAGAGCTGACCTGGTATGCTGGTGTGCTTTGACAGTTAGCTCTACGTTTGACTGCTCCGTCTTGTTTAGTAGGTGTTGATGAGAGGGAGAGATACTGGTATTCAGGTAGTTGTGAAAGTGCATTCTTGTGTTGTTGCTTAAGCTCATTGAATATTTCTCTCAGATTTAGCCTTACAGACCCAACAGATGATCATGTTCCAAATACTGTGGTTTGTTGTTTTTTTTTAAGAGCAGAGGGGCTGTTTACATCATACCTTTGTTGCAGATTTTGGTACTACCTGAAGTCCACGGGACTCCTGGAACTTCCATCCACACCACCTTTGTAGGCAGTCTGAGCTCAGGATCGTCTGGGTCTGGATCAACTGGCTTTGCCCATGCAGGTGTGTGGACTTTGGAACATCTTGTCTTGCCTGCAGATAGCAAAATAGCATCTTTGCAAAGGCAGATAATGGAAAATCCTCAAATATAACCCTCTCCCTGTGTCACCTTGTTTGGATGTCTTTAGTCATGTATAAGGAGACTGCAAGCAGGATATGCACAACTTGGCTAATAAATATAGGTTTATGGCTTTGACACACAGTGAGGACAGGTAGGTTTTAACAAGCTGCTAGACCAAGCTTAGACCAAGCTGCTAGGCCAGGTGTTAGTATGCTTCTACCCTCCTCTCACTAAGACATCCAAAGAGTCTTTGCTGGCCCCGTAGGCATTGTCAGGAGCAGAAGGAATGGTTTCCGATGCTTTCTGCAACAGATCCTTAATGGTGCTCAGTTGCTGTCTTCTACCTTCAGGAGTATTTCCTAGAGAATTTTCAATGTTGATGTTTTTCCCCTTGAATCTTTACTCTTTTCCATCTGCAACAATCCCGTAACTCTGTATTATCTGGTACAGCTCTGTTTTATATTTTTTCACTTCTTGACATTTTCTTCTGCCTAGTTTAGGGAGCTGGGCTGCACTGAAGTTGGGCGTCGAGCCCTTGGACACTGTTGGACTGCTTAGAGAGGAGGTAGAAGGTTTACAGAGAGGATTATGCCATGCCCAGTCTTGGAGGCAGGGTCGGTGAAGGCTAAGCAGGTAGCAGTGTCAATGTCAGGCAAGTGATGGGTTAGGCTGGCAGGGAGGGAGGAAGGTTAGAGCCAGCCTCAAGCACCAGAGCCAGCCACCAGCGTTGATCCTGGGGGCTGCATTGCCTGCTCTCCTGAGGGACAGGCCTTACCAACTCATGGCTGCTTAGAAGAGACTTTCTGCTGCCTCACAGCATGGCTTTAGGTTTTGTTGGGCTGCAGTGATAGAAATCCAGAAGATGAATTAACCTGCAGGTACTTAGTCAGAGGTGGCGTGTGGTTTTCCAGGCATGTAAGCCAGTTCTTAGGTCAAAATGCCCGGACTGTATTTATATATCTTGGCCAGTGTCATGAGAGCATCTAAATGCAACAGCTTGGGCACTGGAGAGGGATGGCCTTGTTCTTAAGCCTCTTGTCCTTTGCCAAATGGTGCTGGGGTCACACCATCTTCCACAGAGGGTAAAGATATGCACATCTCCTCTCCGAGTGCACCAATCTTTAAATAGAAGCTCACCAGATGTTGTTTTAGCAATGCAAGGCCTAAACAAACAGCAACAGATGGGAAGTCCCCCGTTGTTGTGCACCACGAAGCCAGAATATGACTCCAAAACACATTTTGCAGGGTTGCCGCTCACAGCGGGTTAGTTTGAGTGAGCGGTGAGCTACAGCTGAAGGAAATGAGAGAGCAGCGGGAACGTTGTTATATCCTTCTCGGTTGTGATTAGGAAGGAGCATTGGAAGATGATGGCTCACCTCTGAGCTCTGTGTGTGACTGCAGCAGCAAGGGTAAATGTAGAATTAATAGCAGGAGTTTTAAAGTATTTTTTTTCCAGAAACGCTTTACTAAGAGTGTTGCTCCCAGGGGCATTTACTTTAGGAGAGAGAGAGGTTATCTCAAGAGTCCTTTCCCAAAAGACTTCTCTGTTATGTGATGTTTTAGCAAGAAAGATCTTCTCCAGAGGCTATGCTTTCCCTCTGGAGATGAATCTGTTTTGCAGAGCTTTTCCTTGTATGTTTCAAACCCTCATTTCTGTCTCCATTTCCGTGAAAACAACACTTAATATTGGTTGTAGCCCCCAGTCTGCTGGTCCCCTGTGACAAGGTGGTCCCCCTTACCTCCTAGGCAGGACTTCAGTGACACTGAAGTTACAATCCAGTTGTCCTGCAGTCAGTGCCTTTGTTCAGTACTGCCTCTGGCTCGGACTCTGCTTACAGGCATTCAAAGCCCTGGGTCACCATCCTTTCTGGAGGTCTCATTCCTCGCTGTTTCCAGATAGGTGTCCAGGGTCAGGGACAGGTGGAACCAGAGGCTACCCAAGCAGTCAAAATTCAGCACTTTTTCTCTTAGTTTCCCTGTGGGAATAAATTTGCCTTTTCTGCCACTGGCAAGCCCAGTTTATCCAGTAGAGGGCTTTCCCAGGGTCACAGATTCAAAGCCAGACGAGTGGAAGTATTGTGCTGTTTTCCACCAGTGCCAGCACTGCCACAGGATGGTATCTGGAGCTAAAAGACCACTTAAGGTGCAGGGCATCTGAAAAACACCTGCAGAACTAGCTCTGGGGTTTGTATTTCTAAGGCTGGGTATTGCTGGATTCCTGACCTGGTTTAAGTAGGGCAGAAAACGTGTGTGTGAGAGGAACGAGACAGAAATGTCCCGAGCAGCCAAACTGCTGGTGAAGCTGTCTGCCTCTGCAGGGACCTGGGTTCCTGCGGTGGATCCAAGCCATCAGACTTCACAGCCAGGGTGAGCTGCTAATTTCAGTAATGGCACTGCCCCAGCTGCCTGCCTTGAAAGATGCTTGGGTTTTGTTCATGCACAAGGGAGTCGTGTTTTATGAGTGTACCATCCACCACGGGGTATGTCTCTGTGAGCAAAGGGCCAGCACTAATGCCATCCTGTGTGGCTGTGAATGAATTCGCCCTTTATTCAGCGCTCTCCACCCCTGCTGAGCCGAGAGCCTTGCGCTGCTCACAGGCGTGCAGAGATGCTGTCATTTGCAGCACTCCTTCAGCCAAACTTCTACACCCCAGTGCCCCTAATCCTGGACAAAACCCAGGCTGTGGAGCAGCAAACATAACAAGACCTCTATTCTTAGCCTGGAAAGCCTCAAAGCTGGTTCTCCAGGGTGTCAGGCGATGAATATGCAGCTACTGGAGCTCTTGATAAAGCTGAGTGAATAGCAGTGTTTGTTGTTAGCCCTGAACATACGCTCCTCTCCCATCGGATCCGTAGCCTTCACTGCAGCTTTCACAGTTACATAAATATGGCCTATTTTCCCTTCACGAATTAACATCTTGCTTACTAAGTTTAGGCTTTCTCACACACACACAACAAACCCTCTGATTTTTCACACGCAGCTGGAAATCCTGGCTCACCCAGGGAGAAACCATCCCTGCCCGTATAAAGCCGGTGGTGACTGACAGTGGCGCTGACTGTGTCCCCTCGCAAGTGGCACAACCCTGTGAAATCCTGGACACCGCAAATCATCTGAAGTACCTTGTCCTTTTCCCCTTCTGGGAAAGTCAGACCCCAGCCACATGTCTGTGAGGGTGCTGGAGGGTTTGCCTCCCTGGCAGGCTGCACAGCATCCTGGAGGCTGGAAGGTTGGCTGCATGCGTTGGGACACAGAGCAGATGGCTCCTCGCTCCTCGGAAAACACTGATGTGGGTACATATTTCCCCAAAGATGGTTTGCCCCCACTCTACTGAATGTCTGGTGAGATTGCACTGCAGTATATCTGCATTAAAAACAGCCCTATGGAGAATGGATGTCGCTTGGAAATCTCCCAGTCCTGCGTGTAAGAAAGCTGACTTGCAGCTGCTGAGACTCCAGGCGGCTTTTTAACTGATGTAAGTCATACAGACACACAGGGCTGGGAAACAGATGCCTGCACCCTCCCTTGCAGTGGCATTACTCCCTACTTCACCAGCCTAAAGGGATCCAGCTCCCCAGTGGTCTCTGGGGTCTCTCCAGGGTGGAGGAATGGCCAGAAAGCTTGCCATTGCATCAAATCTCAGCTTCTTACTCCTGTTGCAGGGGAAGTAAGCACACCTGGTTGTAGGTCCTTAAATGTTCGTCCCCTGGGCCAGCGTATCTGCTGCTGCAGTCAGAGAAGTCATCCATAGCTATGGATCCATGGCGAGACCTTTTCTATTCCAGGGCTGATGGCATGCTGTGACTTGACAGTTCCTGGCAGAGTGACCCATGAGGGAGATGTGTCCTGGAGCTGGGCACCAGCACCCTGAGGCCAGCTGAGCAGGCAGGCTCTGGGGTGCTGGATTTGGGCTCAGCTGGGCTGGGTCCTATCCTGCTCTGCTGTAGATGTGTGTGTGATCCCAGGTAAGTCTCAAAGGTGTATTATTAGTCACTTAGAGATGGACCTGGACGTGTGGTGTACTCAGGTTAACTGCTGTGGAGGGTATTGCCTTGGAGGTTTTCTGCACTTGCAGTTCACTGTGTGGCACCCATTGATTTTTATTAACAGCACCCCTGTGGCTAGATGTCCGTGCATCTCAGAAATCACCAGTGGGAAACCTTAGAGCAGGGAGCTGCAGTAAACAGGTGATGGGGGGTTTCAGGGTGGGTTTAATACCTTAAGCATCTGACTTTACTTTCATTTTAATCTTTCTGACCAAACTGAGCACCCCAAGGTGAGACTCACCCCTGCTAAGTGTTAAGCCCCTAGAGCAGAAGGGGAGAGGTGTGGGACCTCTCAAAAAGCTGCAAAAGGCATCAGCCACAAAGCTCTTGCTTCTTTCCAAAGGGGCATGTGCCTCTAAGCATGTGATGCTTTAGAAAAGCACAGTGTAAAAATCCGTGGAGTGAGGAATTGGTGCCCTTTTGGGGAGGATTATGGCTAGATCTCTAAATTGGTGGCATTTTGGCTTTGTTGTTACAGCAGATCAGCAGTGTCAGGGACTGCAGGCTGCTCTGCACACAGCTTTCTGTGCAGCATGCAAAGGGGGGGTGTTCTGGCTGCAGTGCCTTTCCACACCCTCCAACAGCCCTGCCATGCCTTTGGACCTCTATCAGTATGACCTGGATAATGGGAATGAGAGGGGGAGACCGAGCTTTACATGATGCTGGTGCTTTGGGTTTGTGCAACCCACATTCTATCTTGATGAAATGCTGTCTTTAAAAGCTCTGGGTTGGTGTGGCCCTATGCCATCCCTCAGCGCAGCTGAGAAGGACTGGGGTTGGGGATTTTTTCGGTGTTCAAAGGAGGGAACGAATCATCAAGGAAAAGCTGAACTCTATCACTGCAATCCCTGCCTGCCCTTCTAGTACAGCCCTTCCCCTCCCAGGTAAAAGCAAACACAGACATCAAAACCCCTGGTGCCCAGGTGGTGGTTTTCCTTGCTCCAGTGGTCCATGAGGTCCTAATCTCTTCCCTGTCCCTTTTCCCCACTGTGCCCCTAGCCAGCAGCGGATGCTGGCAAGTTCTCCACGGGCAGCAGCCAGCCTGCAGCAATAATGAGAGCAAGTCAGGCAGTGCCATCCTATACAAGCCTCTGTCTGCTCTGCGTGTGTGCATCTGCGAGATTGTGCGCTCTCGCTCTCCCTTCTCCCCCTTCCCTCTCTTTTGTAACCCCCCTCCTTCCACCAGCTCTTGTTCTTTACATGAGATGCAGGGCTAGGGAGCCAGGAAAAGTGTCACGGTGCTGCTGTTCCTTCAGAGATCGCTGTAGCCAGGCTGGGTCCTTCGCCCTCCCCGATGCACCGGGAGTCTGCAGACACTCAGGGTCCCAACCAGCCGTGTCCATCAAGCACCAAAAGCCATGTAGCCACCACCCCGCTGCCAGCTGCAAGACAGGTAAGAGCCAGGAGGGCCTTGGTGGGTGATGAAGGACCCTGGGCTCCTCCGCCTGGTTACAAGTCTTTGAGGGAGGGATTTTTACTTGCTCCTGCCCCAGTTTTTTTGTGCGGAAGGATGGCTCTGCAGGCGAAGTAGGAGGGGAAGGGTGCTGCTCAGATGTCATGCCCATTAATGTCGTGGCAGAGCTTCTCCTTGTGCGTTAATCTTCCCGTGGCATCTTAGAAATGGTCAAAGGGATGCAGACACCAGTTCTAATTAGCAGGCAGGGAAAGTGAGCAGCATATTTCTTATTTTAACCCCAGCCCAGCCTGGCTGGGCTGATACAGGAGCAGATCTGGTTCTGGGTTGATCCCCGTTTCAATGGGATTAGCAGTGGACCTTTGATGCTGGGAGAAAACATGGGTCTGTGCTGATGCCTGTAGCTCCCAGATATTCAGAGTATTTTTATTTTTTCCTTTCCTTCACTATTGTTGTTATTTTAAAATGGTGGATTGTATTTCCTTTGAATATTTGTGTTCAGGGTATCTGAGACATTGTGACTAACACCCAGGCTGAGCGCTGGGGCTGAGCTAGTTAAAAATAAGGCTAATTGGAGCAAAAGGAGAATGCGTTGGGAGGAGAGAGAACTGCATTGAGCAGAGGCTGTAGTGAAAACTTGCAGATGGCAAGAGCATGTGTACTCTTTGGGGGAAAAACAGGGGGCTAACCCCAGGGCGCTTGGTTTCCTGCAACCCTGACTGCTGTAACTCATGGAAATCCCTGCAGTGGGAAAGGATCATCTCTTTGATGTTTGATGGGTGGGGGAAATAAACTGGTAATTTGGCATAGTTAAGAAATACAAGTGTCTTCTCTCTGTGGCTATCACTGCGCCCAGTCCCAGAGTCGCATTCCTCCATCTGGGGAGCGTACACATTGCATAAAGGGCTGTGCTTTCACACTCCTGTTGTGCTGCCCTTCTCTGAGACTCCCTTGTTCCTGCAGCGCCAGGCTCCTCCGAAGCAGCACTGTCTGCGCTGGCAGCGTGAGCCTGGCCTCTTGCCCTGCCGTCCTTCCATGCAGCTCTGGAGACGCTGCCTGGTCCTTAGGGCTTGACTCGTGCAGGGGTTGGCAGAACTCAGTGTGCATCTCCAGCCAGACTGGCAGGACGCACCGAGGATTGCAGGCCAGTCTCCTGGGGACAGATCGGTGCTGGATGCATCAGACATTTTTATGAAAGAATCACCATCTGCTGGAGAAAGAGGATGAGCCCATCTCACTCACTTAATTTATGTTTTAATTAAGACTAGAGCAGCAGCCTCCAGAGATGAAAGAGAAATCCCAGCTCACCCATGCGGTTAACTCTGTTTGTATTTCATCGTACAAACACCCATTCAGCTGCTCACATGTTTAAAGTTAAGCATGTGCTCGGGTGTTTTGCTGTGGTGGGAATGACCTTCCAGTGCCACGTTGTGTGTCTGTAGAAGGGTTAAGAGCCCCAGTAAATCCTCGCTGTGGGACCTGGATGCTCTGTAAGCCCAAGTCTTTGAAACAGCAGTGATAAGAGCAAAGAAGCGTAGACCTTGTCCATCATAAATGGATTTGTGACTGCAACCTTGAGATTTGGGGGCTGGTTTCTAACATTCAATAAGTGACTGGCTTGCAGTGTTCAGCTAGCAAAATGCAAGCCGCTTTGCAAACACCTTGAATAGTCTCTCAGCAGAAAATTAACCCCATCTGCCAGCAAGGCTCACTCCCTGGCCTGCTTCAAGCATCAGATCTCAATCAAAACATCCAAGAGACAGAGCATCAGCAGTGGGGGATCGTTGTGGGGCTCTGTCTGTCAGGGTGGATCTGTCTCGGCTTTCCAGCCACGCACACCAACTGTGGTACAGACACTGCCATATTGACAGCAGCAGCCAGGCTGAAAGCGGGGAGGACTCCTAGGCTGCACAGAGCAGCTCTGTGTCAACTCCGATCCTTTCTGCCTCCCTGCTCCACACTAACAGCATCCTCTCTAACACACAGGCAGAGGCACCGACACACTTCTTTACGTGTAACTGCTCCTGGGCATGGGAGCGTTTCCTCAGAGAACAATTATGAAACTGTAATCCAGTGCTTTAAAGGGGAAAATCTTCCCTTTGATTCCTGTCTCACACGCTGCCCCTCTCAGCCCGGAGCCTTCGCGTTGCTTAGCTGTCGGTTTTGCATCCTACTTGCCTGGAGGAATTGGGGAGGGAGTCGGGAGAGCACAAGCTGGGGCCAGGAGCCATCTCGCAGTGGAGGCATCTGTTCTGCTGCAGCAATCGCAATGCCCGAGAGCTACAAACATGTCCAGGAGAGGCTTTTATCATTGACATGGGAGAATTTAAATAGCTGCCATGCTCTCAAGCTGAGCCAGAGACAGAACCGTGGCTCACACTTTATATAACCTGTTTTTATTTTTAAACACAGCCTTTTATTTTCAAGGGGAGCTCAGCTCGGTGGGTGTCTCCTGTCTGTTGCCCTGCCTCATTAGCACATGAGAGGTGGCTTCTTTTATCAGCCCCCTATCCTGTGTATCAGCTGCTTGGCTTCCTCACCTACCCCTGAAACTCAAGCTCTCCTTGTTTCACCTTTCAGGATTTTCTGCTTGCCTGGGCTGATGTGGAAAATTATTCGAGGTTTAAAGTGAATAGAAAAATTTAACCCCTTAAAAACATTCTGAGCAACACCTGTGGGTGTTTCCTGATGTTACTGGAGCTCCTTTTTAGCAGGGAGAGATGTTCTTGTGGTTCTCTTCACAAGTAAGACAAGTCTGTGATTTGTTTTGCAGTTTAGGAAGCTATCTGTCAGTTGTAATTCCCTCTTGCTTTGGGGTAAGGCCCATATAGGTACTGGTCTGGATTCAGGATGAGTTTTCAACAACTAGGATTGTCACTCCAGGTCAAGGGTGGTTGTTCCTTCCAGTCCTCCAGCAAAAAAACAAAGTTCCCTTGGGTCACGGCAGACCATGGCTGGAGGCTTGTGGTTGAGCCAAAGGCAGGCTTTGCAGCACACGTGTCACCTGAATTCCCAAAGCAGGGACCACTGCGAGGGGCAGCCAGACCTATTAATTGGCATTTTGCAGTCACAGAGCCTACATCACCGAGTGTCTTCCAGAGAGATCACAGAGGCAACAGCATCTCATGAAACTGTACCAGTGAATGACTTCAGCTGTGAGGAGGTAGCTGCCAAGTATCACAGCAGTCAAGAGAAGCATGTTCCTGGCACTAGGGAAAAACCTCTTGGACTTGCAAGTTGTGAAGCACACCCTCAAACAAGCTCCTTCCAGCATGGTACTAGAAAAGAGATACTGGCACGGAACCAGGAAAAGTTGTAAAGTAAGAGCAAACGCAACCCCAAAGAAGTTCAAAGCCCTTGTGGCACAGATCACTGTAAATATGACAAAGCCACAAAGTCAGAAATGAAAAGTGGAAGTGACAGTGGCAGGCTTGGTTTGATGGCTCGTTAAGCACAAAATAATGGAATCCCAGAGCAGCAGCAGCAGACCCCCGAGGAAACAGAGCAAGAGTGAGAAGATAGGGAGAAGTCTGCTTAAATGTCAAGGTGAAGGAGTTTATTTAAGACAAACCCACTGGACATGTCAGCCAAGCAACTAAACTAATCAGCGTAAACATCGTCAGATCTTCCAGCTACAAACTGAGAAGGGTGGTCAGCTGCCGGCCCTGGGAGGAGCATCCCTGGATCTGGAGAGGCGAAAGCCACACAACGACCAGCCAGAGTTGCCTTCCTGGTCTAGTTGGATATCTAAGAGCAGCCTTACTGGAAGGAACAGATGTTTTCAGGCTGTGCAATTTCATCTGGCAGTTGGGTGGCAGAAACTGGGACCAAGTGGAACTGGTGGAGATGTTTGGTTTAGAAGAAGTTCTTGGGTAAAACCCCATTTGAATGATGATCAATGGATGAAACACATGGAATAGGCAGGGAGGTATTTTAAAGTAATAGAGAGGGTGAAAAGGACCCTGGAGGTGGTGGAGAGAAGATTAACGTCCTGGGAACAGGCTGGTTAAATTCCCTCCCACCCTGTCCAGTGACAGCCAACAAGCCAACGCTGCACGTGTTCACTGCTTGTGTGTTTGCTGTTAGCGGGTCATGAGGAAATTGATTTAAAGTGTTTCTTGGAGAGATTTAAAATTTTAGATGGGATTCAAATCTAATATCAAAATGAGTTATTTTATTAAAAGCTTTTAAATAGAAGCTATGGGGTAGTCAGAAGCAGGAGGGCTATTTTAGAAGGAATTTGCTCTAAACCTACTGTACGGAAGCTTTCTAAAATATTACCCTGTAAAAAAAATAATTCTCTTTATCTGCAATTTAATTACATTTCCCATAGTGCCTGTGTTAACAGAGTTCACTTATTTTTGTTCTCTGTTAACTCACACCTGTCCCAGGAGCTAGAAGAGAAACTCTTGATCTTCAGAGTTGTTTGTGGGTTGCTCCAGGGTCTTACTGAGGTCATCAAAATGGTGTCCTGGAGAAACAGGGACTGGGGTCTCTGTCCATACTGGTGATGGCTATGAAGTGGCAATAGATAAAAGTGGCATAAAAACAGGAGGAGGAGCAGGAGCTTACCTGATCCTCTGATCTATCCCAGCCAGAGTTAGTGGGTCAGTGTTTTTGATCTGTTTGACTGAAGCAAAGTCCAGGCATCTGAATAATGGACCAGCATTATCTAGAGTTTCGTTGATTGAACATTTTGTTGACTTTCCCCATCCCACAATGTCTGAGTGTGTAGATGAGATCTGAGGGATGCCCTGAAGTGTTATGAAAACATTGTCACTTGTGGCATCCTGCAGTTGCCCAGGGAGAACCTGGATGTGTGGAAATGCATTAAAACAAAAATGACATGTTACAAGTTAAACTCTTGGTGATGCTGGATTAAATTTGGCTTGGGTTTGGGGCAAGAGCTGAAGCTGACTGTTGTTTAACTTGAACAAACCAGACTGTTGTACCAGAGGCACGAGATGAACCTCAACCTCTGACCTGGGCTGAGAGGAGATTGTATCAGCCATGGCATTTTTTCAGTCCTTGTCTTCTGATAGCTAGAGACACGATTAATCTGAGTAGGATGACCTGGGCTTTGCGATGGGAGGATGAGAACAAGGTAAATATATATCCTTGCCAAGCTGAGCTGTGAAGGAGGGAATCCAGGATGATGGAGAGTTGGAATCATTGCTGCAGTGCTACTAATCCCCGTGTTTTTGTAGTAAGTTTTGCAGAACTCTGCCTCTCCCCAGGGATGTTGCCTGGCGATAATGTGCTATCTCAAGACATGCTTCCTGCTGGTAGCACCAGCATGTCAGGTCCAGCAATGCTTTAGCAGAGGAGAAGCAAGGGACTATTAGTTTCCAGGAAAAAGGCAATGACTTGTTTAACTGCAGAGGATTTAAAAATTATTATTTTATTTTATTTTTTTTTAATCAAACAACTTCATCAGGATTAAAAAAGCAATGGAGATCCCATGGCTTGAGCTCTCAGCGCGTCAGTGACCCACATCAGTGCCTGTGTGACACCCAGATGTTGTTAGTGATGGCTGGGCTAAACCCAGAGCTGGGGGGGCTGTGCTGCAGCCCCACCACGTAGGTGCCGCGGGTTAGGTTATTAGATTCACTGAAGTGCAGGACACCCCACATACATCCTCTGGAGGATGGAGGTGTGGGTGCAGGAGAGAAAAGGGGGACTCAGAGCCTGTTCCGTGGGGCAAGCGCACCGAGGGAGGTTGCAGGGAGGCTGCTGCGGGCCAGGGAGCGAGCAGGACTGTGCACGCCAGGTGAGAGAAGGGTAGACGGATGGAAGGGTGGATTTTATTTCATCCCATGGCCTGCAATGAGGTCCTCCCTTGCCTGTTAACAAGTTTATTTGGCCCTGCTGGCACCAGGGCTCTTTGATTAAACTCTCCCATCCCTTCTGTCCGTGGCAACTCCTGATGTTCTGTGATCTGAGGGCAGCACCCTTCCCTAAACCTCACAGGAGACGATTAAAACGATGCAGGCGGATGCTTTATTCCAACATACCGAGGGTGACAACAGTGAGCGCTTTCGCAGGCATCTCTCCCCCTCCCCGCCCCCAGATGCTCCTTGCCAGCATTTGGCATCATCTGCCCATGTAGAGCGGTCCCCCATCTCCAAGGGGGGAGAAGCTGGGGCTTTGCTGCCAGGTGGGTGAGGAGGGGATGCGGTGAAATGTGCTGATCAGGTGGGCTCAGCGCTGGGAGCCGGCTGCGCAGCCGGGTTGAGGCTGCTGTAGGGTTTTGCTGGATGTGAAAGAGCTGCTCTGAGCTGCTGCTGCTGCCTGGAGAGAGGTGGGGAGGGGAGGGGTGGCGAAGTGTGACTTTCACCCTGTGCAGGGGGTTGTTTCTGAAGAAGACTGCTCTGCTCTCTCCCCAGAGCTTCTCTGACTGCGCTGTCAGCACAGACCCACCGGCAGAGAGGACAGGGCAAAGGCAGTGAGTATATATTTTTTTTTTTTCTTCTGTGTCTGTCTGTCTGCAGTGCCTCTGTGTTCAGTTTTTTCTGGCTTTCTCTGCATGTGAATGGATGGTCTTAACCTCTTGAAGGCCTGGAGGTCTCATGGGTTTGTGTTTGTTTGTTTGTTTTTTTTTTTTTATCTTTGTGCTGCTTATTTTTTCTATTGGGATGGCTTCTTTATCTTTGCTCCGGTGATCTCCTGGGGTGGTTTGATAACCTGAATGTCATAATCATACCCCTCCCTTTCTGTCTCCCAAGGAGAAAGCCCCAAAACACATCCATGATGAGACTGGCAATTCTCCTTGACCAGGGTCCTTTCATACAGGGGGAGGCAGGATGAGCGATGGAGCAGGAGGCAAAAAGACCTCACTGCAGACCCCTACTGAGATGCTTTTGCTGCACACTACAGATTATATTTTTAAAGTCATAACTGATTGGCTTTATTTGCAATTGGAGGAATTAGCTGTGGAGATGTCAGCCTAGCAGTGGGATTGCCTTCACGGGAAATGTAGGTCTCAGTGTCTGTGAAGTCAGCCGGACTTCGGGATCCCAGGGAAGTTGGGTGCTGCTCAGCTGTGCAGGTTCTTGTTGCGGGGGCTGGTGAGGGGGGGATGAACAGAAGGCTGTTTCATAACAGTACCCCAAAAAGCAGCCTGCTAGAGGAGGCTGCAAGGGAGCGGGCACCCAGTTTCGTTTCCAGCTGTCACTTTGGAGTGGCAGTGGGAAAGAGGAGTAGGGGCTGCAGGATTCTAGGAAATCATGTGCAGTGGCTCCACGTGTGGGTGAGGCTACTAATGAGGAAATTTAAAGGGGTTTAAGGAATTACAAGGGTTGATTTCAGTTAAAGCACATCGAAGCAGCTGGTCAGGGCAGGGATTAAGGAAATGCACTCGTTGGCATGTAGCACAACCCCAGTTCCATTAATTTAGTAGGGAAGAGGCTTTGTGCATTTTTAATGTAATCAGGTTTTAAAAGAGATGTTGCGTTGAGCTGCCCAAGCTCTGGGAACCTCCCCATCCCCAGCAGAGCAGGGTCCCGGCTCCTTTGCACACAGTCTCTGCTCTCATCAGTTCCTTTGTGTCCTCCTGAGTTGTTCCCTGTGGGCAAGAGGATGTGGAGGTTACCTGGAGCTTGGCCCTATCCTGAAAAATAAGAAACCTTTGCCCTTTGCTCACTATACAGTCCTGCTCTGTCCCATTGGTCTCCTGGCTGATGGACCTCACCTTCACGCTCTGATGTGACATTTGCTAAGGCTCATGGGGACCCTGCCATCCCCTCTGTCCCTCCCTCCCTCTCTTTTTCCCTCCCTCCTCCCTCCCTTTTGCAAACCGTGCATCTCCTTGGTGGCTCCCCGTGGGCTCCCACCACCCACAAGAGGAGACGCTTTCATTGAGTTATTTTTGTGTGAGTGCTTGAGCCTGTGATGGTGAAGGGACCAACACCTGCAAATGCGTGAAGTCCTCCTGTTATTTTGTTTGCAGTGCCAGCTTTTCCGTGATGCCTGGCCAGTAACATCAGCCATGACCTGGAGGGACAGGGACAAGAGGTAGTTTGGTCTTCTTAGCGAGGTCAGCCCGGAGCTCTGCCTGTTGAGGAGAGACCTTCAGAGGTATTGAATGATGAGCGCAGTAATGCCAACTCCTGCTGCTCTGTGGTGAGCTGTGACGCCAAGCTTGAATCGCTTTAGACCTGAAGCTGGACTTAACCCATGGTCCTGGTCTTAGAAGGAAATGCTCTCTCTCCTTTGTGATGATCCCTCAACTCTGAACATCTTCCATTGAAACATCGACCTTCCACCCTAGGAGGCAAGGATCAAATGGGTTGAGAACAACTGGCCCTTCTTTTCTTGCAGAGGATTCTTTGATATATTGTTAAGTGCTGGGACATGAAACAGTAAATCCCTCCTTCCCTCACTCCTGCCTTCAGCAAACAACCCCGACTGCTGTCCAAGCCAGCCAGTTAAAGGGTTAAATATAACTGGATGCCTGAATGGCTGCCTTACTGATACCACGGAGGTAACTGAAAAGGCATGATGCATCCCTCACCCCTGCCCATCTTGTCGTTGTCTACCACATCCAGCGAGCCTTTCAGCCCGCTGCAGTGTCTCCTCTCCCCTCCTTCCCCCCCCCATCCCCCCCTTCCTTAGCCTCTCCACCTCCTGTGGACCTGGTTTCTTTCCCTCTCTTTTTCCTGTGTCCTGTCTTGGAAGTCCTCACCTAGAGATTGTGTTCCATGAGAGACAAGCTCCGTGCTTGTGGTGCAGCATCTCTGTCCCCCATCTGCTCTGATTCCCTGCTGCAGTCCCTTGATCTCGGGCATCAGGGAGAAATCTGAGCAGCACTGCGGTAATGCATGTCACACCTCTTGCTGAGAAATTCCTGAGCTTGCTGGAACAAACAGTGCAGGGAAGAGAAAGGCTGGGGGCAGGAGGTATCAGGAGAGGTACCAAGAAGATCCCATAGTGGACTTGGTGTCTGGCTGAGCACAGCAGGTCCAGCATGCTCAGCCAGGAACAGCTTTTTGCAAATGGTATTTCTGCACTGATATTTGTGCTTTATGTGGTATAGCATCCCAAGACCACCGCTCGTGGGTCTGTATTTTAAGGCTGTGCAACAATTCCTGCAACTGAAGATCTTCAGGTTTTTGTGCTTGGTAAATGCTGCCTGTGCTGTGCCAGGGAGACACTCATTGCATTTAATTAACATTTAATTTGCTTTAAGATTACATTAAAACGTGCAATAATAGAAACTCTCTGAAGGGAGGGAGGAGAAGGGGGGAAACAGGCGTGCTACACATTGGCTCAGTTGCTGCTGCTGAAGTGTTCTGCAAGAATTACATACGGAAGGGAAAAATACCCTGCTTCCCTCTGCAGTCACAGAAAGTATTTGGCATCTGTTTGGCAGTGGGGCTCGGAGAAGGGCTTCCTCCAGCTTGGAAGTAGGTCCAGCAGCTGAGAAGTGGAGACTGGGTGGCTAAATCTTCCTCTTTTGATCCTGAGGAGAGAATGGCCTTGTTCGACGTCTGGGGAATCTAGTAGAAGATATTCCCTTGGGCTGGAGAGGCAAATCCTAGGCTCTGCCCTTCTAGAGGCCACATAAAACCGTTAACCAGCACCTATATGGCTTTGAGAGGAGATGATGCCAGTCCTATATAATGCATGTGTGTTGTGTTTCCCTCTCCCTTTGTGTCCCTCCCCATCCCAGGGTTATGTAATGAAGGATGCTGAGGATGTGCCAGGAAGGGGCTGGCAAGGACACGACAGGTCGGCAGAGGAGTGATGCCTCTGGAGCTGGTTTGAAATTTAGAGGAAAAAAAGCAATAAAGCCATTTTCTGTCTGGATAAGCCTGTCAGGAAAGAGGCAGTTTTAGTCTGCTTATTTCACCCCGAGTCTAAAGAAGCTGCTTGGGATCCCGGCCGGGGTCTCATGGCTCTGCAACACAGGTTTACCTCGCAGGTGCTTTGCTCCTTCTCTTCTTCCTCCAGCCCCCTCCTGCCCTCAGGCCCTGGTATTTGTGCTGTTTCTGGTGCTGCTGGATTGTGGTGACCAATTTCTGGTCTTGCTGTTCTTTGCTTTCCTCCCACACCTGACCAGAGCAGGTCTTTCCAAGAAACCATCCCAAAGCACAGCCTTTAAAAGCCTTTTTACCAGCCAGAGCTGCTAAATGACTGCTGTGGGTGAGCCTCCAGCTGCTCTGGTGCTGTGTTCGTCCTTAGCATCTGCTTGACATCTTACTTGAGATATTTCAGGGTCACTCCCACAGATGAGGGAACCAAGGACACAGGTTTGAGGCACAGAGCCACTGAGAATTTTTGGTTTTGGTTGGGGGTTTTTTTTTGTTTTTAGTTTTTGGGTTTGTTTTTTTTTGCCACTCTGGCTAAACTTATAATCATCATGTTCTTTGGTTTTCCCCTGCTCACACCCCTGCTCCCCCACATCGACCACAGGAACAGAGGGATGAGGACTCGCCTGGGCTGCCTGTCTCACAAATCAGACTCATATAGTGATTTCACAGCTATTCTTCCGGACAAGCCCAACCGGGCTTTGAAGTGAGTATAGCTGCAGCATCACACCCCAATTCCATTTCTGTCCTTCTCCTCCCTGCCCACCACCCCCTCTAGTGTTATCTTCCTTTTATTGTACTTTGTATAAGCTTTGAGTAGTTCTTCTAGCCACAAGGAAGGAAGTAAACAAAACAGCATTGGTACAGCAGGAACAGCCTCAGAAAATACCTGGATCATTGACACGAGCTCTCCTGTGAGGCAGGACGTGCGTATGGTCCCCACTGCTGTATGTGGGACATGTCTGCACACATTTGAGGATGTAATTTACCCCTCTGTCATCAAAAATCAAAGTCTGAGCAGCGGACTGGATGTAAGAGGTGACCACCAATTTCAGGTCACAAACATCCTTAGCTAAGCCTTGTTATTAAACACCACCACAAAGTCCTACGTTAGTTTGCATAACACTTCAGGGAGATGCTTCAGACAGTCCCGAGTCCTGGTTTGAGACGAGTGGGATGGGATTTGTCTGATCACAAGTCACTGCTCACATCTAGGCTAAGAGTGTGACCTCCATGACATCAGGAGAGAGCAATAAACACTTCTGCAGGGGCGGGTTTCATTTCACTTAACTTCTGGCATTTACAATGTAAATGTCTACAGCTGAACTTGTTCCCTGAGCCTCTTCTTCGAGTCAGTGAGGATAAATTTGTCCCTTTTTGGGTGTGATTCATCTGGCCCATTTTGCCTGCCTACCTGGGGAGGTGAGATGAAGAGAGTCAAGTCCCTGCAGGTCCCTTGGTGTCTCCTCACTGACTCCCAAGGGAGCTCAGGGTGGCTTGCTCACCTGGAGACCTCTGCATTGTAGACTTCCAAAATTAGGTGAGAAGAACCCAGCCTTCCTCGGTGTCCTTGTCAAACAGCCCCAAAGGGGATCAGCGGGTTGTCTGTAACTTGCCTGTTCCTTTCTTTACAGAAGACTGTCGACAGAAGAAGCAACAAGATGGGCAGACTCTTTTGATGTCCTTTTGTCACATAAATGTGAGTGGAGATCAAATTCCTCCTTTTTTTTCCCTCCTTGTACCCTTACTACTGGTTGTAGCTAGGACAAACTAAGTATGCATTGCACAGCACAGGAAGGGTCCTTTGGGTAGCTGCTTACTACTAGGTCACCTTCATTTATAGGCAGGACTCATCCTCTGGTTAAAAGGCGAGGGAGTGAGTTATGGTAGCACGCAGCGGGATCTAATTTACAGTTACCAACGCAAACCTGAAAATTTAACCTCCGGAAACCTTATGCAAACATGTAATCAGCACGCCTCGCTCCGTTCAGTAGACCGATCGTATCAGCTCTGTTCAGAAAATATGATTATGCTTCACCAACGTTTTACTGCTGAGAAATTATAAAAAAGAAGCAAAGTTCACAGTACAGGTTCATTAATGTTGGAATAGGTTCATAATTCTATTGGAGAATAAAACAAGAGCAAGTCAAGGTTGGGGAGAAGTCTGTGGGTGGTGAACTATTTTATTGCAATGAGGAACTGTCTGACTTTCTTAGAGATTCAGGTTTTTCCGCTCTTATATTTTTGAAGTATAAGTGTAGAAATATATTATTATTTTAAATAAAGTGTAATTTTGCTGGATTTCTGAGATGACAAGAGTTTTGGCAGGGAATTAAGTGACAACTTTAAGCAGGCTGGCTGTCCAAGGCAGAAAAAGCAATATATAATTTTAGCAGCAGTGTCTTGTTGAGATCATTGCTCTTGCAGCCAGTAGAAGAAAAATACATGGTGTAGGTATGGCTAAGAGGGAACATTTCTTTTGTGGGAATGCAAAACAAGAAGGGAAAAACGCACCAGAGAGACTACAGGGGTACCTGGGGGATGGGGAGGGGAGAGGACAGGATTTTCACATCAGTGTTACGATTTTGTACTCAAGCCCCTGTTCCTCTTTCACTGGTGTAAAAGTCAAAATTTTGCTTATTAGATACAGAGTGCAGCAGAAGTGCTTTGGTTACAGAAGCCAGTGAATTTACGCATCTATGTACTGACGTTATACAGACTGTTCCCTCTTCAGCTGACTGCTGCAAATGCTAAATCAAACCTTAGTTCAATTATTTTGTCCAACAGCCTCCCCAAGAGTGACTGATTTTATTAATAAATTAGCCTTAGAGAGTGATAAATGAATTATCAGAATTATTCCTGTCTCTAGAACGGAAAGTAATTCTGATAATTCTCTGGCACCTAATGAAAAATATTCAGTTCCTAATAGCAACAGAAGATGATCGTTAAAATTTAAATTCATCTTCATCTTGTTTTTATCAGCAGTCATGGTGACATTGCCTGGTGATCAGTGACAAAAAAAAATTGTTGTTTAATAAACTACTTTCTAAAGGAATATATTGCAACTACTCTGCACTTGAAGTTTCTGGAATTGCCAGCCTGGCAGTCAAGGGTTGTAAGGAAGCGAATACAAAAAGCTCCGTTGAAACAGAAGTGTTATTTTAGTTACACTGGGTTAAAGGAGAGAAGAGCGTATATATCCATAAAAGGAATTAAATTGAGAGATCATTGTGTTTTTGCTTATGTGTACTTGTATCCAAAATGCAGAAGAATTACCAGAGATATTATATGAAAGCAGAACAAAAGAGACTTGCATTTTTTGCTGTCAGAGATGTGCTGATGTTAGGTACGGGAGCTTTGTGGCCTATCTGACCAAAATCTGAGAGTAAGAAAAGCAGTGCCTGGCCTGCCTGCAGCTGCCTGCAGTGGAGCTGCCAGCTAATATTCTGGTTTTAGTGCCAAGAGAAGGACAGAACGGTCTCAGTGTAATTTCTCTGTGACTGCCCAGGTGAACAATATTAGCCAGGGGAAAATTTGAATTCATGCTTGGGGGCATGGGCTGAGCACCAGCTGGGCTCGGGGAGAATTTTCCCTGGGGCTCACAGCCATCAGCAGGTAGGCTGCTTCTGCTCGACACATCTGTCATAACCTCTTTCTTCACTAGATGAACAGTGCATCAATTTGGGAAGGGAGATTGCGATGCTGATTTCAGGGGGTTGAGCAGTGCTTTCTGTTGCTGTCAGATGTTACGGTGGTTTTGGGTTAGCCAACGTGTTCTTTGGTGAAAAAAACTCCAGAGTGCTCAAGTAGGACCCAGGAGCTGGCCGTAGCAGCTGAAAATAGGGCAGTCTTTGTGGGTAGTATTGCAAGGGGTTGGACAGATGCAAAAAAGAGCTCCAAGGAGCAAGGAAGTGGATCAAAGCTCCCTAAAAGACTCTCTGAAATGCCAAGGTGAGCAAGGCTGCCCTTTTACTCAGAGGAGGCTCTAGGGCTGCAATGCTCTTTATGGGAAAAACAAAAAACTTGTACTCTTCCACTTCTGTTTTCATGAGTCTCCAAAAGGTCTCCAAACGGAAGTGACCTGAACAGGTACCATGCATTATACAGACTCCATGGAAAGCGTTATTATGCTCATTTTTGTCAAATATCCCTTGAAGTGTGGTGGCCCTGTGAGCCCCCAGTTTCCCTCTCCTCTCATTCTTTCAATGAAAGACCTCTGCAGGTACTGTTTGATCTGACATGCTGCTGTCTGGCCGCATCTTGAGTGGAGTACTGAAAACCTCTGGGTTTGGAAGCAGTAGTGTGTCTCCAGAGATTCCAATGCCCCTCTGTATAGAGTGGTCTTTTAAAGACTAGTTTAAAGAATAATTTCTGTTGACATTAGCAAGAGATTGTGAGCAGGAAAGGCTTGAGAGGCTCTCTGTCACACCCTCATCTTCCTTTTGCACTGGCATTTGGACTTCAGCATCCCTCAGCCCAGCCCTCTTAGAGTAGCTGGTGCTGAATGGCAGGATGCAGCTCTGCTCTGTTTCATTGACAGCCCAGATGTATAGGTAAATGCAATGATATCCGACTTGGTTTGCTTCACCCATTAGCAAAAACAACTTGAAACCATAAGGGTCAGCCAGCTGATCCTCTTTTTACAGCGGGAGCTTCATCTGAGCTCGCTGCAAGAGACACAAGCACAGTGTAGCAGCGTTCCCTTGGGTCAGGGCTTCCAGTGCGGCAAGCAATGGGAGAGAGGACTTTGATCCTACTTTGCAGCAGGGAATTGAGAGAGTAAGAGACAGATTGTATGTAGCATGCTTCCTTGGGTGCTCAGGGAGCAAGCCAGTGGTTTTAACGTGCTGGATTTTTGGCTTTTTTTTTCTCATTTTGTGCCAGTGCAGGTTACCAACAGCTCCCAGGGAAGCGGAGCTTGGTGTGGTCTGCAGAGTGTGTGTGGATGCATGTGAGTAACAGAGGAGTAATCCCCTCTCTGTGCCTGTGCCCTCGAGGTACAGGCTGGTCAGCCAGATGGAGATTTCTTTTGACAGGCTGCTGGAGGGAAATGTAAGCAATGGCATGTCTCATTCTGTATCCCTTGCGGGGCTGGACACATGGCTTGTCATTTGTCCAGAATCCAGCAGGACAGTCTGTCCTCAGCCCTTAGTCACTTTTCAACAAAGCATCCGACACAGAAAACCTTTGCACTGAATTTTCATTTTTATCTCAAAGTTGATTTTTTTTCTCCCTCTCCACCATGTTTTGTGATCTCTTAGCTCTTCTGCACAAACTTTATTGTCCTCCTCCTTCTGTTGTCTACACATTTCTCCCCTTCCTACACAGCACAGGAATATTGCAACCTACTCGTGGTTCTTTCAAAGCCAGAACAGCATTAGTATTGTGCTGGTGACAGGCAGCTAACATTCACCAAAGCAATGCTAAGCAGCAGAGAGAGTGTGTACATATGCTATACAGAGTGTTGCAGCCTTGTCTCTTCAGCCCTGGACCCAGCATGCTTCCAAGAGCTAATCCATCCATCTACTAGCCATAAGGACTCCATCTGCATTTCCTACATGAAGTGCTGATTGCCCTGATGGCATGAAATGCATGCATTAAATATACTGTTGTTGGTGGCTTTCTGACTCGGACAGCAGCTAATGCTAATCTGTCTGCCTGAATTATTTAAGCCACTAATCTTGGCTCTTCCTTGTGTTGCTGAAGCTTGCCTTAGTTAAGACCTGTGTTGTGTTTTGTGTCAGACACTTCAGTCCCTTCCTCCACAGCCCTTCTTGCTGGAAAGGATCCACCCTCTGTGGCCTGATGGACAACATTTGAATAGGATGTCAGGAGCATCTCTAGTCCCCATCTCTAAAACACAAATCCTTATCATAGTCTAATTCACAGGTGACCTGCAGGGCTGTGTCCCTACGGTGCACTATCTATAAATACTTGCACAATCCTCCTGCCAACCCTCTTGTGCATTCCCTTGGTCTGTTTGATGGAGAGCAGGTCCTTTAGATGCTTACATTCAAAAGTAAAAAGCAAAAGGAGTCTTCTGCTCCTCTTTCAGACCTTTGACACTCAGTAGAATAGCTCCATTTCTTTGCCTTCATCGTCAGTACTGATTTACTGCAATATTCAAGCAACATTCACAGCTCTTCAGTCAAATTCCTGAATAAGTGTCCAATAGCTGTCTTGAAGGGCCATGCATCTCTACCAGTACATCTGTCTTCTTGAATGGCTGTGCCTTGAGGCTACGCATTTTGGCGATATCTTGTGCTGCTGCATCTGAGGACTTCTAATGCTGCTTTTCATTTCACTGCTTTTTCTGTAAAGCATCTGTTTGGAATCGCACTGCTTGAGTCTTCTGACCATCTTGTAGGACATGTCAGGAGGCTGACTCAGGTGATGCTCTCCTGCTCATCTCACACTGCAGTCCAGTACTGGCTGCCCCAGGAAAAAAGCTGTCCAGTTGGGTGGGGTGAGCTTTGAAATGCTGATTGTTCATCAGCAATGCTTCCTTGGTAGCCTTCATGTGCAGGAGGAGATGAAAGTCAACAATGAGGTCAAAGTCCAGCTCAGGTGACTGCAGTCCCTGTACCTAATTGCCCTCCTGCCCTTGCAATTAGATTTGTCGTGTTTCCATGACAAACTTGTGGGCAGTGATTTACTACTGCACAGTCATCTGGGCTCCCATCTCTGACCTCTGGCTGCTAGGCAGAGCAGTGAATGCTGGCAGGCAGTCAAAGGCTAAAGATGAAATCTGTGGAGAGCCAGGCAGCCTCGAGTAAAGGATGACCCCTTCTGCATCCAGGGCTTCCTCTGCAAGGTCCTCCTGGGCCCAGCCTTGTCATTTCCAGCCCCTGGAAGGCTGGGAGGAGGGCACAACAGGAATATAGAAAGAAGTGGAGAGCAGCCAGACGGCATTATTTATCTATCCTCCATCTAAACTTGCTTCAAGATAAAAAGGAGCTGATGGATGTGAGAGCAAGAGGCAGAGCATGTGGACACATTTTGGTCCTGCTGCATCTGCTCTCCAGGGCAGGGCTGAAGCAAACGCCTTTCTCACCTCATCAATCCTGACATCCCCTTTTAGCAGATATTATACTTCGCAGATATTGGCCACACAAAGCTGCTATTTCTGCAAGTGCTGGGCAGTGCTCTGTCAGTGCTGGGGCTCTTGGGCTGTTGATGAGAAAAGTGGGGGAAGAAGAAAAAGACCAGGACAGAAAAGAGGATCAAGACTTCTGCAGGGACACACAGCAGAGACTGTATACTCACAGCAGTGTGCTTGGGTGCTGGAATACTTAACATCAGATGTCCTAGGAGCTGATGATGTATAAAATGACATTTTTTTCTTTTTCTTCTTTTGGAAACCTGTCAGCCTGCCGTTGTGTCCTCTTCTTTTCCTCCTGCAAAGACTCTCTGCTCTATTCTCAAGTCCTCCACTTGCTCCCACACAGGACCTCCAAATTTTATAGGTATTAAGGGGGACACAGGTGTTGAAAAATGTTTCTGTCTCCTGGATTTCAGGAAGAGGAGCAGCCCTAAAACATCTCTCTCATTTACTGTATTTATCTACCCCCGGAGAGGCTCAAAGCAGCCCTGGGCAGCGTGATCCTGATGGGTACCCTGCTGGAGGAGATGCCTCTGGCACACTCTGCTCTGCCAGCTTCTTTAAGGCTAATGTCACATTATTGCCCCAGGTTTGAACCCACAATTTGCACTGTTAATTGCTCTGAGTGACAAAAGCCCTGGTTTTGTCCACGGTAGCAGGCTGAAACCCTGATCTTCTCCTACAAGTACATTAATTAAGAAGTGGCAGGACGAGTTGGTGTGATCCAGCCATTTCTCTCCCTCCTGGGGCCGGCAGGAGGAAGCAAGGCGTAGCTGAGATGGGTCCTACCCTTTTTTTTTTTTTTTTTTTTTTTTTTTGCCATTTGCTGCACTGCAACGGCTCTTTGCGATGCGGGGTGCCGATGGAGCAGACAGCAGTGCGGAGCCAATTAGCGGAGGAGCTCTGAGAAACATCGAGTGGAGAGGTTTAGCTTGTAGTTGGGTCCTGTCTGGCTTAATATATTTTTTTTGCCTTTTCCTTTGAGAATCTGGGCAGCCAGACATCTCCCCTGACGTACACACAGCCAGAAATAGGATAGTTAGCTGCTGTTGAACACCTGGGGCCATTTCTTGGGGCTTGAGGTTCAGGACCTAGAACTGAAAAATATCTCCATGTCCTAAGTTATTACTGAAAATAAGAGAAGCAGAAATAAGATTAGGACACAGAAGGGAGAAAACGGACAGTGTGACACTGCTGCTTCTCCTTGTGTACCTGGTGCAGGCAAGAAAATAAGGACAAAGCTGCAGAGCAGTTTGTGATGGATCCTGTGACATGCCCAGCCCCTGTCCCCATGGGACATGTGAAAATGACCCACACCAAGCATTGGGCATCTCCCCGTGTGCTCCATCCCAGCTCCCATGCCCTGTCCACGGGAGGAAGGAGGGAAGGCAGCACTGCCACGATCTCCCACAGCAGAAAGGGGGGAGATGGAGTCCCCACCTGGCAACGTTGCAGGAGTTCCAGTCCTACAGACCCTCATCAGTCTTTGTCCTTGCCATGGACACGCGCACTTGCTCCTCGCATCCTTTTGGGGACTCTGATCTTGCTGAATACATTCCAAATTCCACCAATATTTTTAGGCATTTGCTTGGAAGCAGCCCATGCTGATTCAGGCAGTTTCCAGTCATGAACTACTAATATTCAGACCCTATTGGAAAAGACCAGGTGAAGGTGGAAACATGTTACTGGAAAGGGTGGGGGGGAAGCCAAATTTATCCCTAGGCTAAAGGAAGGAGAAAGGGCATGTGTGAAATGTTCCACTACTTCATCTCTGCTGGTGCCATTCAGGGAAAGGAAATAAAAACCAGTAGCTGTGTCCATAAATACATCCAGGCAGGGGTTTAAGAGGACACAGATTGCCTAATAAATCTTCCCGTATTTCTAATCTGCCCTGGCTGACTCAGATTACATTACTGAAATGTCACAATTGCTAAGCATTAACGAGTGATAAGAACACTTTTACCACTGACAAGATGGTAGTTAATTATGCCGCGTCCTTTCCCTCTTCCCTTTATTGTAGCTCTAACAGTTAGACTCTCCAACATCCTTCCTCTATTTAAATAAGAACTAAAAGTATGTCACAAGGCAGTAAAGCAAAATGGCAGAAAACAGAGGAGACAAGTCCAGACGCTACATTTTATTGAAGGTTTTTCTTAATGACAGATAGGACTTTACAAAGTGCTGCATTAGCACGCACAAGATGCTGTGGCAAAGAGACCGCATCATTGAACCTTGATGTTTTCAAGAGGAACTTTTCAAAGATTAGGTGCCCCAATCCTGAATAAAGCCTTTTGCCATGTTAGCTGGCAAAATGCTTTTACAGAGCAACGGCAAATGATGTTTGGTTTTGTGGTTTGGATTCAGCTGATGCAATAGTGTAAGTTATGGACACGTCCTGGGATCTTGGGAGAAAAAATCAAATGGTCTTTGGTCAGCAGGGGTGGATGGAGGGGTGTGTGTTAAAGAGGCTGCTCCCTGCCCTCTTTCTCCTCCTATTGTAACTCGCCATGTCTCCCTTGCAGATGGGCTGGCTGCTTTCCGTGCTTTCCTGAAGACGGAGTTCAGTGAGGAAAACCTGGAGTTCTGGCTCGCCTGTGAGGACTTCAAGAAGACCCGCTCAGCAGCCAAGCTGGCCTCCAAGGCTCAGCGGATCTTCGAGGAGTTCATTGATGTGCAGGCTCCTCGAGAGGTGGGTACGCCAGCACCCTGGGTGGGCAGGGCATCCCTGTGGTGCAGGGAGCAGGTCCATCTGCCCCAGCTGGCACCTGGGGGGTGCTGGGGGAGCCCTCCCTTCCCTCCCAGAGGTGATGGTGAGGCGTGGATAGAGAGGATGGGAATGCCATCCTGCCTGCCTTTGCCTCTGCTTGCAGTGACTGGGGCTTTGAGCAACCTGGGCTAGTGGAGGATGTCCCTGCCCATGGCAGGGGGGTTGGAACTCAATGATCTTTAAGGTCCTTTCCAACCCAAACCGTTCTATGATTCTATGACTCATCCCCTGGGGAGGGCAACTACTTTGATGATGCTAAATTAGTCACAGCCAGTGAGTTCACTGGCAAGTGCAACCTACTATTTCCTAACTTCTACGAGCTTCCTAGGAGTATTTCACCTTGCTCCTCTCATTTACTGTCAATCCCCGAGCAAGCTATTGGGCTCATTTCTCATGGGATGTTTTGTATAGAAGCAACCCCAAAATGACTAACTTGTTGACTCTCCAAGGAAGAGTGTTTATCTGCTGACTAACTCCCAGCTCAGTCAGACCTCCAAAAAGATGCGAGCAATACCTCAGTGCTGAACAAAAAGTGCAGTCACAACCCACAGCCTGGAATTGTTAAGTCCTCTTTCAAGCCCTGGCAGGCTGATGTGAATGTCAGATCCTGTATCGTGATGTTGGGTTGTGTTGTGTTTATAAAGCAACCAGGAAGGTGCTTACTGCATCCCCCTCTCTTTGCTCCATCTTTGAACTAGGAAGGCTATTGTGAGGCTGTGTAGAAGCACCCAGATTTACACCAAGAAGTGGGGGCATCTTGGGGCATGCTTCAATCCCCATCGCCCTCTGAGCACCTTCCTGCTGTTATTCGTGAACCTGGGTGAGATATTCAGGACTGCGCAGGTTGGATGGGGTCTTTCCTCCAGTTTGGTCCTGTTGTCATAATTTTGGCATGCTGGGAGATGAAATGACCCTTTAAGTGACACAGAGAGCTAATCTGTATTGCTCTCATCTGAGTTAAGGCAGACAGCTTTACTTTCTAGACTCCTTTAAGTTTGGACACTGGGTTAATAACAACAAAGAACAGCTTTTCAGCCAGGTTTTAACCAATAATGCTAACAAACACTGACTGCTTTGCTAGGAAAAGAAAATAGGAAAATCACATTGTTGGCTTTGCAAACAAATGGCAGTCATAACACTAGGGTAGTTTATTTTTTAATGTCCCTGCTCAAGATATTGTAACACCACGCTTGTTATGGGAAAAATCAAACAATTTGCCTTAAAACAACAGAGTTTAAAAACATTTAATAAGAATTCACTAACGGTTTTAACCCAGCTAAAAGTTCATTCACCCTCATATTAGGCATGTAGTGAAGAATAAAGGGACTAGAGAAATCTTGGTCAACAGGAGGGAGGTTAGGCTGAGTCAGCATTTTTAGATGTGCTAAATGAACCACTGCATGAGAGCCTGAATAAAAGTAACTCAATTTCAGAAGAGCTCAGATCGATATAAATCTAATTCAGCTTTTCCAAATTTGGGGGCAGGATTTATAAAGCTGGATCACTAAACCCTGCAGAGTTTGGGGGGGGGGGGAGGTGCTCAGGCATGGATGAGGGTAGGACCTAGGCTTTTACAGCCACAGCTGAGACAAAATGCGCCATTTGAAGCAGGCAAACTGGTCATTCAGTACCAAACTCTCTTCTGCTACTTTTCCCAGGTGAACATAGACTTCCAGACACGGGAGCTGACAAGAAGAAATATGCAGGAGCCCTCCCTCTCTTGCTTTGACCAAGCTCAGGGGAAGGTGCACAGCCTGATGGAGAAAGACTCTTACCCCAGGTTCCTGAGATCCAAAATTTACACAGACCTGCTGTCTCAAACCCAGAGGAGGCTCAGCTAGAGCAGTGACAGTGCTCTCAGAAACCATGTGCTTCCCAAAAGCCCTTGTCTAAATGTGAAACTTTCTTGGTGTTAAAAGCAGCGGGAGTGAGAAAAGAGGGAGAAGGGGAAGAGGAGGCTTCCAGAGCATGATCCAGATGTGGTACTAGGACTCTTAGAGTTTCTGTGCTTTTTTCGGTTAGCGGTAGCATCTTGCAGTTGTTGCCTCTCTCTAGCATAAAACCACAATCCTCTCTAGGCATGGGGTCATTTGTTGGGAAGGCAGGTTTCCTTTAAAATCACTCTGTGTTGGTTTGTGTGTAAATAATGCCATTGCACCTTTCCATACTTCCAGAAGTAACCCTGGCTCTCACCTCTCCCCTTTGTTTGGAGGGGCCCTAAGGGCAGTTCTAAAACTTGTGAAGCCACGTCCAGCCCCAAGCATCATCTCCCATGCTGGCTGCTGGAGTCTGGATCCAGAGACCGTGGGGAGGGAGAGGGGAAGCAAAGGCACATGATCCATGCCGCTTCCCGGAGCGGAAACCATCAGCAAACTCAGCTCACCTTTCCATTTTGGTTGCACACCAGCTGCTACCCTGTCATAGCCCCTTATCTTCCAGGGATGGAGACTAAGAGTTATTTACCATGTGGCTGTCAAGGAGCTGAATTTTTGTCGTGAGGAAGGTAATCCCAAAAGCTCTTGCTAGACCTGGTCGGGCAAGTCTCCTAGTGCGAATGATTGTTTTTCATTAATATTATTTATTTGTACTGTAGTTCAGCCTCAGGACCCCAGTCGGCATTCAGGCTTCATTGTGCTAGGCACCATACCAAAACCTAACACAAAGAGGCTCCTGGCTGCCAGAGACATTAATGGGCTTGGTGGCTTCTTGGGAACGAGTTACCAGTTGTTGGGAGAGAGTTCAGAGAGGAATGGCCCATCTGCCCCCTGCTGAGATGTAAGAAGAGCACAAGACCTGCCTGCTATGGCATACAGCATTTTTCATGTCATACCTGACCAGCACATTGCAGGGAGAGGTAACGTGAAAAATCACAATTATATTTTTGTTATTTACTCATTATTGACTGTTGTTACCTACCGATTGTCCACTGTGGGTTCAGTGCCGTGTAAAGAACTAAAGACACACAGCCCCTGCTGCATGGTGCTTGCTTAAAACCAGGACACAGGTAAGCACGCAGTGAGCAGGACGAGTGGCCGGGTGTGAAGTGGTGTGAAGTGTTCTTTGGCCCTGTTCCCATAGCCTGGATAGCCAGCTGCAGGAGAAGACTCTGCAGATGTCAGTTGTGTAGCACCTCCTCTGTGCTGTGCAGTAACACTCCACCATCCGAAGGCCCCATTTCTACGGCGTTGCTGTTCCAGCTTGTCGGCTGTCAGATTCTTGCAATATTTTCTAGTGGAGAAGCAGACAGGCAGTCTGTGGATTTGAGCCTACAGACTAGAGATTTATTTTCTTAGTTTTATGAAGGCCTGGAAAGTGACCCCATGATTTTTTTCCTTCTCTCAACCACCCACAGATCAGAGGCTGTAAAATTCTGCTCTAGCTGAGGGCAGTGGGTAGGTTTGATACCTCGGAAAAGCTGGTGGTAAATATGTAGCGTAGTGTGGTGTAAACTAGGTAGACTGAATTTAAACATAATGTGTTTGGAACGAGATACAAAAAGCCTGCTTTTGGATATGAAAAGTTACTGTCACTGTCTGTGCATCAGGTAGGAAACAGTTTTTGAGGCTGTTTGTAAGGGTGCTGTGCAGCACATTAGACAAATAGGCTTAGGATGTGTCGTTTACTCTGGGGGTGTATTCTTGTGGTCTCTAAGATGCTAAAGTCTGAATACGGTGCAAGTGCAAAATCTACATTCAGTAGGGAAACCTGCTTTTTGGTACCTGGTTGGTCGGCTCTAGAATTCTCCAGTTCTTTTGTAGGAAAAGATCAGCCAAAGGTGGGCACTGATGTGGTGAAACACTCTCTGTGCTTGACCTGCAAGGGAGGATGCCAAGCCACTGACTGTGCGGAGCGGCTGGAAGAACTCTTCTGTCCAAGAAACACTATGTCTTACTGCACCTGCACAACACCGGATGGGCTGGGATCTCTCAAGGGCACAGTTTGCTTGGGCTGAAGCAGATCCCCTTGAGATGGCCGGTGGTGCCAGTTGTACCCAGCGTCACTGCAACATCACAGTGGCACAGCAACCTGTGATCCAACTGCTGCAACGTGGTGGCAGTTTGGCTTCCCAGTGCTGGGCTGTGAAACAAGCTGTGGTGCAAGGGATGAAGGGGGCCACCTTGTCTGGCCCTGCCTTCTTCCATTTCCTCCTCCTCTTGACTGTACAGCATCCCAGTGCTGCCCTAGATGTGAGAGACAGCAGCAGCAGCAGCAAGCTCATGCAGTCATTGCTTTTAAAGAGAAGGCAGAAGACCATGTTAACTGCCTGTGGGATATTTCTTAAAGCCACCGATACACCTTCAGGGTGGGCTCGGTTGATGCTGACCTCCAGTGCCAGCTGGTGCCTCCCAGACAAGGCTCTTGGGCAAAGTGCCTGGCAGCCACCCGCAGCAGTGAGGGTCCCCAAGGCAACCAGGGGGTGAGGAGACAGCAGAACCAAGATGTTTTTTGCCGAGGAACGAGGAACAGAAACTCAGAAGCAAGGACAATTCCCAGGCTTCCCTGCAGGTCCTTTTCAGTGGCTGCAGAAAGCCCAGGCGGTGACAACTCTTGGCAAGCTCCTCCAGCATTGGTGCTGGCATCCTTTCATGTCAGAAATGATAGAAAAAACTTCAAAGTAGCCAACACCATCTAAAAACCAATCTCCCCTCTCTCCTCCATCGACCTGGGGAATTGCTTTGAGCGGACACATTCGGAGATGGCATTGCTGCAGTTGTGACAAGAACTGTACTCAATGCAGGCTGATGCAGAGGTGTTTTGCCCATTAAACCGGTGACAGGTAATACCTTCCACAGGAAACATCCTAGAACGTACAGTGGAGGAAGTGTTGTCTGAGGCGTACAAGTCTATCACAGTTTTTTGTTGCTGCTCTTACAGTTTGTCTCTCTTGAAGGAAAGTAGACTAGTTATTTAAAGTAAATTTTTTTTAAACAAGAAATTGGCACCAGCTGCTTCTTTTATGCCAAATGTCAGTCTGAAGTGAATGAAAATAGGCAGCTTATAGCTTTTCCCCTTAAACCAGGGGCTGATTAAGGAAATAATGGCTGAGCCAGAGCTTTGGAAAGCGCCGAGTGATGACTAATCCCCATCAAGGACAAATATCCTATCTTTGATTCATCTCTTACCTAAAGGAAAGGCATACTCTTAACTTACAAACCCCATTTCCCCCCTCCGCAAGCACACACCTCCAAAATTGTGTTCCTGTTTCAAGTAATGTCACAGTGTGCCATTACATGAAGAGAGGGGGGCAAAAAATGGTTTTGCTCAGCTGTTTTTTTCTGTGTTTGCTGGTATGTATCCAGCCAGCTCCCAAGTCTTTTGATAGCAAAAGGGAAGAAGAGTTCCCAAATTGCCTTTTCTATAAGCTTCAGATGTTAACTCCAGAAGCAGGTGCAGAACCCAAATCTGCTTTGAGTTTCTCTCTTCTGGGTTGGCCCGTCAGCCAGGTTGGGGATGATTTCCATCACTTCTACTGGACTTATTAATGTACCCATGGGTCCCTGCCCTCCACACTGGGAAGGTGTGAAGGACAAAGTCCTGCTGATCCGAGCAGGGAGGGGAAAAAGGTGTGTGTGCGTGTGGGTGTGGGTGGGTGAGAGTGCATGTGAATTCATGTGTATGTTATTTCGTGTCTCCTATTAGAGAAGCTTTTCTGAGACATAGATGTGCATGTTAAAATAGGAGAATTAGGCATAAATGGCATAAAATGAGATTTTTAGCCGGTGTTGTGTTTGCCTTGTGTGTAAGTTTGACTAGTAATAAGAGACGTAAAACTCTGCTAGGCTTCCAGTTACTCATAAGAGCACACACGTATCAAATTGAACTGAATGTTCACTGATAGACACAAAACCAAAATGTTTACAGCATTCAGAGCAATAGCAAAGCATACCTCACGCCAGTGCTGGAGTGCCTCTCACCCGTCAGCACAAGCCCTTCCCTCCCTGGGTGCCCCTTGCTTCTCCCTCCCACCCCTTCTCTTTCTCAATCCCATCCTCCTGGACTTCCCTTCTCCTCCTCCTCTTTATGGTTAACTCCCTGAAGCGCTCCTGTCCATGCCAACCTTCCTTTCCACCAGCACGGCTTGTCCCCATATATCTGAGCCTGGGTCTCATATCACCTCCATTCCCATCTCTCCTTCCTCTCTTCTTTGCCTTTTATTTTCCCCAACACTTGTCTCTGGTCTTGATGTCTCTCTCCTACTCTACCTCCTACAAAGCTCCTCATAGCTATTCCTTGTCCCTTATCTAAAGAAGCAAACGCTTCTGCATTATCTTTCATTCCCGGGGCTGCTGCAGTTGTCTTCTTCCTTGGTACTGTGTTTTCGGCACAAAACATTATATCACAGAACTGGAATTAAAGTCCATTTTTTTTGCTGCTAGACCAGAATGCTTTTCTCTACTACGCACCCCTTGGGCTTTGCAGAGGCTCGGCTCGTCCCCAGCGTTGTGTCATCTTCTTCCATCCGCGCTTCACGTGCTGCGCTTGTGGCAGGGGCTGGCTGGACGGGAGGGCAGCTGTGCTGCGGGGAGACGGCGGCTGCGGCGGCAGGGTCACAGCTGTGCTTCCTCTTGGCTTCCCGATATAAAAAGAAGAGTGTAAATAAAGGTGTGTGTGTTGTATTTGCTTAGTAAAGTCAGTTGTCCTGATCTGTGCCTCTTCTTGGTTTTACGGGAAGGTCGTATCTGTCATTTGAGACTGCAGTAAACTCAATGGGAGTTTGGGGAACCGAGGGCAGGGGAGGGAGGTAGCAAAAGGGGATGGGTTTATTACTGCCAAAAACCCAACGCTTCTGGGAAAAAGGCACAGAAGAAAATGCAGTGCCTGCTTCTGGAGGGATCTGCTGTACTGGGGAGGCATGGGGACTAGCTGTGGTGCGAATGGCTTGTCTCCAGTAGCCCCCCAACTCCCAGTTTGCATCATGGGCTGTGTGTCCCAGGCTGGATCTAAAAATGTGATGGATGAGGAGCTGCTCGGCTTTGTGTTCGCAGTGTAGATAATGGTGTTATCCTAAAAGAAGTGTCTTTGTGTTGCTCTATCAGTGCCCACAGTCACTGGCTAAAACGCAATGAGGGGAAAGGAGGCATCTGGTATTGCGTTTCCTTACGCTGTCCTCTGCGGGCTTACGGTGCTGACAAGAGCTCCCTGGGGTAGATCCCCCTTCCTTAAAAACCATCATCCACGTAACCCATCTTTCTATAAAGTCTCTTCCCTCTCCTCTCTAAGCAAACCAAATCAGACAAGCAGAGCTCAGATTTTTCCTTCGTGCAGGGGAAGGTGCATGCTTGGGTCCTCTTGGACCTTCTTTCTGCATTAGCTGCTCGTTTGCTGGGCTCACCTTCCCCTAATGAGGCTGGAGAAGCTCCTCAGCCATACCAGATGCCATGGATGATATCCCCACTGAGTTGTGTCCCCATATTAAATTCCATTCCCCATTCCAGGTAAATCTGAAGAGCTTGCTGCCAGTGCATTGCTGTCCTTTTCTGGGTGCTACTGCCTGGGATGGATTGCTCACCCCAAACCCAAGGACCTGAGCACAAGTATTGTCAGAATCAGTTATCCTTGGAGAAGGCTGCGTGGAAACAAGTGCCAGGTCTGCTCCCCCCGCACAGGGACCAGCAGTGGGGGATGCACAAGCAAACACTCCTGGGAAAGGGAGCAGGGAGGATGGATCAAGCATGATTAGGCCACGAAGAGCAAACAAATACTTTCTCCATCTATAAAAAGCAGTGCCAAGCTCCAGCAGGGAGCTTGCATCGAGGTGTTGGCTGGATCCATCCTTGGGGGATAAACTGGGGACAGGGGAGAGGGATGAGGCTGGTGAGCCACCGGCCAAGCCCAGGGTGAGGGCGGGCAGTGGGGCTGGGGGCAAACAGGTAAGGAATGGGAAAGGGAAGAGTTGGCTCGGCAGGCAGGGAAAGCGTGTCTGGGGACCACGGTGTGCGTGAGCTGGAGATGGGCAGCGAGAGCTGGAGAACTCAGAGCAACTGGGAAAGTCCCAAGGACCAGTTTGGGGAGTCTGGAGGAGCCTGGGCTGGCTGGGGAAGGGTCGGGCAGCAGCTGAGGCAATCCCAGGCACTAAAGGGGGAAGGGGAAGGGGTAGAAGGGGTAGAAAGCTGAGTGAGGGCAGCTGGGGGGGTCGCTTCGGTGTTGGCAGGAAATTGCATGGTGGGAGGAACTGGCCCAACCCCAGGTGTGCTGAGGGTACCCCTCCACTGGTGCATAGCCCACCCTCCCTGCCAAAAGGTGAGTGTTTGCTATGTGGTCTGCACAGGGTTGCATTTAAAAATTAAAATTAAATGAGCTTGTTTTTCTCTAGAAATCAGTGCAGTGGAATTTATTGGTCCCTCTGTCTTCTTGTTATGCCTGGGTTTTTTTGCCCTAATTCCCTTCCCTTTTTTAATTGTTTTTCCTTTTCATCAGCTGCTTCTTCCCTCTAAGCCTGTCTCTGAGCCAAAACAATTTGCATGCATCCAAGGAAGGATCTGCCATCAGTGCTGCTCTGTCTCTCCTCTTAGTTAGGATATATTTAGCCATCATCCTTGTTTTTTTTTTTTAATATTTTTTGCTCTTCAGTGGCTTTCAAGAGCAGGTGCTGGGAACAGAAAGAAAAGATTAAAAATACCTGCTGTCAGATAACTCTCCCTACGCAGATGTGCTGCGGTGCTGTGCGAAGCGAGCGCGTGAGTGGAGTGGATAACAGCTGCCCCTCAAAAAGCTAATTTGTAATTCTAATTTTTTTTTTATTTCAATAATCTCTTTCCGTACTGCTACAAATTTCCAGAGCAGCTATTTCCTCTCACGCTTCATGTGAATGCAGTGTGTGTTTTTTTTTTTTGGGAATCAATGTGATGCCCCATGGGTTCGGGAGAGGGACAGTTGTCACACGGGAGCTGCCAAGGTACAAATGCTGCTGCCTGTGCGGGCAGCTGCCTGTCCTGCAGTGGGACAGGGCTTTACCTGGGTGGGGAGGCAAGGATGGAGCAAGGCTCATGGGCATGGAGATGGCATCCTGCCGCAGCCCCAACTGCCCCTGACCCATGAGCTGTGACCATGACCAGCACCCAGCTGTGATGTGGCTCCTTGGGGAGCTCTTACCAGCTGTCACAGCCTCAGCGGCTTCCCTGCTCCTCCTGGGCACCAGCTTTCGAGCGATCCTGCGCTCCTGCCTGCACAGTGGAAACCTCCCGCCACGGATGATCCCCTGCCAAAACCCCTCTCCCCATCTCCTTTACCTCCATCTCTCCTCGAACACAACCAGAGCTTAACAGCAGCTTGCCGGTGGAGGAGGGGGCTGTGCAAGATGAGCAGTGCCTGTAAGTCTCTCCCTTCTCCTCCTCTGCATTCAGCATCTCCCTGACTGCATGCAGACAGCTGCAGGGGACTCGCCGGGCTCCTGGCAGCCTCTGCTGAAGCAATGCAGAGGGCACACGGTGCTGTCTTCAGGTTTTACTGGTCCTGATTGTCACTTCTGTGGTTCCCCGTCAGTTTAGGAGAAATCAGCTATCGGGCTCCCCTATGAGCTTGCCTGGCCTGTGTCTTCTGCAATGCAGCGAGACCCCAGCAGCATGGCTCGCCTTGGCTCTTCCTCTCCTCTTCCTTCTCCCTACCCCCTCTTCTGATCCTCCCCCTCTTATTCTACTCAAAACATACAAAATTACAAAAGTTCCTGGTACCAGAAACTCTCCTCAGAGCTGGGCTGTGCTCTGGGGGACACATACAAGGATGCTTTGCACCCTATCTCCAGTCCCTCCTTTTTTCCCTGTTACTTGCCTCATTTATGCAGTTTTGGGGCTGAAAACCTTATTTTCATATTTTTCAAGGTTGCTGGCCCTTCACAAATACCAACCCAGAAACAACAGCAGCAAAACCTGAGGCTGAGAGGTTTTGTGTTTTGCTTCTGACGGGGAAGCCGGGAGCTGTACCCCTGCAAACGCCGGTCCTGCGTTGGCAACAGGCAGCTGCGGATGCAGCTCTCCCACCACAGATGCCTCCGTGGTCCAGTCCTCTCCCAGCCCAAGCCTGCAGGGTCCTCCCAGTGCCCCCCACCTGGGCTGCCAGGACCTCCCTGGTGGAAATGAAACCCTGAGAGGGCCAGTCTGCATGGACAGGAGATGCCAGTAAGGCTGTGGCATGGTTATGGGAAGGGAGCCTGGCCCCGGGCGTTGCGACACAGATGATGAGTTTTTTTGTGTTCCAAAACAAGGGCTGATAATACAGGGAACTGAGCTGGAGCTGCGGGAGGCTGCTAGGCTAAATGAGACAGGAAGCACGTAATAAAATTAGATATAGAGCGGCATAAAGACATCTGAGTACACGGACGTCGTTGGGCTCGGGGGCTATTGCGTAACCCTGCTGAAGAGCTCTGCATCATAAAATATTGCCCATACTGCATCCTTGCTGGCCAGCTGCCTGTCCTTGAGCAGCATCTCTCAGAAGAGATGCTGCAGAAGGGGAGAGTTCCAAAATCTTCCCCAAGGGAGCAGAGCTGCCAGTCGGTGGTGGTTGGTGCAGGGAGGGTGGAGGGTCTATCCTGGCTGTGGCAGGGGGGCTGTTGGCAGAACAGCCCCATCCCGCTATCCCACTATCCCATTATCCCTATCCCATCATCCCACTGTCCCACTATCCCATTCCTGTGCGTGGTACTGGCACTGCGGTGTGTCCCACAGCCAGGCACTGGTTTCAAACACCCAAGTGTGGGACTCGGGCATGATTGTGGCATTTCCTACAACTTTGTGCATCTTCTGGCTGAGCAACCGTAGTGCCCAAGAAGACACAGCCTTTGACTGACTCCCTTCCAACGAGGATTTATAGAGTTGTCTCCCTCCCATAAGAGCTTGCAGGGACCAAGCTCCCCCTGCCAACATTTCCTCACTCCTGCCTTGCCATCAGCTCTGCCTCACCTGAGCCAAGCACTTCTAAAGCTGCTCCAGAGGGGACAAGGCAAAACCACACGTGCAGTTGCCCAATGCACCTCACTTCTATGGGGAAAATCAGCGGGGAGACAGGGGCTGAAGCAAAAGAGAGGTTTCAGCAGGCTGCCACAGCAGGGCAGGGATGTGCAGAGTTTCTCCGCTCTGGCTCCCACCACCCGTGCCGTGCAGTTACGTTTCATCAGCTTCTTCCAGCAGCACGTGGCTCCAAGTGTGGTGGCTATCTCAGGGACCATGGATGGACTTGCTGCCTGAAATCATCTGTCCTGTATGCCTGTAGCTCCAGACGCCTATCTGTAGCTGAATATCTGCTAACCAAGAAGCCTTAAACTTGTTTTCTCGAGTGAAAGAGACCAGAGCTGTTGCGAAAGCGGCTGCTCTTGTTATTAAGGCTGAGACAGGAGCTAAAAACTTGTGCTTGGTCCTGCTGCATCTTTTCTGGCAAGGTGGGGGGCAAAGACAACTCAGTGGCTTTTTCTAAGTGGTGGGAGAAAGACAGGAGCACCCACTGCAGTCCAGGACCCTGCGTGAGCCTGACCTGGCACAGGGACCTGTTGCTGATGCTGGTTTAAATCTTTCTATTCATCCTTCTGTTCTGCTGGTTCAGCCCTTCCGCTCCAGTTTCCAGCCTCTCCCCTGCCTTTAGTCGCTTCTTTCCACCTTTGATTCTCAGTAGGATCCACCATTATCAGATGCTTTTCCATGCTTTGCTCAGACTTTTTTGGATGTGCATCCCTTCCCCTTCTCCCACTGTAGCCCCAGCAGAGAATTTGTGATGATGTGCAACTTCTGCCAGCGTGCGGGTCAGGCATCAGTCTTTATTTATTCTAGCTGTGGACTGGCGGTGTAATTTTGGGGGGCATGTGGAAATGTTACACTCTCCTGCTCTATCTGCAGTGCAGGGTGTGTGTGGGGGTATTGCATTGCCCTGGGGAATGCAAAACCTGGGATGCTGCAAAACAGCCTGATTCTGCCAGGGATGGGCATCCCCTGCTCACACCACCCGAGGAAAAGCCTGCTGCTGCCCTGCCACACCACCATCCCTCACAGCGCCAGGAGCATCGGAAGTCCTGGGGCAGCAGGACCGAGCTGATGAATTCCCGGGCGTTATGGTGTCTGTTCTGTCCCTTTTGCTGTCCCCATCTACGCACCCGCCCGCTGGCAGTTACTCAGCAGGCTCTCCGCACGTCGGTGGAAATGAGCCTGTTTTTTTCCTGTTATCGAGGAAGCAGTTATGACTGTGATGCTCAAGGACAAGCCTGGGCCTCCCACTCCCCCCCACCTCGCCCCTCCCTTAACAGCACAAAAGAAACCTACCTAAGCCGTTATCTTTACCGGTACTGCCAGAGCAGCTTTTGGTTGGCTGGAGGCTGGAGCGATGCCGGGTCCCCCTCCCGCCTCCCACCCAATATAAAGCACGGCTCCTCGCTGCCGACAGCACCCGAAGCTGCCTGTTGCACGCTCCTGTTGCTGCCGTAAGGACCTGATGAGTTGCTGGATGCCTGGGTGCCCAGCTCTCAGCATGTGCCGGGGGTTAGCCACGCTCCCCATCGCTTGCCTGGAAAGGTAAGGGGCTTCAGCACGCTGCAGCTCTGGGGTGCAGAGGGTTTAGCTGGAAAAGATGTGCTTTGGAGTGGCTGGGCCAGCCTCTGCTGCTGCAGCCATGATGTTTTGGTAGAAATTGGGGTGCAAGCTGCATGGAAACTTGCAGTGAAGGATGGCCCAAGAGATTTGTTTTGGCTGCATCCCCAGGAGGGGGGCATAGAAGGAGAGGAGGCTGGAGGGGGCTGCCCGAAGTGTGTCCGGGTGGGCAAACACACGCGGGTGGTGTCGCTGGCTGCTTCTCTGCAGAACTCGCTTCAGGCTGGCGGCAGCAGGACTATTTTTGTCAACACAGTTGACATGTTAAGTGACATGTTGCTCCTCCCGCCGAACATGGCTACAGAGCTCCACGCTGCTGGCTTGACATTTAAACACTTATTTTTGTACAAGCGCCTCAGGATGCCTGGGCGAGCCGCAGCACACAAATAGCAGCGGGGCTGCCCGCCGCCTCGGAGAGACCCCGTTTAGCAGCAGCTCCTGCCCTATTGCCGCAGAAGCCTCCCTGCAGGGAGGTGCCATCGCCGCGGAGCCACAGTGACGGGCAGCTGCATCCCAGGCTCTTGCAGACAGGATTCTGGCACGGGAGCATAGTGCCGGCTGGGTCTTGAAGGCATGGGGTAGGTGGATGGTGCAGCTGGGGATGGCATCCATCTCCATGGTGTGGTGGTGGGCTCCTGGTGACTCAGGGGCACGCCAATAAAAAAAAATTGGGGGGGAGCATCAGCGCTGCTGCAGCAGGCTGGCAGCAGGAGGATGCTGCCGCTCTGCCAAGCAGAAAGCAATTGCTGTGTTTTTCCAGTGCTTTCAGAGCAGCGTAGCACTGCCGGGAGAGGGGGACAGGAAAAGAAGCCAGGTCAGCTCTAGGGAGCTGAGGGGGGAGCTGTGGGGGCTGCAGCTGGGCACTCGGCAGCTTGCTGGGTTTTATAAATGCATGCGCTGCTACCTGGGAAGTGAACGTAAGGAAACAGTCCCCTGGGCTTAATGTACTGCTGAGCCTGGTTGCCAGGGAGCAGAAAAAGCAATTGGGGGAGGATTTAATTTGGGCATCAGAAGGCAATGAAGCAGCTGAAGCCTAGGATTAAGGGCTGCCCCTCCAAGTGGTGTGGAGTCTGTAGGGTGCAACCCCCAGCAGAGGTTGGGTGGTCCCACAATCCCACCTCTCCCTTTCCTCCCTTCCAGAGCCAAGGATCTGAAAACCCGCTTAGGCATCCTGCTTCATAAACCTGAGCTGGGGCACAGGATCGGGACCTCCAGCAAGCTGCAGCTGGGCTCCAGGCGGAGGTAAGCCGCGTGGTGCCACATCCCAAGTTCAGCGCGGGACGTGTCCCCATGGACCAGGCTGTCCTGGGGGATGCTCCTGCCCATCTGCGCAGTGGAGAGGATGGAGCCCAGCTCACCCTCCCCATGGTCCCACCCTGGCAGGCAGGGAAGGCGGATCATTTCCCAGCTCCACCAGTTATAAAATCAGACAGGGGAACTGCTGCTCTGGCATTAGGCACAAGAGAGCAGGCAAGAAACAGGCAAGAAACCCAGAGGGCTCCCGCAGTGTCTGGTGTCTCAGACCAGTCCCCAGGACCCCTGGGGAATGCAGGCAGCATTAAAACCAAAATACTAAATATTGCTGCTGAAGGCAGGTGTCTTCTTGCCAAGGAGGCTCTGCTGGGCTTGTACCAGCAGAAAAGGGCTCTTCTGAGTGTCCTCTAGAAGCCACCTGGCCAAAGCTGCCTGATGGAGCTGAGGTCTGGTGAGCCGTCGGGGAAGGTAAAAGAAAGGGAGAAAGGAAAGAGATCCCACAGGTAACGGATGCTGGGGTCTGGCTTTGGTTTCCTACTGAGTGCTGTTGCCTCCCTTCTTGCACCGTCTCCCATGAATGGGGCTGCCTGACCCACGTGCTCCCATCCTTCGCCGCGGGGCAGGAGAAGACTGTCGGTGGAACAGTGAGCCTCACGTCCCTTTTGTCTTTTCCAGAGACTCCTCACAAGAGGTACTTGAATGGCGAGAGTCCTTCGACCAGCTCCTGAAGAGCAAAAGTGAGTCGGATCTTGTTTTCTTCTCTTGGTGAGCGCACGTAGGACCAACAAGCTTCCAGGGAGCTAGAGGGTGGCTGTAGGAGGAAATCTTGTCTCCTCCTCAAAGGAGATGGGTTGGGATTTAGAAAGAGGCTCCTTGCCTACCCTGACAGAGCTGATGTCTGGGGCTCACTGCCTGCCTTGTGAAGCTGTCCCCTTTTCTTCTGGGTGGTGCTTTTCTGGGGGTACGGGCACTTTCTCACTGCTGCCTTGGGACAGGAGCATTGTCCCAAGCATCCCACGTGCGGCACTCCATCAGGGAGAGCATCACACTGTGCTCTCACCGTCTGTGTCTGCTCTCAGTGTCCTCCTTTGCACAGAAAACTGCCGTGCTGCCCTCCGTCCATCTGTCTGTCTGTCCTGTACCTCCAGGGATGGCTCTTCAATGGGGAGAAGGAATTCAGCTCCTTTATGGAGTTACATGGAGCATTTTTCGCTTCCAATATTTGCCATACATAAGGTGATGCCCAGGGTTCCCATAAGGGGCTGGCTCCCTCTCCCCCATGCAGACCCGGAGGGGGGACCTCTTTTTGAGTCCCACCAATAATCCTTTCCTTGCACCTGGCTTTACAGCAGGTACGTGATAGTAGAAGTGACAAATTTTAATACAAAAGGAGTTGTCTACCTTAAAAGCTATTCCACAGCCAGAGAAAACCCTTCCACAGTGCCCGTTTGGGGCTGGGCATGGGTTTTTTCCAGCCTTCCTCACTTGCTGTGATGGCTAACAAGCATCTCTGGCTTTGTAACTGAACACATCCCCCCAGCCTGGCTCGGAAATCCTTGCTGTGATTATCCTCCCATACTCCTCAGCATCTCCTTTCTCCATAGATCTCAGCCGAGAAATGAAAATAAAGCTGCCACTGCTTGGTTCCTGCGGGCGTACTGGTACCTCAGTGGATCTCTCCACTGAGAATTAGAATTAGCTCTTTTCCGAAGCTGTAAAGACTCTGAAGCCTCATTACAGAAAGGTCAGATAAATAAAACCAGAGGATTGCTTGTCTGTGAGAAAGGATTTTATTGGAGTCTAGAGGCCAATTAGCAGTGTCTCGGAGGCTGGAATTTGCCCACAGGGAAAGGAAATCTGCAGATGTCATGGTCTGAGCTCCCAGGGCGATGCTTGCCAGCAGCCATCCTCCTCTTCCTCCCCCTCTCCTGCCCTGCTAACTGCTTTCCTCTTCCCTCCCCAGGTGGGGTGACAGCCTTCCACACCTTCCTGAAGACAGAGTTCAGTGAAGAGAACCTTGACTTCTGGCTGGCATGCGAGGACTTCAAGAAGACGCGGTCGAAAACCAAGCTGGCATCCAAGGCCAACCGCATCTTTGAGGAGTTTGTCCAAAGCGAGGCACCCAGGGAGGTGAGAGCATTTGCTACCTCTGTCCCATGGGACCCAACAGGGTGGGAGAGGAATATAAAATACCCTGGTGGGTTTTATTAAAATGGGAAGATGTGCTCTTGTTCGTGAGAGCTTTCTTTTCAACATTGCATGGTCTACCAACACGAAGGGATGTAAAGGCTTGAAAGCATCTTCACCTGCATCTGAAGATGAAGAAAACTGTTTTCTTCCCCTGTCATGGGAAAGGAGTTAACGCCAAGCTAATCTTTGTGGATGCTGCTTCCTTGCAGGTGAATATCGACCACGAAACCAGGGAGATCACCCGCAAGAACCTCTCGGGTGCCACCTCCGCTTGCTTCAACGAAGCCCAAGCCAAGACCCGTACCTTGATGGAGAAGGACTCCTACCCCCGGTTCCTGAAGTCAGCTTCCTACCAGGACATGACCAAGCAGGCCACCAGCCGCGGCATCAGCAAGAGGCCACATACCTGACCCCAGCCCCAATCCGCCGCAGGGCGACGGGCCGGGGAACCTGGCAGAGGCTGAGAGACGGTGTGCAAAGGTTGAGGTCTGCATGGTGGGGTTTTGGCTGAAGTTCTGGCATTTTAGGAGGATCCCCAAGATCTCAAGCACTTCTGCTTCTCATCTTGCTGCTGGGAAAAGCGGTCCTCCCTCCCTGGAGGAGCGGAGCGGGTGGGAATGGCTGGGATGCTGGCGTGCACCCAATGCCTCCCCTTGCAGCACAGCCAGAGACCTGCACTGCCACGGGGACAGAAGGAGGTCGGATTTGAGCTGCAAGCTCAGGCAAAAAAAGACTGGATTTCCCTGAGCATCCGTAACCAGAGAGCTCCCGCCTGCGCTCAGGACCCTGCCTCTGACCTGCAGCATCAGCTGCCAGCTGCAGAGCCAGCGCAGGAGCCTGCGATTGCCCAGGGCAAGCATCCCAGACCTGCCCGCAGGGCTGCTTCTGGAAGGGAATGGCCAGAATAAAAATCCAAAGGCTATGGGGCATTTTCAGTCTTCTCCTGATCCCGAGATCCTTATTCTGCCGCTTCCTACGCATGCTCTGCAGCAAAGCTTTATGCCTTCTTCCAGTGCAGCATATCCCTAGCAGTGATGTTTTTATCCCTGGCTTAAGCTACGTGACCTTTAGATTGCACCTAATCTTAGGGCACGTGCATAGCTTTATTATGACTATTATTGTTATTTATTTTATCATCATTATTATTATATATAGATATATTTATTAGAAGAGCACTGCTCAAAGCGTACACACATCCCTGGCTCCGAGGAGCTTGGAAATTAAATTATTTTAGATACTGTAGCACTTAGCATGCCTCCCACCTTTTCCGTATAATAACTTCAGAGCGATGACCAGGCAGATCTATAACACAACCACGGAGCAAGGTACGAGAACAGCAGCAGTAGCAAGAGCTGTGGCCTGGCAGGGCTGCTTGAGGGGTTGAAAGAGGCAGGTTTCCTGTTAGGTCGGAGGACCATTGATGGCAGTAAAAGGATGCTTTGCAGTCTGTGCTGGTTTCTTTCTCCCCTTAAATACAGCTTTGCAGACAGCATCTTGGCATGTAGGCTTGCACTTTGTCCTGGACAGAGAAAAACAGGTACTTCGGCGTGTGATCCTATTGGAAACTCATTTTTTACACATGGGAGAGGAAACATGGGGCTTTCCTCTGGTTTAAGGTTGGGCTTGGTGTTCCCTTGGCCAGTGAAACTAGTCTGCAGCCACAGCACTTTACAGGAAGCCCAGGGAGCCAAGCGAAACAGTGACGCATGCCGTGAATTTGGAATCTCAGGGGGGCAGCGGGGCATTTTATCAGCTCTGACCTGGGGGCTGAGCTCTTCAGCAAGCCCCCCTGAGCTGGGATTTCTGCATCCCGCAGCCAATCCAAAAAAAGCTGTGCATCCCGTTCAGCAGCAACGGTGCCAGCAGCCGCGTGGGTGGGCAATAGGGAACCCACCAGTGCAGTGTGCTGGGGTATGGGGAATGTGCCACCAGCATCGTTTCCTATGGACACAGCCTGGGGCTCCCTTGTATGCCTCCATTTATCCCTACAGACCAAACCTGGAGGTCCTCATCCCGCTGGTACCCACTCCTGGCCAAGGGAACCACTCCGTCAGCATTGCCGGAGCACAGGATTGCTCAGGCTTTTCATGGCTGTTTGAGCAGAGTGAGGGAGCGAGGACCAGTTTGGGGATGTTATTCCCAGTCCTCATCCACTTTCCCCATCCCAGTTCTACCTCTGAGCCTCAGTGGGTCCTGGCTGCGTTTACAGGGAGACTTTTGCTGTTTTCTTATTTATTATTTATATTTACAACTGGAACCACCTTCGTTGTGTTACTGAAGGATGCGCAATGGTCCGTTTTCATTACTAACACAATATTGTTGTTATAAAATAAAATGTAAAGAGGAAAATACTGTGACAATGTGGGTTAATTTTGACTTTCTAATTTGGGATGACTTGCAAAGAACACTCAAGTGAGCTGCTTGTATTGGATGCCTCAAGGGGCACCTACAGTTGCTTTAGAAGCTGCAATTTCTGGAGTAGAAAAGGAAGAGAAAGGCTTCTGAAGAGTAAAGCTTCATGGTATCTGGTTTCTTGGGGAGAACGGGACAGTTCCACAGCAAGAATGAAAGCAGAAGTTTTTAACACACTAATTGCCAGGGTGTTCAGTGCTGTTTGTGTTGCTCACCATTTTCTGAGCACTTCACAGGACTGCAGTTCCCGATTATATTTTTTAAATTTTATTTAATTTTTATTACTGATATTAAATAGGTTAACATCAGTAAGACCCCATGGTCTTAAAAGCACAGGATGATTCGAGTTAGGGCTGCTGTTTGCAAAAACTTCTGAGTTGCTGTTACAAATAATATTTGATTTCTATTGATAACTCAGCCGATGACTGATACAAGGGGGGAAGTATCTGGCTCTAGAGGGGATATCAGAAAACATCCCACCCCTGTGGCAGCGTGTGCTGGCTCTGGGGTCTGAGCTTTCCCTTGTGTCCCTGCGGGGTGCTTTGGGGGGACAGAAGGGGGGTGCATGGGGCGTGCCCCCCCTAGGGACCGCGGGAGGGCTGCTTCTGGCAGGAGCGATGCAGGGAGGGGAGCAGCCAGGCGTAGTGCAGCGTTGCTATTGCTCCGAATCAAAACCAAACAAAACATGGTTTAAAATTGTTTTTCTATTTTTCACATGTTTTTGGAGCCAAAATTAACCGGCCTGTGTCAGCAAAGCAGCATGCATGTGGGCTGCTGAGGAGGAGCTGGCATCACAGGTGACTGTCACTGGGGAGCACTTGGGTCCTGAGGCATCACCACTAGCCTCTGCCATTAAAAATCCTTTTACAAGCAACTGCGCCTATGACAACTTACTAATACTCTGTGCCATCCGGAGTCCGAGGATTATAATTCTTTATAAAAGACATCAACTCTTCTCCATCCCTATTCCCTGCGGTTGTCATCCACCTAACGGGAGGAAGGCAGTTTAAACTCTCCCTTCTTATTTTTTGTTCACTATTTCATTAATATTTTCAGGGAGTATTTAAATTATCTGGCAAGAAAGACCTAGAGCAGTAAAACAGGCTAGAAAGAGCCAGAAACAATTTTTTTTTTAACTCCAGCTTCTAACTGAAAAAATGAATATTTTTGTCTTGCACACCTTGAAGTTAATTTCAAACCGATTCTCCATCTAAAAAATATTTAAATTGACCAAGAAAAATAGTAAGAAATATCTAGAACAAAATTTTTCTTGAGATTTCTCTAGAAGGAAATTTGGGGTTACATCTGTTCTTGATGCTCCACGCATGGAAATGGATGGCTTGGAGGTAGCGTTCAGACTTCACAGCTGATACTGGAGTATCCCATCATCTCTGTGAGTCTGAGATGTTCCCAAAGAGAAAACTTGATCAATAAAACCAGAGAAACCCACGCTTGCATCCAGCATGTCCTCTGTGATTGCTGGCAAAACCCAGTGGTAATATAACAAGACCTTTAAAGCCTTGGGAGGATAAAAAAACCCTCAAACCACAACCGAAGTTTCCCAGGATGGAGACTGTGAATTTGGAAGTAGCAGAGAGGATCTGAGCCCCCGGGGAGCAAACACGGGGGCTGGCTCTGCCCCCCTGGGTGTGACACATACTTGCTCCAGGGCCAGGTTTCCATTACCCAGGATGTGGGGTGGATTTATTTGGTGGAAAAAACCCACCCGTTTTCCTCTGCCCTGGAACCCAGCGTATTCCCAGCAGCAGCTCGGTGGGGTGCCATCACCCCTCAGCTCCCCCGTCTCCTCCTGCTCCGGCAGGACCAAGCAGCCTCAGGGCACGTCTATACATGCATGAGTTAAATATTAGGGCCTGAGTGGTGAGGCCCTGAACCAAAGCTGGCCTCTAGATGAACCTCACAGCCTCACGATATGTCTAATATGTCTAATATCAGTCACATATGCAATGTATTACCTTATTAATGTATGCCCATTTCTAAAAGATTTGTTGTAACGCTTACAGAGCTTTGCTGTAATGCTGGCTGTGTAAGTTTTGCCAGCAGAAAGATACTAATCGTGCAACAGTAGCCTTATTTGTCAAAAACAGATAAGTCTCTAAGTAAAAGAATGTGACAAAGTCGTGACAAACTTTGTTGAGAGATACATAATCAAGATTACCAAATTCTTTTGTTCTTGTTATCTTCCCTCTTCTGCTCCGATCAAGCACGAGACGGAAGTTAACAAGGAGAAAACCAAACCGGATATTTTTTTTTGCAGTTTAAGATATAAAGTTGTTTATTCAGCTATATAAAAGCAGGAAACATTTGCAGGGAAATTTGGAAGCCTCATCTATACAGTGGACGCACTGTATAGAGATTTCCCAATTGCTGGGAAGGGTTCTCCAAATCCTTGCTGCTCCCCCAGTGGCTGTGGATCTGGATGACGGTAACGTATTATTAGGGCAATTGGGGATGTATCTTTCTTAATCACTGTAACTAACTCTGTGTAGTAAGGATTAGGTGCATTACCTTATTTTATGCTTGCTATAGTAGTTCGCTTATTATTTTGCTGCTTTACATTATCTTGCTTTAATTTATTTTCACTGTATTATTTTCCTAATTTTTTCACTTTAAACATAAGTAAAAATAAATTTACTTCTTTAATTTGGTTCCTGTGTCCTTTTTGCTGACCCCATCAATTGGCAAAACCCCATGAAGTGACACATATTTGGGCAGGTGGATGTGCATATGCAGGATGCTGAGCTTTCCATGTGCATGCAGTGCAACGGATGCACATGTGTAACAACACACATGTGCGCAAATTTGGATGTGCTTGCATGTGTGTACATTCTCTTTTTTTTCTTTTAAAGACTGTCTGCAAATTATAAAATGCTGATTAAATACATTTTTGAAGGAAGGTCGCCAGCAAAGGGGATGCACTGAGCCATTTCAAACCCCTTACCCGGCGTTTTGCAGCCCTCTGCCAGCCCCTGTGCCAGCCGGTGGGGCAGAAGCAGCTGTACCCCACTGCTTTCTGCTCTGTGGCTTTCACTTCAAGGCCTTAGCCCGAATAAAGTGTCAGAAATCACTCGTGATGCATTTCCAGACGGCTCACCATCCCTTTTGCTACGTGTGCAGCCAAGGTTGCAAACCCACTCCAGCTGCGTGCAGCGATTCTTGCCCCCAAGGGTGCCTTGGGAACTGATAAAAAATTAATGTTGATTTTCATGCTTTCTGGAGCTCTGGGGACAGCAGCAGGGTCTGCAGCCCTCCTGCCCCCCTGGTTGGGCTGCCCACGCTGGAGGGCGGCTCTGACGCGGTGCAGCTGCAGCCTGGGTTCAGCCCAGGGGAGATGCAGGGGATGAGGCACAGCTGGGGGCAAGGCTGCTGGGGAACTGCCTCTGCCGCTTGGGAAAAGCATTTAAGCTCAGGTCCTCAGCCTAGTAACTTCTTTGCCCTGTGTTGACTGATTTGGGATGCTTTCCACGGACCTGCCCTTCTCTCTTTGTCCAGGGAGTGCTCCTGTTGGTCCAGTTTTGTGGCGATGAGGATTGAGCAGCAGTCTCAAAAAGGTAGCAAATATGGATTAAAAAAATATAAAAAATACTCTATGATAAAGTGAAATGTGGTTGATGCTCCTGCATAGGCAGTATTACCTGTCAGTGTTTAAATCACATCCTTCTGGAGGCTGTTTTCCAGGGCTGTGTTCCAACAGTGAAAGTCACATCGGCGTGGCCAAGCATATAAACCCTTGGACATTCCCTTTTGGAAATATAATAAGGAAGCAAGTACAGGGAACATGAAGGGGGCAAAAAAAAAGCCATATTACTATTTATAGTTGCTTAAAAGATTATTTAGACTTTGGCAGGCAGTTTTTGTTGCTGCATTTTAGCTCATGTTTATTTGTGGCTGGCTGGCCAGGGCATGGATGCTCAGAGATGCTGTCTCAGGGGAAGGGTTGCAAAATGGGTGTAAATCCATCAGGATGGAGGAAAAGGACTATTTGCTTGCTTGTGTCCTTGATTTCCCTGCTGGCTTTGTCTCTGCAGCTCATGCCCCCATCCTTGTGTGCATGGGGGAAAATAAGGGCTCTGCAGAGGTGCAAATGCAGCAGGAACTCCACAGCCTGGAGGCTCCGGAAATGGTTGTGGAGGGGAGCTCTGTGAATCCCATGCTTTAGAAAACCTGTGGGGCCCTTCTGTTCCCCATAAACTGCCTGTCACAGGGACTGTGAGTTTAAACATAAGCTGTTGTGCATGACTCTACGGAAAGCAATTTGGATCAGGGATGAAATCCTTCTTTGCTGGTGTACAGGCACAGGAAACATCTGCCCCAGCCCTGTCAGCTGCAAACACCTTGTTCCCAGCATCCATGAGTTTGGGTTCTTACCATCCCACAGTTTTTCATCTTCCCACCATAAGATAACGAATGACTTAAGTCAGCAAGCGGAACAGAGTTTTTTTACTTGGGTAGCTGGATGGTGTCACACTGTTCTGTATTTTAATGTCGACTTTTTTTTGGGATGTTTTTATTGATGGCTCTGAACCCATGATGTGGCTTGTTTGTCTCTTTTCCAGCCTGCAAATGGGAAGTTAAACACTGACAGCTGGAACCCCAGCTCTGGTCCAACCCGGAGAGATGCTGTCAAGTTCAGCAGATTTCTGTGAGTTTAAATGGGATCTTGACAGTGACTTGGGACTGTTCCCTGAGTTTTCAGTCTTTGCCCCTGTGGGGCTGTGTCAAGGTCTCCTGTGACACCAAGAACTCTGTGAAGCTCCATCCAGGGACCGTGGGACACTCCCAGACCTTAGGGATGTGCTGCATGCTGTGGAAAGCAGGATGCTCAGTATGACGGGTACAGAGATGCAACTCCTGCAGGGGCAGAGCTTTCCAGAACATCCATGGATGCGTTTGGGAATGCTGACATGCAGATGCAAGAAAGCAGTGCAGGGTACATAAGGATTTGGATGTGCATGTAAAACGTGCAGGACTGCACCCACACACCACTTCAGGGCGTGCTTTTCTGCATCTGTGCCCTTGTGTTTGCATCCAAACACATCTCCATGTACCTATGCAGATGCCCAGTTTGTGCACGTAACAACATGCTGCAGAAAGCCTGGCGTGAATGCATTCACATAATTTTAGCCCCATTCCAAGTGTGCTCAGAATTTTGCAAACTGGCACAGCTGGGTGGAGGTGGCTGGGGAGGCTGCATGAGCTCTGCACGCTGGTAAGCTTATCTTCCGTTACAGGGTGGCCGGGGGAAACTGGGTGGCACGTCACAGCCTGGGTTCCTCCACGTATTTCCTGTGTGCGCTTTGCGGGAAGGGCTGGAGGACAGGGGTCCCTTGGGTGGCATTTACACATTGCTGCCTACGAGGGGGCTGGTGTCTGCGTGGCAGCGTGGATGCAGTTTGGAACACACGGGCTGGGGTATAAATGGAACTCCGTGGTTCCCTGGGTGAAATGTAGCAGCATGGCTAGAAGGTGAGGAAAAAGCTTAAAACAGAAAAAACCCAACCCAAACCCTCACCCTTCAAAAAAAAAACCCCAAACCCCTGTCTTTTCCCTGCCCCAAGGAAGGGAGAAAAAAACCCCAAAAAAACCAACAAAAAAAAAACCCCACCAAAAAATCCAAAACCCAAAGCCACCAACCAAAACAAACCCAAACCCCAGCCCTGGTGCATTTAGTGTCTTGATGCCTGCAGCTCTGGAAGCACTGCTGAGTGCACGTTTATAAACAGGGTCTGCATGGCGAGAGCACTTTGCTCGTGACCTCTGCTATATGCTGAAAAAAGTCCCAAAACACCCCTGAAAAACCCCAGCATCCTCCTGCAAGTGGATGCAGGGCTTCTCTTCCTGGGAGGGAACGGCATATACATGCACGCTTTGCTGGGAAGCAAATGCTGTCTGGGAATACTTGCTGGGAAGCAGCAGCAAAGCGCAGCTGCTGGGAAAAGCTGCTCCCAGGCTTTGAAGGGGTTTTAATCAGTGGCTGGGCAGAGGGACCCCTTGTCACCTTCCTGGGGCAGGGTTGCATGACTTTGCACGTTGGCTGGTGTCGTGATGCGCAGACGCACAACGGCTCCTGGCCACAAGCCAGTGGGATGGGACAGAAATGATTAAATATTTCCCAGGGTAGGGCACTTGGGGCTCTGCTGCTTGGTGGAGGAGGAGGAGGAAGAGGAAGGTGCACACCCCCTGCCTTCCCCCTCCCTGGGCTCCTGCCTTCCCGACAGGGGTGAGGAAACTGAGCCCCACTGTGCCCAGGGGATGCTGTGCTGCTTTTCCAGCCAGGGAAGTAACATTTTAAATTTTTTTTTTAATGTGTGGTAAAAGGCATAGAGGTTATTGCAAGGAAATGCAGTGTGTGTAAAGCAATGAAATGGGGAAAGCACTTCCTGATTGGAAGTGGGGTGGTGAGGTGGGGAGAAACTGTCCTAAAGTGGTTCCTGCCTTTCCTGAGGGTAAATTCATGTGGATTTATACTTTGGCTTTATACCTTAAGACTTCTCTGTCTCTTTTCTAATTTGCTTAGATAATTTATTCGCAGTTCAGCTTGTCAGACACTGTCTCCTGAAACTTTGAGCAGCCTTTGCAGTCAGGAAAATGGGTATTGGGGCTACAGCTTTCCTAGATCCTAGACAGATACAGACAGATCAGGTCCTACCTAATTAACCTCTTAATGTCAACAAAAGCTTAGGAAAGGCTTCTGGTCTGCTGGGGTCTCCTGATTGCCTATGGAGGCAGGAGGGATTAAGGTTGGTGCTTTCTCTGTTCCAGGTACTGGATTGGGGTCTTTCCAAGACCGTGTGTATGGCTGCCATCCCAAACTGAGGGGGAACGCCCCTATCTGCTGGCTGTGTTCTCCACCTGAAAACATCACTGGGGGCTGATTTACCAGGTAAACTGTAGTAGATCTGAGATAACACTTATCGCAAGAACATGCTGGGTCCTTCCCCACCGCTCACCCAGACACCCCAGTGTCCGGGGATGCCTGCCTGGGCTGCACTTAGTGCTGAGACCAGGCAAGTGAAGGCAATGGGTGTGTGTGGCTGGGTCAGGGCTAAAGTCCTGCTTCTCGCCAGGCTGTAGCTCTCAGCTGGCACTTGGCATATTGTTGTCCTTAGGTGCCCTTCACGTAGATCTGCGGGATATCCAATGCAAATGAAGAGGTTTCACAGTCTACTAAAAGAGGATTTTCTGTTTATTAATTAGGTGAAGACCACGAAGCCCTTAAAATAGCAGCCTGCCTGACCTAGTATGTTCCATCAGCCAAGCCCAGTGCATTCCCCACAATGAAGGCACCGAGCATTGCACCTTCCCCATCCATCAGCAGGATCCCTGGGCTCAGGTGAGGAACATCAGCAGCACGGAGCCCTCCCTCTGAGCACCATGGAGCCCACAGCTCACAGCCAGCAAGAGGCAGATGCCCCTTCCTACACAGAGACAGCAGAAGACCTGGCCTTGAAGTTAAACGCTGCTGTGAGGAACGGGAATATGAAAGAAGTGCTGAAGCTGCTGGAGAAAGGGGCAGAGGTGAATTCCAAAGCAGGAGATGGCTGGACACCGCTGCAGAGTGCTGTGCAAGCTAACGACGAGGACCTGGTCCAGCTTCTGCTGGATAGGGGTGCTTGTCCACGTGCCAGGAAGAACAATGGTGGCACTGCATTTACTGAAGCAGCAATAGCGGGAAACGTGAATATCCTGGAGCTCCTCCTTGATCGTGGGTTAGATATTAACGACCATGACGACAATGGCTTCACAGCTTTCATGGAGGCGGCATGGTATGGGAACGAGGAAGCCCTCAGATTCCTGTATAGAAGTGGAGCAAATGTGAATTTGAGGAGGGAAGTTAGTGAGGAGAAAGAGAAACTGCATAAAGGGGGAGCGACAGCACTGATGGATGCTTGTAAGAGGGGCCACTTCTCGGTTGTACAAACTCTCGTCCAAGAGATGGGGGCTGACATGAACATTTGTGACAAGAAAGATAGGAATGCCTTGATCCATGCCCTCAAGGAGGGTGGTTGTGCCAATGAAAAATACCAGTTCGCTGTGTCCATAGTCCATTTCCTGCTGGACAATGGTGTCGATGTGAGCAGCAAAGATGAATGTGGGAAAACTGCCCTCATCCTAGCTGCTGAAATGCGGAGCCCAGATTTGGTGAGAGCTTTGTTGGAGAAGGGTGAAATAGATATTGATGATGCAGATGAGGAGGGCAACACGGCACTGATGGTGGCCGTAGAGAAAAATGATTACAATATAGCAAAGTTGTTGTGTGAAAAAGGAGCAAGGACTGATGTGGGGAACCTTATTGCTGTTGTGAATAGGAACCGTGCTCACAACATGGCACGTCTTCTTCGCGAGTATAATGCCAGATTTGTTCCAGGAACTCTCAAAGACTGGGAGCCAAACAGCAAACGCTGGAGGGAGCAGCTGAAAAATCTTTATAAAACATACCGCCCTATGATTGGCAAACTGAAGACGTTTCAATACATCCAGCAGAGAATTCAGAACACTTCCCAGGGTGGCATCTACCTGGGCCTTCACGGTGGGACAGAGGTGGCAGTAAAAATAAGCCGCAGTACAGAGGGTGACAAAGAGAAAACGTTCTTTGAACAATGTGGTAATTCTGAACATCTACTGAAGCTCTTCCAGTTTGAGAAGGCAAGAGGCTACGTGTACTTGTGCTTCCCACTCTGGGAGAAAAACCTTGGAGAATATCTGCAGGACCCAGAAGAGCAAATGGATTACAAAGATGCTGTGAGGATGACCTTCCAGGCAGTGAGAGAGCTGCACTGCCTTGGGTTTGCTCACCAGGATCTACAACCCAGCAACTTTGTCATAGGTTATCTTTTGCTTTCTCAGTATTTTCATTTTGCTTTCCTGTTGCCTGCAGTTTAGAGAGAAGCTGCTTCATAGCTGCCTGTAAAAAAAAAAAAAAAAAAAAAAAGACACGAAACACCAGTGCAGATATCTTTATGCAGAGTGAAGTGTCTGTGGCATTAGCTTTCCTCTTTGAATGAGTACAGATATTTTCATAGACAGCGTCAGAGGAGTGAGCAGATCACCTTTACATGTCTCATTAGATCTTCCCTCCTTTCCAGGGCTCTGTGGACAGATCAACCCACAGCACAGCCCTCCGGAGATCTGTTTTCTAAAGAAGGGGCCGCCCAGAAGTCAGTGACAGGCTGTATCAAGGTTTTCCACTATTACCTGCTAATAATTTTTCTTATTTCCTCAGACTTAGGTGGCAAAATTTACTTGGTGGACTTTGATAATAAAAGACAGTTGATTGAAGGCAAAAAGGAACTCGTAAATTCGGATTTAGAGGTAACTTCCCTGTGAGTCAATGTATGGTTTAAAATTTCAGGGGCGCTCATATTTTCTGCTGCTGTGTGTCCTAGGCAAAGCCCTTCTGCATCCTCAACTAGAAAACACCTTGATTTTTGGGAAAGCCCATATAACACCAGGCGCTGTGTAAGAACGACAGAGATTAGGAGGCAAACCTGTGGCTGGTGCCAGTACATGCACAGATACCCCGTGAGCATGATTATGGTGCCTGTCTCCCCTGTCTTTGTGCACACAAAGTTTGTGTTTGCGTGTAGTTGTATGCTTCTGCACATCTATAGCTGTGTGTGTGTGTGTGTGTTCTGCTCATTTAGGAATACTAGTCCTTACCATTTGGTAAGAAGTTTCATGCATCTGGTGTGTGAGCAGCGATGTGTTTCTTTGCAGGCTCTCAGCAGGCTCGTGCTGTATGTTTTAACGGGGGGTAAGAAACCCCTTCAGCAAGTCAGTTCCAAGGATTTGTCTGCTGATTCCCCAGATTACAAGGAGGCTCTGGACCTTGTAAGCAGCCTGGTCTCTCATGATGAACGAGGCTTGGAAGGTTTGAGCAAACATCCCTATTTCTGGAGCAAACAGACGTAAGTCCGGGGAGGGCAAAGGCACGGGATTTGCCTGTAGTGCTGGGAACAGCAATGTCCCATTGCAGCTAACGAAGCTCCTCGTTCCACAGCAGGTTTAAGTTCCTGAAGAGTATATGGAATAAAATCAAAGATCTCAGCAACAGAGAAGCTGTCTTTCAAACTCCTAATGCTACTGAAAGTTTTCCTTATCCATGCTGGACCCAGGAGGTAATCCTCTTCTCTTTGGACTGATAAGAGGTTTGGCCTTGACATTTAGGCAGAAGCTTTTCCTGAGTGTTTCCCAGGCCCTGTTCAAAACCATAACTGGAAAAAGTAGCTTCACACAAATACAGACAGCTGGAAAGACAGTTAAATCTCAGCCACACAGCTGAAATACACCAGAGACGCTGATGCTGAAGGGAGCTCTGTTGACTGGGGTGGCAGTAGGGGGTGGTCGTTATAGAATTCACTGGAAAACCTTCAAGGGTGCTTGATGGTGACCTCTTAAGACAAGGACTTCTGGCCCTTGTTGTCAGCAAGTTTCTGTCAAAAGTGTTTTGTTAGGTTGGCTCAAAAGCTGTGAGATCCCGCGTGCTTTTGCAGGTAGCATCCTGGAAAGACATGCTGAACTGTTTCAGATGCAACAGTCTCGGTTCAGTACGGCAGCCCATGTGGTCTTCCCAACAGTGGCACAGCCAGGTCAATCTTCAGAGTCCCTCCTGCCCTCCAGCCATGCATAAAAATCTCCTGTGTCATGTCGACAGTTCTAACGTGAATGGAACACCTTGGCAAGGCAGGAGAGGAAACAGCAGGATCAGGGGGTCTGTACGGTGCGTGCCCTGCAGAGTGAACTCTTCTGCTCAAGCTGGGAAATATTCTTTTAAGGGTCACAAGATTTACCCATACGAGATGATGTCCCTGCAGAAAGGCAGTGGCTGCGGTGAGTGGAGGTCGATGCACTGCTTCCGTGGTGCATGAAGGGCATAGAATAATTTATGTGCTTTTTTTTCAGATTGACAGAGTTGTTCTGAATATCATGGAAAACCCTAAGAAAGGAAGAAGATATGTATATAACGATGATGTTATTGACCTACTGAGGTTCATCAGAAACCTGGATGAACACCCGAATAGCAGGTACATGTTCACATCCTTGCCCCTGCCACAGCTGCATTGCAGGGAGCATCTGGGTATCTGCAAGTGTCAGCAAATTTGAGAACAAAACCTTCTTCAGGTGGTTTTCCAGAAGGGCAAACACGGCTGGGATGTGGGAGAAAGTCCGTTAAAGCTCATCTCGTTAGAGGGGCCATTTCCTCTAGCAGCAAAGGAAATGGAGTGTGAAGGATTGCATGTCGTGGCAGCATGCAGTCTGGAGTCAGCCCCCGAAGTCACCATCCTGAGGGGAAGGAGAGGAAGTTAGCTCACAGGATTAGAACTCAGATTTTTAAAGCAAAATCTGACTCTTGAGATAATCTCCCACAGATGAACATCCTCAGCCAGAGCCTTCAACTCCAGAGGAACAGCAGCAGCTTCAGAGAACCAGTGCAGCTCCCTCTGCACCCTGGCCTTTGTAGAGCAGACCCTGGGGTGGAGAGACATCTACAGCAGCTAAGGCAGAGGACACCATGAGTGTGTCCTTCTGGGCTGTTATTTTTGCTGCAGACTGGTGTTTCTCACCATAAATCCAGGAAGGTTTTTAGATCACTCTTAAAATATTTGTATCATCCCTTATATCTTTATCTGCATTGCTAATATTTCCAAAGCGCTGATGTCTACTGCGCTGAGATACGGTTCAGGAAGCATCAGACCTGTTAGAAGATCCTGTTAGGAGATCTTGACTCCTACAGACCTGACAGAGTCTCCAACTTTCTGTAATAACAGGCGCTTACATGTGAGGTTTGAACTGGTGATGGTTTCCCTGACACTGGTGGCCAGCACTGCTCCAGTGAGAACGCAGGTGGGGTTAGGCAGATGGAGGTGCTAGAGGAAGAGCAAAAAAACAGATTATGGAGCTTAGGGAAGGTACAGAAAAGTTGCAGCTCCAGGATTTCTAAGAAACCTTCCTGTGTTAGCTGAAAGCCTCTGGAATGTTTTTTTCTCTGCAGAGGAACCAGGGCATCATGGACACTTGACTCCTTGGGCAAGATTTAAAAATCTATTTTGGTTTTGTTCTCTTCCAGGATCAGCAACAGAATAGGAGACCATGCTGAGTATTTCTTGAAGCTTTTTCCAGCACTTACCATGTATGTCTACAACAGTTTATGCCTGAATCCCAAATACAGTCACTGGGCAGACGTTCAGGACCCTTCTCTGTAGGATGTTGTTGCCTCCTGTCCCATGCCTGATTCCACCATCACTGCCTCCTTTTATTCCCTATTTCTTCATCTGCAAAAGAGTTGAAGAAAGTGGGTTAGGAGATGGGAGAGAGCGCATGGAGGAACAGCACATGGGGGACTGAGACTAAGAAATGGAAGATGCTTCAGATGTGTTTGGTGTAACAATCATGGCTTTGGAGAGGAACAATGTCGAGTGCCAGCCCAGCTCCCTGTTGACTACCTCTGGCCTCATCTGCCTCTCTGAGGTGGAGGTCAAGATCCCGATCCTTATGGAGAGCAGGGAGATGTGTGACAGCCCCCATAGACCCAACACATCTGGGAGGCAGGAGAAGAGCTCAGGCATTGCCAGACAACGTGGGACTCTCTGATAAAGGAAAAGGAGCTTGAGCTCCTTGCTAGGGCCAGTATTCCCAGAAAATGAGACGACTAGGCGGTGGTTTGGCTGTAGGCTTGCCCTTGATCCCTCTGGTCTGGTAGAGGCACGTTCAGGACAGACTGCTGAGACCTGCAGGACTTCTTCTGGGGGATGATTCCATGAGGAAGGGATGCAGGGAGCACGATCCCACAAAACTCTGCTCCTGTGAGTAGTCCTGACTCACCTGAAAAAGGTTGTTGACATCCAAGGGACTGCAGGGACAGGTTCCTCCAGGAAAGGACACGCTCTGGCATGGCAGACTGCGTCTGCAAGACAGGGCTATGCACAAGCACTTCCAGTCTCCAAAACAGTGTTGTTGGTGTGTCACTGTCCTCCTGCCAGGCTCTGCTCCCTTGCACAGGGCTGGTGCCCATACAGCCGTAGTGTGCAGCCAGCTCAGAGCTTCGATACCGGAGGCTGCATGGCACAAATCCATTTCTGAAATCCTTTATGGCGTGCAAAGTGTGTCTGATTGTCCAAGGGCTTGCTAGTTTCTCAGGTAACACTCTGATTTACATGATGAATACATGTTGTTTATGGAAATATTTTTCAACTGTTGAAAAGATTTTAATATTTTTTTTTTCAAACTGAGATTGTTATTCTTTCAATTAGCCTACGGAGAACCAAACTTGGAATAAACTTGCCTGGAAAACTGACTCTACACTCATTTATGAATGAGGTTCTCCCATCCCCTCTGCACAGAGAGAAGGTCTGCAGCACTATAAACTGCCCAAAAGACTGGGGTTTTTGGCCTCGTTGTGGAGGTTTAGGTAAGGTGGTGTATGGTTTTGTCACAGCTCAGATGAATTGCTTCTGGCCTATATGGGTATCTGGTGGGAAAAGATGCTGGGAAGCACTGAAGGCTCCCTGTATTTGGAAGCAAACTGTCTCTTGTGAAAAAAGGGGCTAAATGGTGGGGGTTTTTGCGTTATTTTTGTGGCGTGAAGGTGAAGATTTCATGGATGGGTCAATCAATGTTTGCACGTGCATGTTTGTGTGCATATAAAACTCTGGGAGTGGATGTCCTTGACCCATCTCTTCTGCAAACGGGTGCTGCCAGAACATGTCCGTGAGGTCCGTGTGTCTTTTTTGTCTGTGTGTGCTTGCAGACGTAGGTACCTGCAAACCATCAGGCATCACTGTGCATGCGTTGGGTTGCAGACTGCCATGCATGTGCTCATGAGGTCCTGTGCATCCCTGTGCATTCTCACAGGAGAATATCAGCTTCTCTTGGGTCAATAATTTTATTTTTTCCTTTTCTCCCTGCTGTTTAGTGGTTTTTTTTCTTTTTTTTGTGGTGATGGTGGTTGTTGTCGTTGTTCTCTGTCCTTCTCACGCCCAGAAAGCAGGAGAACACCCAGGGATGTACGTGCGGGTCTCAGCAGCATGGGGAGTGTGGTGGCTCTGTGCTGCAGCAGCACATTTCTACTCTTGCATAAGGAGAGGTGAGGCTACGGGCTGGGCTCCTTCAGCCTCTTGGAAAACACCACGTTTCCAGCTTGCTTTAACCTTTGCATCTTCTTGCATTGCTCTGGTGTTTTGCTAAAGGGCTGTTACTTGGCAGGCTTGAAAGTCCTTCCTGAAAGCAGAGAGCACTCAAGAGTGCCAAAACCAGAGCAATGACTAGACCCATGGAGGCTGTCACTTGTCTCTCTGGGGCAATCAGGCTGCTGGGAAGAATTTCCAGGGAAGGCTCGTGTGGTCTGCAGACCCATGTCCTGCTTTCCAAAAAGCCAGAGGTACTGGCAGGCTGGGGTCAGAGGAAAAACTTGTTCCATGAATAACATCCACACAGTTTATTGCTTGCAGAGCATCAGGCCATGGGAAGAGGGGGGGATGCAGGACTGGGACCAAGCTGGGGAAAACACCAGGTTGCCTCTGCTCCTTGGAGGGTCGGAGAGGATGGGCAAGCTCTCAGAGAGAGGCCAGGCGGGATGGAAAACCAGTGTTATGGCCAGCGGGACGGTATTGCTACTGGGGTGGTATGGCAGTGCTTGATGTCACAGCCTAGGGGTAAGGACGTCCCAAGGAGCTGGAGGCAGAGCCAGCTGCCAAACTTAGTGCTGCCTGATGTGCTGATGGCTCCCAGCATCGGTGCACACCTGGGAGGTGCCGCCTGCATTTGCCTTGTACAGGCTTGCAGACCACGCATGGTGCCCAGGGGCTTTTCCCTGCTGTCGTGCCTGTACATTGTAAATTTGCTGTGCCTCTGCCTTTTTCCCCTTGGTCATGCTGGGTGACCACAGAGGCAGCTGGCTCAACCTGCTGTGTTGGGATCGGGTGCTCCCCATGCTGTCACTTGTGTGCTGGGGATGTGCTTGTGTGCACAGGGATGGCCCCAGGTCAATGTGTCTCTTTGGCTGCACTGGGGGGAAAAAAAAAAAGAGTCTGCAGAAGCAGTAGAGTGAAGATGGCTCTTAGCTGTGGTTTTTCTGTGATGAGCTTCAGGCATATCCATGAAGCCTTCTAGAGAGCAGGCTCATCTGGGCTCAGACTGCAGAGCCTGAAGCGTTAGTGCAAAGCACATGAAAATGCAGCTAGCTTTTGGGGCTGGAAGCTTTTGGGGCAAAATCAAGTTACAGCACAGGGGCAGTTTTGAGGAGCTGGTCACAGTCCAGGTTGTAGGATTGGCATCGGCTTCCCAAGTCATTGACAGAAATGTTCTTGGACTTTGGGTTTGTTTGTTTTTTTGATCCTGCAGAAGCAAAGTGCTGATAATCGTAACTGACAAATATGGATCACGCCATCATCTGCCTTAAATGCACCCGTGGTATTCCCAGGATGCGTTCTTCTAAGATTTGAGGGTTAAAAAGTAGCTAAAAATAGCTCAAAGCTGAGAGCATGCAAGGGAGCTGTCAGAGGCAAGGTGTGATGAAGGTCGTGGTCTTTCCTTCATGAGGTCCAGAGAACATTTGAGATTTGGGCAGAGAGGCACCATCTCAGCACCAGCTGAGAGTTAAGCCAGGTGGGCTCTCTTAGCCTTGCCAGTGACAGGAGGTATTTAATCTGCGTGGGAAGTGTGGAGGGGTGAGGAGCTGGGACAAGGCTGTGAGCCATGCCAAGCAGAGGACAGCAATCCTGGTCCTTGGCAAGAAGCAGGGCTCCCTGTGCACCCAGGCTCTGGGGACTGGTGGCCTTTGAAGACCCCCATCCGCGGGCAAAGTATTTACTGTCACTGCTTTCTGGCTTTAAGCACCTCTCAAATGTCTTGGGAAAGACCTCGAAGGTGTTGTGCTGTTCACCCAGTGTGATTTATTTACAGTTACTGGGTCCCAGCTATGGTCAATGCCACCTTCTACAGATACGTGGGAGGAAAGAGACTGTTGTGTGGACAAGGATATCACCTTGGGTGGAAATGTATCATGGCACATCCCAGAGGTGCATGCTGCTGCGTGATGTTACCAGGCAGGCTGGAGGATGCTGTGAGTTGCTTTATTTTTAGGTCTTATTACTGATGAAGTGCAAACAGTGCAGCATGTCCAAGCTGCTCAGTTGCCTTGGAGCACATCTTTCTTCTGCTTGGCATGGTCTGTGTGTTGGGAGGTCTCTCCTTCCTCGGAGGTCCATCCTTCCCTCGGTGCCTCTGGGGATGGGAGAGATGTTGTATCAGTGGGTGCTGCTGATGGAGGGAGGTTGCAGGTGATGGGGGAAAGGCAGCACAGCTGCATGCTCCCAGGGTGGGTGTTCAGGGCATGGAGAGGTGCGGCAACTGGGGGTTTTCTTTACTGGAGGTTGTGGGGGTGACCAGCATTCTGCAGACCCACCCAGTTGGCCTTTGGGTTTTTAAGGAGAGTCATAGCTCGGCTGCTCCAGGTGCTTGTGCTGGTGTGGTTTGGGGGAGGTCAACTGCCTCTGTGACCACCTACCTGCTCTCCAGGACAGGATACAGACTTGCTGAATGAGAACCTTTTCTCAAGCCTTTTATCTGAACCTGAGAAAAACAACATGCACAAATTTCCCATCATGGACTGATGCAGGGAGCGTTAAATCTCGGCTCCCATCCTGGCAGCCAGAGAGAGCAGGGATGCTCCCTCCAGCCTTGGCTCACCTCTTTCCTCCTCCAATGGCTCCATTTTGTTCTGGGGCCGTGTCAGCAGGGTCCGGATCCCTTTCAGGGGCAAGAAGGGAATGATGGTGTGATTGCCAGGTGAGGAAGAAGAGATGAAGCAGTACTGTGCAGCAAGAGCTCTGATGGCAAACGAAGGAGGACAGCAGGATGTGGTGTTCCCTTTGAATCCTGTGGGGCTTCACTGAGGTCAAGGAAGGGGAGCTGAGCAAGGACATGAATTATCCAGATCTCCCTGACCGCAAAGCTGTTTGGGGGCTGCAGGGCAGGGCTGACACAACCCCCCCTCCAGCTCTGCCACAGGGTTGAGGGGTCCTGGGTGGCTTGCAAGGAAATGGCATTTGGAGAGATGGGGACATTGTGTGCACAGCTGGCCCCCCACACAGATGTGCTCGCCCGGGTGGGTGGCTTCTCCCAAGAGGAGGAATGTGTTGGTACCCATTGGGGTGCAGGCAGCATGTCCAGCCGCAGCAGGACCGGCCCCTCTGCTCTGGGTAAGGACACAGATGGTGTCACAGTGACGCCTGGCGATGGCAGATGGATTCACGCCTGGCACCTTCCCAGCCCTGCACACACCGCGGCTGCGCAGGGCAGCAGCCCTCAAAATAAGAGAAAAGCAAGATGTGGGCGATAGGTTCTCTCTGGAATTACAGGTATTTTTCCGTGGCAATTTTAGGACCTTTTAAAAACAAGCAATTTTTCCCAGCTGAAAAGCAAGGCCTTTATCTAAAGGTCAGAAAAGCAAGACCCTTAGATAAAGGTCATTGGTGAAAGCGTGATAAGGTGCAGAAAAGTGTCCCAAGCAAAAGGTGGCACAGACACTAGCACAGTCAGGAACAGCAGCTATTTTGGGGCTGCACGCTGGTTTGCTCCTCTGGCGGGCAGGGTGGCAGGCGATACAGAGCCAGCCAGCTCTCCCCTACCAAGGTGTGATGCCATCTGCCCTTCCTCCTCACCCAGGCTGAACCTGCCAGCCACCAAGGGGAAATGAGACAGGTCTGAGCGATCACACACACATCCCTTCCTGCGACACTCTGCCCCAGCTGAGGGATTTTATCTGCCCGGCTCTGGTTATTCATCCTGGCAAGGTGCTACAAGGAGCTGTGGTTTGGGAAGAGTTGTCCCAGGGACATTCATTGCAGGATTCATGTCCCTGTGAAGAAGATCAGTCTTTTCTACACATCCCCATCTCTCTCTCCAGAGCATTATCTCAGTGCGTTTCCTCTCTGAGGCTCTGTGTAGTTAAATATGGGCTGTGCCGCTTGGGTAGCGGTGGGGCTGTCCTAACCCGGGCCCCAGTTTGCACTGAACATCTCTCAGTTTCCCGAAGACCTTGGCAAACACGTGTCTTTGTCCCAGATAGCACAGCAGGTAGCTCTTGTGGAACACAATGCTTCTGGCTTGTCACTAGCTGGGAACACCCATGTGGTTGTTTTTTTTTCTGGTGGCAATAAGGTTTTGCAGTAGATCAGTGATGTCTGAGAAGGTCCTAGAAGTCAGCGAGGCTCTGTAACAAGGTGGAGACTCCAGCTGAACGTTGTATGTTATCCAGGAGGATGCCTAAGGTGTGGGGTTGTTGAGCTAATAGACATGGCTTGGTAGACCTGGAGCACACCAGCACAGCGGGTCTGTCCCCACACCTTGGCTGCAGAGCCGTAGCTCAAGCACCTGCCTGTAGGTATCAAAATCTTCCTACTCTGCTGCTTTTTAACCAGAACTTGACAGTGATAAATGACAGGGAGCAGAACATCAGCTTGCTGACACCCACTCGACTTCCAAAGCAGGATTAGTATGTGCCTATTTTGGATTCCCCTTTAATCAATAATCAATTAGACAATTACCAAATGACTATGCAGCCAGGGAGCCAGGCTGTCAGGCAGGCTGACAGCACTTAGCACCATTTTTTGGTGTTTTTCATTTTATAGTTATTCTGTGTATAGAAACTAAACAAGTGGATGAGGAGGGAAAAAAAATATTTTTCTTTCCCTGGAGATGTCCTAGTGAGTGTCATCTCAAATCCTGATGAACCTTTTTCTCTATGCCAGGTGTTCAAAGTATCCTCCATGGAATGCCCCCGATCCTGGTGTTCGGCTGCATGATGGTTCTCCTTTTCCCGCTCCAGTCTGACTTGCAACTCGAAAAATTAGTTGCTTTATTTCTTTTTTAGGGCGTGTGCGAGAGTATATTTAACTTGTTTTTTGAAGTAAACAAGAGTTATGCAACAGCTCTTTGCTCATGAACTCCATGCACCCACTTCCCTATTCCCCCAAAGAAATTTATAAAAACCCCCTGGGCAATTTTGACTGAATTTGAGGGGAACGAACGGTTTCAAAGATGCTTCATTTTCCAGTAGGCTTGCACTGTGTATGTCCTCAAAGCTATGTGAAGCAGCTGTGCAAAGGAAGGAGTTTGGCTCTTTTAAGAGAAACCTTGTAAGACACTGAAAACCCAGGTGTGGACATGTCTGCATTGGAAGAACAAGCCAAAGGACAAATGTGGAGCAGGGGGACAGGCACTCGACTTACCTAGACTGTAGGTGGCAGATGATTTGAAGGAGGTCATTGTACTGGGTGCCCTGTTCTTTGTGGAGACCCGAAAGCTCCTCATCACTTTCCAAGTGCAGAACCTGTATGAGAAACACTGAAGACAGCAGACGTCCAAGTAGACACCTACAGCTGAGCTTCTGTGGAGCTTCTCACTTGCATTTTCTCCATGTCAGAGGAATAGGTGGCTGGATAAAAAGGCTGGCACCCCCAGAGCCTTCCCCACCCTGGGAGAGAGGGGATAGATTGGTACCTTCTCCAGAAGTGCATCAGGATGGGGAAGATGATGACCTTGGCCCTGTGGTAAAGGAGACGGTTCAGTACCCCCTTGGAAGATAAACTCCAGATCAAATTTCTCTCTTCTGCAGGGATGTTTACCTGGCCAAAGAAGAGACCTTGATTAACAGAAGCAGTTTGTGGCACTCCTGGTGGGCCCTAGAGGCCTGTGACTCCACCTTGAATTCCAGCAATCTCTAAGAGGAGATACTAGTTATGTCCTGGCCAACTGTCCCAGGTACAAGGGTGGGATGACCTCTGGACTTCTGTGGAAAGCACCATGCTCTGCTTTCCAAAGGGAAGATAGGCAGAGCCATTACTACCACAGGGGAAGAGGTGGGTGCAGTGGGGAGGGGGCAATGGTGACATTGACCTCTGGAGACTGAAAGGACTGTATTGGTGGAGTGCAGCATCCATCCTGGTGCTTCAGCCCTGGCGTTTCTCCTGCAGGTAGGGGATTTCACCATCTGCATGTCCACTCCTTCTCAATCTGTCTGGGTCAAGTGCTAGCGTGGGTCTAGTGGTGGATCCGTTCCCATCCCACGGAGGTCCCAAGCCCCAGAGCATGCTCTGAAACTTCAGCTTGGCTGGGGCAGACCTAAATCTGTGCCTGGTTCCCCTTTCCCCACAACCACTCCCAGCTGTGATGCAATGGTCTTGAGCAATGAGTAGACAGCCTTCAGCCTTCCTGGGTGGGTCCTGGCATCTTACCCGCAATTTGGGGGGGATATCGGAGTTCAGGAAGAGTTTGCTGATGATGGCAGCTTTCTTTTTGAGAAAGGCAAGTTCCTTTTCTGGACGCATGTTGTGGGCTGCCAGAGCTTCAGTTGAATCAGCCAGCCTGGAAAACCTGCAAAGACATGCAGGGTCTTGCTCTGAGACAAACGCTCCAGCTGCTCGGCTAGACAGTCATGTTCTGTCTTAGCTCCCTATTTACTGGGTCAAAAAAAGCAATCCACGAGGTGTGGAACAGTGAAACAGGTGGGACGAAAAGCCACTTGCCTCTTCCATTGCCCTCATGGTCATGGCATTCACCTGGGGGATGTGGTGTTTGTCCTTTTCTAGACAAGAGGGGAATCAAAATCTGGTCTAGTGCATGTGGGGTTGTGCTGACCGTGGGGCTGTTGTGCATCAGCCATGGCTTGGTCTTATGGGTCATGGCAAGAAAGGTGTAGGTAAAATGTGCGATTGCTTGGGACTATCCTACCAAAAGTACTTCTAGGATACCCAAAGAGGAACTCTGAGCCAGGTTCTGAGGGCTCCAGGGGTGAGTAACCATGAGCAGATTAGATGTAGGCAGCTACAGGGTGACACTTTGGTTGTGTCTTTTGCCGCAATGCGATGTCCAGCCTTGCACAGAGGTGCTGATGGAGTTTAGGGGTGGCAGCACAGGCCTTTACTGTGTGCTAACAAACCCATGGACTAGGCTTTATCCTCTGCTGAGAGATGGCCACTGTCTGCAGGATGGATTTGGGCCAGAGCCAAGGGAGACTGATGGTACTCAAGCACCTGGTGGAAAGGGAACTTACTTGTCGATCTCCAGATAGAAGTGGAGGTCATCGACCAGGAAGTTGATGGTAATGAGCTGGCTGTTAAACAGGCGGCGTTTCACTAGCACATCCTCCTTGTTCAGTGGGGTGCTGGGAGAGGGTGTGTGAGAGCGGAAGCTGGTCACGCTGCTGCTGCTTCTTTGCCTCTTGCTGATAAGCAAGTCTGAGAGAGGGGAAGAGCTGTTGTGTCCTGCTTCTCCCAGCCCTGGCTTTGAAGCCAACCAGGCATCTGATGCTGAGCTATACCCTGCTCCTTCACCTCGCCTGTGCTTGCTTTTCCTGCGTGCAAGTTGTTTGCTGAGGGTCTTTCTAACTAGGTGGACTACAGCCTTTCTGCAGCCAGGCCTTCCAGGGAATTCAGACTCATGCCTATGGTCATTGTTTTCACAGGGGTACAGCCACAGTACATCAGATGAAAAGTCTGCCTCGCCATTATCCTGTCTCTGACAGAGGCCAGAAGCAGATAACTAGCGAGAAGGAAAGCTAAAACATCTGTGCTACCTCCCCTATATACAATTCTCTCCAGCTTCCAAACATTTTCATTTCCAGACACTTGATCTAGATAGGGTCTCTGTGTATTTAGCAATTTCAGCAGACTTCTTTTCTAACAGCTTTTTTCCAACCTCCTCTCAAACCTGTGTGTAAACTTTCAGGATCTACATCCTTTGTCAAAGCACTCTGCAGTTCATCTCCCTGGTGCTCAGAAAACCATCTCCATTTGTCTAATTTTGGCGTGTCTCACTTTAGCTTAATTTAGTGCAGTATGTTTTTTGTGGAAAGGATGCAAACTTGCATACGCATTATTGCTTGACAGAGATGCAACAACATCATGGGGCACCCGCATTGCATGAATGTGTATGTGTGTGTGTTCCCTGTGCAAAATTCTGGACCTCCTCTCCCAACTCCAGCACCTAAGTGCACGGATTTCTGCACAGCAATATCTGGTGCCCTGAGACACCAGCTCTTCTGGCTGTTTATATGCCTCCACCAGAGAAAACTAAGTGAGCATATGGGGATGGGAGATGAGCCACAGGTTGTCTTGGGGGAGGGAGGAGAGGGGGTGGCAGGAGTCTAGCCATACTTTCCTCCTCGTTTTCTAGTTCACGCCGGAGAAAATTCTGAAACTCCACACGGTGTTTGTCATTGCCTATATCCCTCTGGAACTTGCAGATGCTCCTGATGATGTCGCGAAGGGCACGCCAGGCCCAGCTCTGCAGGGACAGGGCACAGCTTGTGTCAGCCGGTGGCACAGCCCTGGGGGGTCAGTCCTTCACCGCAGCGACAGGGCTTGCGCCCAGACAGAGCCCTCCTGTCTGCACCCACCGCTGGGAGCCGGACAACTGGAGCCCAGCCTCAGCAGTGGGATTTGTGACCCAGCCAGCATCTTTGCTTTCCAGTATTTCTGGGTTTCACTAGTGGCTATAGGTGATGCTGTGAATCACCTGGCCAGTCCTGACCCAGCCTGGTGGAATCTGCAGGGCTCCAGAGCCCATAGGAGTGAGGTCTTACCCATCAGCTGCCTTTTTGCAGCTCTCCAAGGCTGACCCCTCCCCCTCCATTCATGTGAGCACTGCTTGACCTACAGCATCTCCTCTCCTTCTTGCCTGGACAGCATCCCCAGCCTGGGAACCCAGAGAGGGTCTTTCCTTACCATCTTGTCTGTCATGAAGCTCCCCCTCCCATACTTCAAACGAAGGTTAGAGGTAAGTGGATCGCTCAGAGGGAACAGGTCCTGGTACTCTTTGAACCTGCCGGATGGGAGAGCAGAGAGAGAGCATCAAGGGCAGCCAGATACATGAGAAAAGCAGTGGTTTGGTTGGAGGGTGGGGGTCCCATGGGACTTCTGTTCCTGGAGGAGGTTGGAGAAAGGGACAGGGGCCTGGATCCCCTCCCTTGGGCTCTGTTCTTGCATGCAGCAGGCTTGGCAGTGTCCACCCTGCTTATCTGCAGCGTAGTTCCTCCTCCAGCCCAGCACTCTGCAAGCCCAACAGTGACTTGGTGCCCATGGGATGAGCCCTGTCAGCCTTGCACAGGTAAGTGCATCAGCAGCTGCAACAGCAGCTTTGTCTGGCTGGGATTTTGATGCACTGGCCGACAGTTCATAAGGAAATACGTCTGTAGCAGTTGCTGTCTGTCACCTTGGGATTTCCATGGGAAGGATGTGTTTGTGTAACCACCAGACTTGGGAACCAGCTCAGCCCAGGTCCTCACCATCGTTTTTCCATTTCCTTCTGGACAAAGAGCTGTGCTGTCATCAACATGTAGGGGTTGACTACTTTGGCTTCCTTTATATCTTTGATGATTGAAGAGCAGCAGTCCAGCAGCTCCTCTGGAAGAGAAGAGCAGTCAGGACCTGCCCCTGCCAGCCACCCCCAAGCCACCATGACATCTCTTCCTACCCTCACATCTTCAAGTGGCACCCTGTCCCGTCTCTGCCTGCCCTGTCTGCTGTTTGCCAAATTTGGTGATCTCGTCCCTTTTCCTTTCTATACTGTGCTAATTGCATACTTTGGGAGTGAGGCTGCGACTCCCAGAGCATCTAAAGGAGACAAGATACGGAATGACTATTTCTGCAACTGCAGGAATTGCATGTTGCAGGTCTTGGTCAGTAGATCCTGCCAAATAAATAAACAACCGTCTTAGAAATATAAGTGGCAGGGGAAGGGCTCAGCAAAGAAATGCTCTACTGGACGTGCAAAGAGGATGGGGAGGTCTCTGCCAAAGGAGATAAAATCTACAACCACCATCTTGCTCAGGTTCTCCCCAAGGTTTTAATCATGAAGGGAGTAAAGTGCAGGGTGGGAGGGCACCTACCAGGTGGGATTTCAGCATGGAAATAATTTCTAACAATGCTCTTAATGAGGGATCTCCTCCTCTGGGGGTTGGTCTCTGCGACTAGCTTCTCCACATCTATCCAGAAACGCAGCGGTTCATCTGCGTTGCGCTCCTTGAGGAACTGCTTGAAGAACTGCAGGTGGGCAGGGCTGTGCAAGACTTTCACAAAGTGCCTGTAGAGGAGGAGACACCAGGAGGTGTGATCTCTGTGCCACCAGTAACCTGGAAAATACTGGTGGAGTACAGCCTCCCTTATCTGTCTTGCCCATAAAACCATTTAAGTTGGAAAAGACTTTTAAGATCATCACCCGCTGAGCTGCTGGGAATCCAGAGGGGGAATTCTCCTGCCAAGCTGTTCCTTTTCTGCCATAGGTGCGTGTGCCCAACAGCTTTGCTGCCATATACCCAAAGGAACTGGTCTCACACTGAAGAGGAGGCTTCACCCGCGGAGTCAAGGAGAAGGTAGGACTTTGTGTCTGTGATGGAGACCTCAGAACCTGCAAATGCACTGGGCATCCCCGCAGAGACCAGGGGAAGGAGGGAGGTAAGGATGGGGCACCTGGAAGGACTAGTGGGAGGAGGAGGTTGTGCTCCACTCTGGCTCTTGATGAGAATAAGCAGTAATTTGCTATTGGATGGTATTGGGCTTCATGCATCTGGCCATGGAAAGCGTGTTCTGGAGTGGAAAACCCTTGCTGCTTGCAACTGGTAGATCAGGAGATTATCAATAGGTGTAAAGCCAGAGGATAGCTAAATTGAAAAGATTCCGCAGAGCTTCGGAAAACCAGAGCTGGGAGTGGACTGGGATTTTGGCTCATTTGGGAGGTTAGCAAGCCCTTATTTGAAGAGCAGTGGACTGGGTCAAATATTTTCTTTCTTTAAGTGTGGCTCCTGAGACTGACTTTCCTAACAAATAATAAGAGCTACTCCTACTGAGGGCTTGTGTCCTGGTTACCATTTATATCCCAAAGTGGAGCTTCAAGGACTTGTGTCTGGAGTATTCCCAGGAGGTGAGACATGAACCACATGGAAGTTTACGCGGTCAGTGAGTACAGAAGTTGAAGTGTGGTCACAGGATGACTTTAAGTGATTTTTCTGGGAATCTGAGAACTGCCCAGCTGTAGTACAGGTGCCAAGCCAGGGAGTGACTGAGGATGAAGTACGTGAGACATGCACAAGATGTGAAGGGTCAATCTGACCTACGGACCTGGGGGGATGTGTTAAAACATTTTTTTTCCTTTCACTCGTAACTCTACATTCAGACCCATAGGCTACCTGTGCCTAAATCTGGGAGTCCCCAGTGAAGAAGCAGGGAGCCGTGGCACTACAGGAAAGCTCTGGGAAAAACCTGCTTCCAGAAAGAGTGGGAGCAGTAAAAAAACATCAAAGCTGTGTGCTGCAAGGTGCCAGACCTGGGTCTTCTGGATGGCTTCTCTACTGGAGCAGTTGTGGACTTCATTGTGCTTGATTTGATTTCTCTCCCAGGAACAGGGCTCTCCTCTTCGTTCTTGGGTTCAGTGGCTGTGGGGACAGAAGAGGGTTGGCCCCTTCCTCAGGTGACACGTCTTCCCCTTCACCTCCATGCGGTTTGACCTCCTTGGCATCTGCTTCAGAGTAGCTCTCCCATTCCCACCTTCTCTGGCTGGATGAACACCCCAAAACACATGCCCTTCAAGGGTGGCTGGTCCCCTCTCTCCTTCTGGAGATGTTCTACCAGATGATGGGATGCAAGCAGGGAAGACCCCTGTTTTTCCGGTCCCCTAAGGGGATGCTGGAGCACCTTCAAGGCTGTGGTGGTTGGGGGCCCACCCTGCTTCTAGCCTGCTCAGACTGGACTCACCAGCTGGTGGGCTTTTGAGACATGGAAGCTCTTTCTTCTTTCTTGGGCTATCCACAGCCAACAGGGGTTTCTGAACAGCCATCTCTTTTCTCATCATCTTCCAGGAGTCTGCATCAGACAGAAGAGGGGAGAGATCCAACATTTGTTCCTCCTGGCTAGGACAGCCCTTGCTCTGAGTGCTGGATTGTGACTGCTGCTCAACTTTCCTTTCTCCTCATGCATCCTGTTCCCAGGATCTACCTGTGACACTGCATTTCTCAGGTATGACCGAGGCCCTACAAGCTACCTATGATTTGCTACAGGTGACTGCTGTCACTCTCAGCTCACCAACAGGTACCCAGAAACTTGATGTTATTCTCAAAAGATGATGTGAGAAGACAAAGCTTAGGTGTTATGCCAGCATGGCTAGTCCCAGCGTCCACAGGATAAGGTCAAGGTGTGGAAGTGGAATGAGCATGGCTGTTGCTGGCTTTGGGTTTCAGTCACTTTGCTGCCTCCATTTGATCTGGTGACCCAGGCACAGGGATGAGGCATTTGGTGTCTCTGGTACTGTCAGGAGGGAATTTGGCCCACAGGTCACTGACAAAGCTTGGATTACAGCTCATGGCTTCCAGATACCTTGTCCCAACCCACTCCATGATGTCCATGCCCTGCCAGCAATACAGCAATGCACCAAAGCTTGTGTGTTAGGATGCACTAGGGATACATGAAATGTGCTTCATCAGTCAACAGAAGCCCTGGCAGAAATTCAGAGCCTCCTCTTACCGGTCCTGCATGGGAGAGGTTCTACCTCCGCCTGGATGGAGCCCCCTTTCCGGAGGTCCCGAGTGCCAATTGCTCGCCAGTGCTTGGAGGAGAGACCTTCCAAGTTCCTTGTGCCGTGCAAGGCCTGGCTCAGCTTCAAGGACCCGTTTATCCGCTGGGACAGGAGGAAATATTCGTCTCTTTCGACAGCATGACCTTGCATCTCAGGCATCAGGACATCACTCGTCTGAGACTATGGCGAGAAGAGCAGAGGGGGATTGCACAGAGCACATACCCAATCTCAGGAGCTGCTCCTGCACCGTGCCCGATGGGCTGGCTGCACATTTACTCAAGCAAACTACTCAAGTTAGATATCTGCCTTAGCTTTAAACCATCTGGAAGAAATCTCCGAGCACAAAGCTCAGCATAGATGTTAAACCTACTTGTGCAGCTGCTTAAAGCTGGCTCACATCTGCCTGCAGCTGGGACATACTGGGGATGTGCAGCAGGTCCAGACAAGGGCTTGCCAGCAAAGGCAGGAGCTTTCCTGGAGATATCAACATCCCCCCAGGAGAGCTGAAAACAACCCTGAAGGTGTCCCTGGCAGACAGGTAACCTCGCATGCCTTTCTTGTTGGCTGCTGTCCCTGGGACTGGCTCTGGCCGGTGTCCCGGGAGTGCCTTCCTCACCCCCCCAAGACCCTCCTGCAGGTTTTGGCTGTCCCCGCTGGCGAGCGGTTTGCAGGACTCACCAAGCAGCGGGGACAGAGAAGCTGGTTTCTGACTGAGATACACGCTGCTGGGAGCAAGCACCAAAAATAACCCTGCTAAGCCCCCGAGCAGTTCCCCTGACATCAGCGTAGCAAGACCCGGGAGGAGTTTGGCTTAGGGACCAGTGCCCGGTGCCTGCAGAGAGCGTGGCCTCGATGCCTGATGAAGTGCTAATTGCACTCCCAGACCAGGTCTGTGCTCTGAGGGGTAATTTCCTCGACAAGAGATGCTTAGAAACCTAGGCAGCTAATTAACTTACAACCAAAAGCATTTAAGGAATCAGGGTCAGGAGCTGCAGCTGTCTTTTTCAAAATGCTCGGCTCTCAGTGACTGAGATGCTGGCATCTCTGTGAGCCAGGTCTTTGGGGGCACTAGCCCTGATAGCCTCTCCTTCCCATTTCCAGGATCAGCTGCTGATTTTACATTGCAGTTTAGGGAAAACCCTAATGCTTGGTTTGAAGCCAAGGTGGGATGCTTGGGGGTCTGGGACAAGGTTTCCTTGTGTAAGGCTAGTGTTTAGGGAGTTGATAAATGTTACTGGGATTTACACTGCCAAGATGGATAATAGTTCGGGAAGATGAGTGCTTGTGTGACTCTGCTTTATTAAATCATCCCTTTATACAGTGGAAAAAATATGTGCAAAACTTGAGCGTGGTTGAATCACAGGCTAAAAGGCTGTGTGCCCTCTTCCCCCAGCATGCTGGCCAGGCACTCATGCTGCGATAGGGACATACACGTGTGTGTCTGTGCGTGAGTCACATTAATAGCAGTATTTGCTATCGGCAAGGAAAAAAGGGGGCGAGGGGAGGGTTAATTCCCAGAAATGTTTTGCCCAAGAGGCTCTCACAGGCCATGCCTACAGCACTGCCGACTTACGGGATGCTGTGGTGCAAGAGCTGAGGACCATCGCTCCAGGTGGCTGGAGAAGGATGGGCTCTGTCCTATCACCTTGTGGCAGCCTTGGCTGGGGAACACAGTGAGATGCTGGACCACTGCAGCTAATGCTGGGCTTCTCCTCCCTCTTTCCAACTTTTCACATCCCCACTCCTTTCTGAGCACCTCCTGAGGATGCCCACAGCCCCCGCATGGCCCCTTTACCATAAACTGGAGGAACGTCCTGTCGTCATCAGCCAGAAATTCCTCGTAGAAGCAGCAGAGCACCTGAGGAGGAGGAAAGGTGTGATGTCCTCAGCTGGTGCTCCAGCAGCGACTGGCACCCCCCAGCCCCGCCATCCCCTGGGGTTACAGCAGCGATGCCGTGGGCAGGTGACACCTCACCAAGACACCCAGGCCAGCTCTGCTGGGAGCTGTACACCTAGGCTGGCCAACTGGGCTGCTCAGTGGCTGCCCATTGGGTTGTCAATGTGTTTTACTGGTGTTGTGTTGGAAGCAGCAGTTCAGACACGAAAGGATGGCCACTGTCCTGCCGTCCCCCGGCACTTGGCATGTATATCTAACAACCGAAGTCACTAACTGCTAGATGACTGTCGCATATGCTCCACCCCCCTGCAAACCAGCCAGAATGCTCCTCTCCACTTGTCTATTGCATCTTGGTCACTGGTTCCAATGCAAGGTGGCTTGCAACTGTAAGGGTTTTTGGGGTTTGTTTTTTGTTTTGTTTTGTTTTCCCTTCCTAATTGCTTTTCATCTTAATTTTCCAAATACCTCTCTTCTTAAACAGGCTCCCAGGCCTCACACCAGCCCAGGTGTGCCAATGCCAGCTGTACCTCCCAGCCTGACCACTGCCAGTGCTGCTCTGTACCTCACAAATCTCCTTCTGGGCTCTGGATATCCTGGGGGAGAATTCTCCAGACATCAGGTGGTCCCGCAAGCTCCTGAGAGTCCTGGTCTCCAGGGGGAGCTGCTGAATGGTGCCTTCCCCCAGGTAGGTCTTGCATATCTTCTCCCCCATCAAACGGCGCAGGAAGAAATTGTTTTCTCTGCTGGGGTCCAGCACCACGGGCAGAAATTCCTCCAGGTCATGCCACAGGTCCAGGAGATGAGTCTCCATGGATCGGCCCTGGTGCTTCAGGAAGTCCCTGAAGGGCCGTCCTGCACAGCAATCAGCGCTGAGCACCCAGGGAAGGAAACTCAAGGTCTGGACTGGGTTTTTCAGGGATGGCAGCTGGACAAGGGGTGCAGAGGAGCACAGGTTAGAGAGGACTTTGTTTTCACAGAGGTCTTCCGGACGAAGGATCTGCTCTGCTTTGGATCTAGGGCTTTTGGAAGAGGTTGCTCCCCCTTTGTCTCCAAAGGCAGTGTTGGCAGGATGCTCTGACTGCTGAGGAATCAGTCCCAAAGCATCCTTGTCCAGATGTGATTCCTTGGTGCTCCCAGCTAGTCCCGGCTGCCTTTCTGGTTGCACCTGAAATACGGGCATCTTCCCTTCTTGGGGGTTTCTTCCCTCCTTGACCAGAGTCCAGATCTCTGCTTTGCCCTTCTTGCTGCAGTAGGGCCCTGACAAACCCTGTCTCCGTTTGATACGCATCTTGAAGAGATTCTCTGCAAAGCCTGAGGGCTCCTGTGAGCTGTTCCATAATAAACGCTCCTGATATTCCTGCAGCAGAGGCTGGCATGATTTCTCTTCCTCCATGACCATCTTGCAGTGGATGAAGAATTTAGGGAGCCAGTAACCCTGAATCACAATGAGGGCCCGTTCCTGCATCTTGCTGAGGATCTCCCTCCTGGTGCTGATGGGCTGAATGTGCTCGGTTTTCAGCAGTGGTCCTGAAATGGATGTAGGAGATTATGATGGGGACATGGCTCCATGCAGACCATTCCCCAGCCAAATAAAGCTGGTGCTGGTATCCCATCTCCCTGGGAGCATCCAGGAAAGGGCACCTCTCTGGAAGGGCACTGGTCATCCCCAGCTCCCATGTTTCTTACCAACGATGGTCCTGCAGAGAGTGACAACGCTGGAGCCTTCACGCAGGTGAGTGGCTTTCAGCTTGTGAAGCAAGGACAGGTAGAGCTCCATCTGCCTTGCATCCGACTCGTCAAGCCCCAGGAGCCTTTCGGTGGTGAGCCAGAAGTTGGTCAGTTCTTCCCCTACGGATTAGACAACAGATGGGATTTGGAGGGAGTCTCTGAAAGCCACGATGATGGGCAAAGCAGCCTGTGGTTTGGTTTTGTTTTGTTTTGTTTTTTATAAGAAGAAAAGATTGCTAAGGGAACAGTGTAGAGAAGAGCCAAGGCTATGCATCTCCCCAGTGTGCAGCACCCACACTGGGGCTCTGCTGCTGGCTCATCTCCCAAAGCTACATCGGGCACTGCAGTGCCACCTGTCCCACCAGTGCTCTCCCCTGCCCTCAGCTCTGTGCCGGTGTCCCACCAGGCAACTGACCCGTGGCTGGCTGAGAAGGGGCCATGGAGCGCCCCGTGCCCACCTGCTGTTCTTTGGACGAAGGTGCAAAAGTGCTGCATGCCCTGGCTCCCGCTGATGCACTTCTCCAGCAGCCACCGGTCAGCACTGTGCCAGTTCAGCAGTTTTGCTTTCAGAGAGAGAGCAGAGCACAGCGTCGGGAGGCGCATACAGCAGCAGCCCCCTAAAAAGCCCTCCAGACCCCACCAGCATCCCCCCAGCCTCCCTGACATTGGCTGCTGGAGAGCAGCAGTGCTGTGAGACGGGAGATCAGCAAATCGCATGGAAATGGGAGTTTTGGACAGGATTGTGGGATGCACACGTGGTGTTTGAAAGGATGCAGTGCAACCCGCTCAGGGACGGTCTGCCCAGCTACCGCGCCTCTTCCCCTTGCAATTTTGCTTTAGTTTAGGGCTTGCCCTCAACTTCTTTCAGCTTGGGGTTCAAACCAACTGCAGAAGCAGCAGCGGTGCAAGCAGCAACAGCACTGGAGCAAGCCTCAATGAATCGCTTACTTTTCTGAAATGAAAATCTGCATGCCCACCACCGCAGCTTTCTTTGCAAGTGGCCTTCCCTTGTGTTGACATGCAGGCTGACAAAGCAGCTGGCTGGGCTGAGGTGGCTCATTTTAGGGCTAAACTGAGCACAGTTCAGCACAGGATGCATCAGACAAGGAGCATATCGCAATATGGGGTGAGAGCTCTGGGCACTCTGCGCACCAGCAAACCTCAAACACGAGAACCCCAGTTTCCCATGCCCGAGGATGCTCTCCAGCCCTGCTCCACCCATGAACCACATGGTAAACCCTGATAAGCAGCTATTTCAGCTCAGCCCTGTGCAGGCAGCGAGCCTCTACTAGCAGGGTTGTGGAGTACAGCCCTGCTCATCCCATTGAAACCCTGGGATCCCGCTGCATCCCTAAAAATCCAATGTGCAATGCCTTTTTAACCCAGAGCAGAGACACAACCCACTGGGCAGGCACCGGGTGGTCACAGCCCAGGCAAGAGGAAGCCTTGCTACAGTGGCAAAGCTGCTTGCTCCGATTTCCTCTGTGCCGCGATGACTCACCTGCTTCCCCCGACCGAATGAAACCCAGGAGCTTCTGGCAGAGGATGAGGTGGAGGCACAGGCTGGATTTGCAGAAGTAAGGCAGCCGGTGCTTTTCCAACCAAAGCAGCAAAGCCCGGGGGCTGGGATCCTGCGTTGCAACCCCCCGCACCCAAGAAGAGGATTAGGCTGTGAGCAAGGAGCCGTCTCCTGCCTGGGGATTAGGGTGAGTAACGGGCCCCTGCTAGGGGGGAAGGAGGCAGGGGAAGGTGTCCTGTTGCTAGATGGCGATGCAAACCATCCCCATGCTGTGAAAAAAGGGGGATGCTCAAGCTATAGACCCTGCCCACATCCCTGCCTGTAAACCTGGGAGACCCAGGGCTGTGTGGCTGCCTGCAAGGCTGCTTCTCCTCGCAGCCTGCCGGCTTTGCCGGAGCCCAGAGAGGAGGGCACGGCAGCTTTCCGGCAGCATTGAGAGAAGCAGGTTCCTTTTTGCTAGGGGAACTGAGTGCTACAAACAGCGGTTGCGGCTGTGGGGAAGGGTGATGTCCACGGGGAGGGCTGAGCTGGTTTGAGGATCAACAGGGCTTCACTCCTGGTGAATTCAGGGGGAATATAGGACACAAGGGGTTGGTGTCCTCCTTCTCTGCCACCAAATATGCTCTCCTGAACTCTAGCTGTCTATGTTTACCGAGGACTGGATGGACCCCACAAGCAGCAGCAGGACTTTAAACGGCTTGTGCCAGGGCTTAAAAGCAAAATGACACCTGGGTTTGAAATAATCCCCCAGCTGCACGAACAGGAGAGTCAGAGGGTGGCCTTGGCAATGAGACACCAGCTCCTTCTCTCCCCTGCTCCCTTCCTCCCTCCTCCTCACCCTCCTCGCAAGGGGGAATTTTCTCACCAGGTGGCTCGGCAGCTCTGGCCAGAGGTCCCACTGCCCCATGCCGCTGATGTAAATGGGTGTCTGGCCAAAAACCTGGATTGAAAGGAAAGGGGAGAGCTGAAAGAGGTGGAGGGTGGCAGGGGATCCCAGAGCCCAGCTGTTCTAGTTAGTCCTTGCTGCGGAGAAGGGCATTGCCTTCCCTTTCAGACCTCTATCTCCAAGCTGAGGTCTTCAGGTTTCCCTCATTTTCCAGCCTGAGTGTGGTATATTCCAAATTTTCCTGGGGCCTCTAACACCACAGAAGCTGAAAGTTCACCTGAGAAGAGCTTAGAAAGGTCCTGGCTTCACCGTGCAGAGTGGACTTACAGGAAGATTCAGAAACGTGTTGAAAAAGTCGACAAAAATGTCATCTCTCAGCAGAAGCCTTATGTCCGTGGAGGCTATGGTTGCTACAAGGGGGAGAATAGAAAGTTACCTGGGCTTTGTGCGGCCAAGTGTGACATACATGTGCACCAAAGAATGAGTTTTGAGAGGGACAGCCCTAGGGGATGTGTGGTATGGGCTTGTCCTGTACACACACGGGAGGATTTGGACCTGGGGCAGTCCATGAAATTCGGGTCCCTGTGCACCCATGTGCTCTGGGCATGTTGGCATGGGGTGTTTGGGAAGCATCAGGTTCAGCTGCATGTTTCATTCATCATCTGGATGCAAGGGGGTGGGCTGGCATCAGCCTGCTGATGGGTGGGTGCCCTTGGAAACGTCCACTTGCGTGAACACACCTGTGTCACAGGGAGGACACACATTTTGGAAGCCTATCACTTATTTTTTTTCTCCCCACTGTCCCCTTTGGGGTGTGCTTAGAGGGGCTGTAGCCTCCAACAAAGGTAACTCACCGGCGGCCATCATGTTGTCGCGTCCCAGGGATACGTTCTAGAGTGCCACGCTGCCTGTGACCCACTTGTCTCGGTGAGTCCCTGGGGGGCTGCAGGGCTCTCAGTACCTGCCTCTTTGTCCTTCAGGGAAATGTCACTTTTCTAATCCCCAACTCTGCAAATGCAGTTGGGTAGTCCTGACTTGAAACCCTTCCCCTCTCCCGACTTGGGCAAACTTCTTGCCTTCAAAACAGGTTCTTGGTAGCACCTTGGCACCGTGTATGGTTGCTGTCAGTGCATCTGCTCAGGTGCTGACGGAAATTTCACAGGAGAACCCCAGATTCCTCATTAGCTGTTCTGCTTCATCAGATCTGAGGCTGAGCCCCAACCTTGGAGACCCTCCAGGAGGAAAGGAATCGCATCTCTCTTGCAGCAGTGACCTGTCTCCCTGGCAGGAGGAGGAATCTGCTCCCCAGGTGGGTATTTGATCCTCCTGTCCATGATGCCATGGGGTCAGCCCTGGCAGGGCTGCTTCTGCCCTCCAGGTTTTGGGACTATCGTGCCTGGGGTCTGGGATGTGCCTTGTGGCAGAGATGTGGGTATGCTTGGCTGGGGCTCTGTGCTGTCAGGGGGCATGGGAAGGGTTTTGTGATCTGTGGAAAGTGTGGAGCAGAGGTTTGGTGGCTTCTCCTGCACTGGACATCTTTTCTGTGCTTGCCTCGGGGGGGGGGAGCTGCAGGATAGAATTGGCTAATCTTGTGTTTCTAAGAAGCCTTGAGCTTTCTCGTTCTGGCCATTAACAAAATGCAGTTGTGTTGAGAGTCACATCCCCTTCTGTCACTGTGGCTGCAGTCCCCGCTACTGTCACCTGCGTGGGTATGGGCAGGTTCAAACACATATAACAGAGCGCAGCCTCCCGCCCCTCCCGGGGACACCTCTGTGCAGAGGGGTGCAGACAGCAGTGGGTCCCGAGGAGCGGGGCCACCTCACGAGGTGGCGCTGTCAAATCAGGAATGTGAAGCTGTCCCCAGCAGCCACAGGGCTCCACATCTCCGCAATGGGCTTGTGACTCCACAGCTGCAATTAGTACACAGGAGACTCCTAGTTAATTGTAGGGCTGGTGCTGGGGACCCCAGGGTGACTGTCCCCGGCTGCTGGCACCAGCTCGTTCCATCGCCCTGAACAAGTGAGCGTATTTTTTTGTGCATCACTGTGCAAGGAGGGCAACGTGGTGCTGTACAAGGCCAGGAGGGACATGGCAGAGACTTGTGACAGCATGGTAGAGGTGACGCCTGAACTGTCCCTGGACACGCATGTGCCCTGGGGAGGTGATGTCCTTTCACACTGCGAGGCAGCAGCCCCGCTGCAGAAGTTCCAATGGCTGGAGCTGTTGAGTTTAGCAGCAGCAAGAGGTGTGCGCATCCTCGTGGTGACAAGGAGATTTTTGTCTTTTGGGTGATGCTCTGCTTTTGGGAGGCAGGGGCAAGGACTGGCTTGTGCCCTGCTGCAGGATGGCTTTGCAGTGCCTGCCCTGCGTTGGCTCTGGGATTGGGATGAGCATGGATCCTTGGGGAGGCACGTTGACCTTCCCTCAGTCACAGCCTGGGCACATCAGCTGGTCGCTATGCCAAAACCCAAGCTGACATGGGGAAGAGGCAGCTATGAGCTGCAAAATCTCTGCTTGTTCTAGCAGTGCCAGGCACAGCTGAGGGAAGGAGTCACGGGGGACCTGTGGGAGGAGTCCTTCCCATCACAAATCTATAAGGATTTGTGCTGCTAAGCCCAAGAGATGAGAAGAGGGGGTAGGGATGAACTGATGTGACTGTCTCACACAAGAAAGACTCCAAAAGTCCTTGGGGAAAGGTTGGAACTGTCAAATATACGTATTTTCCAGTTGGCAACTAAGCAGATGCCCAGTGAGCTCCTCGGAGGCTGGTGCCCATCCGGCTCTGGGCTGACCTCAGCAGGATTGTGCTGGTTTCTGCTGGGAAAGGATCAAGGCTGTGAGCAGGAACGGGCCAACATGGTTACACGGCCATGTCCACAGAGTCTCTCCCGAAGAAGAGACCCCAAAAAGTCTGAAGGATGGAGCGCTGCTCAGCCCGCCTGCAGCTTCCCAGGGTTTGCATGGGCACAGCTGCCCTGTTTGTCTTGCCACAACGGCTCCTTGCAAAAGGAGCTCATGTGAGCTGTGGAGCTATTAAGGAAAAAAAAAAAAAAAAAGCTTAAAAAACCAGGTGGACACATGAGCACAGCCCAGATTTAGAAGGGGGCTCAGAGAGGAGCACACGGTGGCTGGACTCTTTGTACAAAGATAACAGCAGGGTTGCAACACCAAACTCGTCAGAAGGGCTTTGCTCCCCCTCTATCCGAGCCTGAATTCTCACGTCCTCCATCCCCCCAATGTGGGGAGCAGCCCACCCTCAGCAGACCTGAGGCCACCTCTGCCCCATGGTCCCAGAGTGGCAGAGGGGATGGGGATGGGTTTTGAAGCCTCGCCCAACATGAACTGGCACGGCTCACCACCACAGCAAAGTCCAAGGCTGGCCAACCGTGGGGTTAGCCTCAGCCCCTGCGGTCGGCTCGCAGCCCCCCTGGCAGCCCAGCCTGCCCCTTTTGGGGCCATGGGGAGGGTCAGGGTTGTTTCCCCCCCCCCCCCCCCAACTGTGGTCAGTACCCACAGACCCACAGCAGCCCCAAACACCTCTGCATTGCCTTCGGTCTCAGGTGATGCTCTACAGACCCTGCAAGCTGGGAAACTCCAGCATGACCTCGCTGCACAAACCTGCTCTCTCTCTAGCACAAATATATGCCTAGAGTGAGCTTTTGGGGCAAGACTGGGGTTCCCCCCCAAAAAAAATATCCAGCCTGTTCTCATATAAACAGTTGAGGACACCTCAAAGACTGCATCAGCAGTGGGTTGGATCCTTTCGGGCTTATAGCACCTTAAAACGGGAACTGGTTGAGGTCTCAGCTATGGCAGCTCAGCTTTAAATATTAATTCCTTTCTTCAATATATATTAGGATATTTTTTGTTTCATGTGATTTTTTTCATGCTCGGTCTTCCATGTGCATAATACTTGTTTCCTCAGTGAGGACTTCTCTGGTATTCCACTAAGAAGGATTTTGGAGCCTATTATTGCATTCTGTCTGTATTTTTCTTGCTTGGGAAGGCTGGATCCTGCCCCATTCCACCTGACAGCCCCTGCAGCAAGCTCTGCATCTGCTTGCGTCTTCTCCAGCTCAAGCAAAATAACTCGTGTAACCTTATCTGTGTCTGTTGACTTCACCAGTCCCAGTTCAGCATGTGCTGGGGCAGGCTGGGGACTTAATTCAGCCACAGGGAAGGGACAGGGACAATAGCACTTTCCCAGTTGCACTTTATAATTTACAATATTGAGCCTGTATCCTACCACTGAATCCACTTGGGCAGTGCTTGGAGGATTTCTGCACTCTCACTTACTAAGCCACGGAGTGTATTAGGCTGAAATTAATCTGCCAACCGCAGCTAACGCAGCCCTGACCTAGCTGAGAGTGCATTTAGCAGCATGAACAGCGCTAACAAAAAAGGACAAAAAAAAAAAAAAAAAAACCCCAAACCAACAAAACCAACCCTGCCAATGCACACTGTGACCAATTTCCAACTGCAGAGAAAGGCATGTGCTGACTGCTCCCTGAGATATTCTCCACCCTTGCACAGAGCAAACTGAGCCAAGCAATTTCTAGGTCTCAAATCCCGCCAGCCCCTGAATGTTCTCATCTTCCAGCTTCCCTTGGTCGCTTTTGAAGGCGAGCACGTGCTTCTTGGCGGTGGCCCCTGATCGCTGAAGACACTCGGCCTCTGTGCAAGGTCTGGGGGCAGAGTCGGCAGGAGGTAGGTGCTGCCTGCTGGGGTTGCTGCCAAACCAGCCCGGAGCTGGCAGCAGCGATGCCCCTGCTGCACAGAGTCCGTCCGCCCCTCCCCAGGAAGGGGGCAATTCAGGGACAAAGCAATGCCACCGTTTCCCATGAGGGGTGGCAAGATCAGACACAACGACCAGCACCAAGGGGGCTGCAAAAGGGGTGGAGAGGGTGGTGCAAGCAATGGGGGGTAGGGGGGGTTGGTTTGCACAAACCTTTGCTGGCTGCTGCAGTCCAAGGCCCTTCTTCCCCTAAATGCGTCATGGGTGCGTATTGCAGCCAAGCTGCGCAGGAAGGGAGCTTTTTGTTCTTTGCATGTGCCTCTGAACTTTTTTTATTAATTTGGTTTCCTACATTGCCCTTCTGTGCAGCCCAGGTAACCTGCTCTGCCTCCGAAAGCCCTCTGGTCACCAGCCCTTGGCTACCCTTGACCCTGGCAGCATCTTCAAAGGGAGCATGGGCTTGCTGCGGGGCTTGCAATGTTTGCTCGCTTATCGGGCCAGCAACCTCCCTGCCTTGGGGGGTTTCGTCAGCCTCCTGCAGTGCTCCCGAGGACACCGCTTGGCCACCGCTGCTTGCACAAGGTCAGTCATCCCCCCCGTCGCAGACCTTTTCCCTACCCCACGGTAAGCATTAGGTTCATTTTTTCAGCCCTTGCTAATCATGGGTCAAAGGGGCTGGATCTCCCAAGTTCTCCAGCCCTGTGAGCCCCCAGGTCCCAGCGGCGGTGAGCACACCATGGTGGGACCCCCAGGTCCCAGTGGTGGTGGGCATGCCACGGTGGGTCCAAGCAGAAGCAGCTGTGCCCAGCAGTGGTGGGCAGAGGTGGAGGTGATGCACCATCAGGACATCCAGCCCGTGTGTGCTCTTATCTGGGTGTGTTTCGGTTCCTTATGTGGGACCTCACAGCCCAAAGCAGTCTCCTGGATGGGGCTGAAAATGGTACAGCTGGATTTGGGAATGGCTTAGGTGTTGGGCATGGGATGCTGAAGATGTCCCTGCTCATTGCATAGGGGTGGAACAGATGACTTTTAAAGGTCTCCTCCAACCCAAACTGTTCTATGATTCTACAATTCTATGCTCATCCCTCCCTCCTCCCAGCTGTGCCATTGCTGGAGGCTTGGGCATTTCGGGTGTGTCAGGCCTCCTCCTAGCATCTAACCAGTCACAACAAAATGGACTATTCCTCCTCCCTGTGTGACATCTGTGTTTAAAAAAAATATATCATTAATTTCTATTTAAGAATTATTTTTTTTTAATGCTGGTGAAAGGCAAACGGGGACCTGTGCTTAGTGGAGGTGTTCAAGGAACTTGTAGATGTGGTATTTCGGGACATGGTTTAGTGGGTTTAGGTGGTGTTGGGTTGACTGTTGGACTTGATGATCCTTGAGGTCTTTTCCAACCTTAATGATTCTATGACCAGGTCTGTACCCTGTTGGGGTCATGATCTTGGGGGTGGCCAGCTCTCCAGCTGCAGTGTCTGCAGTGAGGGGCCACCCTTTGAAATGGGCCCAGGGAGCTGGCAAAGAGACCCAGCGCTGCAGGAACCAAGCCAGGAGCCACCTGCCCCTGGGGCCTGAGCCACAGGGAAGTTTCATAACTCCACATCCTGCCTTTTTAACCCCTGAGTTGCCCCCTCCCCTTTTTTTCCACTCCCGGTGGTGTGACATTTCTGCATTTTAAGGCATTCCCAGATTTATGAGGCTGTACTTTCAGGAGGTGTCTGCAGCCAGGTGGGGGTGCAAGACCCCTGTGCCAAGAGCAAAGTGCCCAGGGCAGCTGGGGATACAATGACAGGGATGGGGGGGGACGGACACGTGGACAGGACTGACTGACAGCAGCCCCAGCAAGACACAGCAGAGAGGGAAGCCAGGACCCCCTTCCTGCTTGGCTCCTGCCTGGGGTTGGAAACAGAGGTGCCAGGGTGGTATGACACTGGGCACACATAAAAGAGGGCACATCTCATGCCAGCTGGGAAAGACTCGACCACCCTGTCCCCAGACCTCTCCTGGAGACACCGATGACCCCGCTGTGTGCTGTCCCTGCCAGGTTTGCGTTGCTGTCTGGGGGGGGCAGAGAGCTGCAAAGCCCAGCCCTGCCCGACCCTCCCAGCTCACCAGGCGCTTTCCAACCCTGGCAATTCTTGCAGGATATAAACCACACTGCAGGGAAGTGCCGGCGCAGGCAAATAAAGGTGTTCCCACGAATTAATAGGAGGAAAAAAGAAAAAAAAAGTGTCAGCTGGGACTCGCCCCTGGCACAACGCATTGTCTCTGGCAGGTTTGCTGCACATTCAGAGCAGCGCCCTTTGAAGGTTGATTTAAACCCACTCCTGGGAGGTGTCACCTGTTGGCATCCTGCATTCCCCAGCTCCCCCAGGAGGTTTGGTTTTTTTTTGTCTCGTTGAACTCTAGCGACAATAAGGGTCACTGGAGCACGCAGCTGGGTGTAAGGCACAGCCTGAGCTGTGTTTCCCCCCCCCAAAAAAAAAACCAACACCCAACCAAACCTCAACCAACCCCGGCAGCCTGCGAGGGGAGGAGGAGGGGAAGCAGGCGGTAAACAAGCTGGGGGAGCCCTGCCAGCCGGCAACGGGCCGGTTCTCCCCCGGCCGCTCCCCGGGAGAGGGCGCTGGTCCCGCGGCCGCCGCGCCCCGCGCTTCTCCGCTGGCTCGTAAACATGTTGTGTAGGGCGAGGGCATGAGACTCCCACCAAACCTTCCCCCGGGGACAGGGAGCGACATCCTCCCACCCCAGCCTTGGAAGCCTTGCCCACGCTGCTGGGGGTCTCTACCAAGCAGGGGTTTGTGACCCCGGATGAATTCATTTATCGGATGGAGAGATGGTGACATTACAAACTGCTTTTGCTCCCTGCTTCCCTTTCGGGATTGCTGGGAGGTCAGAAAAGAGGAGCTGTGCGGATGGGGCAAGGGTCTTCTACCCATAAACACCTGTGGCTTGTTTGCCGCCAGCTCTGGTGGCCAAAGTTTCTGGGTAGTTTGCAGGCAGCAAGCACATTTCCAAGAATTTGGAGCTGTCAGAGCTGTCAGCATCCCGATTAAACAAACCTTCTCTGCAAACCTGGGGAAAAGAACTGTGCACGGCTTTACCTCATCTGTGGCTTGGCAGCTCCCCTTTCTGGGAGCTGTTTGGAGTCTCTACTGGCTTGAGTGGGTCTCAGCACCAGCTCCTGCCTCCTTTTGCTTCGGCTGAGCTGTTCAGATTCAGGTGATTGCACCTGAACTTGGTCTGAATATGAGATTCTGAGCTGATTTCTATGGGTAAAACACAGCATCCATTTCTGTGTTGAAACCTTTGCTCTATACTCAAGGGAAGGCAGTTTCTGTTGTAACCCTCTGTGGCTTTGCCTTGCCTAAGCAATGTGAGGAGGTAAAAATCACCTGAATTTCACCCCGTCCTGGACAGCCTCAGGGGATTCACACACACTTGTGGCTGCTGCAAGGTGACGGTAAAGAATGAGCTGGGTTGTCCCCAGAGGGAGGGTGGGGACCTGGCTCTTGAGATGGACAATAAATCAAGGTGAGGCCTTAGCCAGCACTTTCCACCTCCTCCTGGCTGAGGATCCAGCTCTCCCTGGCCACTTTTTCCCCAGACTTGGGCTGTAGAGAGGCTGTGTCTTTAGTAGGGTGGCTGTGATGGTCGGGAAAGTCCAGCTTCTGCAGGGACAGCAATTTTGGTGTCACCTCCCAAGGCTGGCATGGGGCAGTGTGGGATCCTGTCACCCAGAGGCAGGTGTGTGGGTGGCATGTGCTTGGCCTGGTCCCTGTGTGTGTGTGCAGGTGGGTGCACAGGGGCTGCAGCTCCTTCGGCAAGTGCTGGCATCGCTCCCCTGCCCCTTGGGTCTGGGCTGGGATGTGCAGAGGGCTGAGCAGGAGCAGGGATAGGACAGCGAGGGAGCTGCTGGTCTGGAAAAATACTGGGCAGTGCCTGCAGTTTGCTCCGTGTCCCTTGCCACCTGGGTGCCTCTGAAGTGTCTGCGGGATGTCACCTCCCTGGTGTGACAGTGACCGACCCTGTGCCTTGCAGTGAGGGTCTTGGCTGCAAATCGTGGTGCTGGAGCCCGTTACCTGCTCCAAGGGGCACAGCGGAGGTACTGTCAGTGCCCCCACAGCCCCGACCATCTCTTGGGCCCAGAGCTTGTGAAGGGGGGGGGGGGAACATTCCTCCCTCCCTTTCCCCGCTGCCCATTTTACCCAGGGCCGCCCATTGCCATCCTGGGGAGTTATGCAAAGGCAGCCCCTAATGTAAACGCCTCGGAAAACCCTGGATCCCCTCCCGCTTCCCCAGAAATAGGCGAGACGAGGGGTTATTTTTTTTTTTTCAGGCCGGGGGTTTACAGAATAGATCCCAAACCCACTCCACCCCTTTTCCCTCTGCTTTCTGCCCCCCTCCCTCCGTGCGGGGAGGGCTCCCCCTGTCCTTCCCGGGGCTGGGGGGAGGAGGGAATGGGCAGCCCCGCCGCTAGAGGAAGAGGAGGAGGAAGAGGAGGCGGGGGACGGCCCCGTGTCCCCCCCCGGTCCCATCCTGCCCCCGGCTGCCCAATCAGTGCGGGGGGGCCGGCGCTGCGGAGCCATAAAGCGGCGGCGGGCGCGGCCCCGGGAGCCGAGCGTGGGACCCCGCGGAGCCCCGCGACGCCCCCACGCCGACAGCGCAGGTACAGCCCCGGGGGGTGTATGGAGGGATCCCCCGGCCGCAGCCCTTCGGGGCGCGGGGGAGGGAGGTGCAGCGCTCCGCCTTGGGCAGCCGGCGAAGAGACCTTGTAGGGGAAAATTCCTGCTTCGCTGCTTTTTTTTTTTTTTTTTTTTTTTTTTTTTTTTTGCAGGGGGGGTGTTGCGGAGAAGCAGCTCGAGTTTTGTCTCGAAAACATGCTTTTTGCAGCTTTGCTTTTTGCAGTTTTTTTCTTCATAAGGCTCTAGCTGCTTGCTTAAATATGGGTGACTTCCTCCCTACCAAGACACGGATGATGCGTGGGTGATGCTTCCTGCACCGGACCCCCCCCGGGGCGAGCGGAGCCCCCCTGGGGCGAGCAAACCCCCCCCCGCATAGCCAGGCGGGCTGGGGAGGGATGGTCCGGCAGCCTGAGCAGAGGGGTAGGGTGCTGGAGTGACTTTCTAAGTCACTGCAAATTTTGAAATTATTTGCATTTCGAAGGTCTCGCAGATGCGCGTGGGTCCTGGCTGCCGTGGCCCTGACACCCGTGGGCTGGCTGTCCTGGGCTTGGTGGGGATGCTGGAGCTCTCGCTGCCTGGGAGCAGAGCCCCTGCAGCCTCCCCATTGCCTCCTGGGTTGTTCAGGGGTTGTTTGTGCTGTGTGCTGCTTGCTTTTGCATTGCCTCGTATAACTTAAGAGCAGCTGATCTGGGAAGGCAGCTGGGGCTGGCAAAGCCCTCCTTGCTGAAGCGAGGATATTAAGAAAAGCCTGGCTAAGCTTTCCTTATGCATTATTGGCCTTGCTTGCAGTGAGCGTGGAGGTGAAAAGTTCATGTAGGGCTGAGAAAAACTTTTGAAGGCTGTTGCTTAGTGGATAAGACATAGTTTACTGGCAGGAGTTTGGTATTAATGGGATGCTTTGAAGGCATCGCTTCTGGAGCAGGGTTTTCCTCGCTGCCTGCGTCCGCCTGAGCTGCTGTGTTTACTTCCTGCAGAACGGCATGGGACTGCTGGAGATGGCAGCCAGCCCCGTGGCTAAGCTGGCTTGTGGTCCTCCCTGGCTGGGGGGGTGAAAAATGTGGGAGCGCAGGCAGGGGCTCAAGGTTGGGGTTGGTTTTTTGTATCCTCCCTGCAGGACCCCCCTCATCCGCTCCGCAACCATGGCCACCTCGGCGAGCTCCCAGCTGAGCAAAGCCATCAAGCACATGTACATGAAGCTGCCGCAGGGGGAGAAGGTCCAAGCCATGTACATCTGGATCGATGGGACGGGAGAGCACCTCCGCTGCAAAACCCGCACGCTGGACCACGAGCCCAAGAGCCTCGAAGGTGAGCGGGAAGGTAGAGGCAGCCGTGCTTGGCTGCTCCGGTGAAAGGATGCTGTTTCTCCCTTTTTATGGCAGAAGGATGGTATTTGGGGAAGACACCGCTCTTCACCCCCTCCCAGTTATCTCCTACCCCAGATACCCCAGGGGGAATGTTCCTGGCTCTCCAGATGTGGAGTTTCAGTGAGATGCTCTGGTTAGGGAGGCTGGCCCTGGTGTTGCCCCTGCTACGGAGGGAGATGTTGGCAGGGGCTGGGGGCTGTTGGCAGGGGCTGGCAGCCCATTGACTCTCAAGTAGTTGTTTTGGCCGGAAGTAGTTTGGCAGAAGAAAGTGGAGGGGAAAGAATGGAGCTATCCGGTGTAATTAAGAGCTTGTGTTCCTCAGAACAAACAGTCCCAGCTTACACAATAATAGCATTAGGATTTTCCCCAGGTTGCCATGGTGCTGGCTGGAGACAGTTATGAAATGAAAATACTCTGTGTGACTGAGCAGAATTATATATCTTTTTTTTCCTTTTTTTTTTTTTTTCTTCTCCTTTCCCTTTTTTTCCTCTAAGGGAGTGGTTGGCACAGCTCCTTTTGAAATCTTTGTGCTTCCCATCCTCCCACTTTCCCCCCAGGATGTGGAGGAGATAACATTGCCTGGGTGGAGTTTGCTGTTGCTCCTGCTGGGCTTTGACCTGGAGGGCAGTGCACAGCCGGGAGGGGGCCACGCTGCCCATACTCCTCTTCCATACCAGACTCTACCTATATGCGATTTGGTTCTCCACCTTCTCCAGGCCATGCAACATGAATAAAAGTTTTTAGTGGCTCCCCTCATTCCTATAGCTTGGAGGTATCATGCTCTACCCTCTTCCCGCTTGCCTAGCCCCCCCTGTGAGGCAATGGGGTGCTCTGCTCATCCCAGTGGTTGTTGCGACATGGGAAACATCCTCAGTGCTACTTGGTCCACTTGGTCTTGGCCAGCAGCCCAGCTCCTTGTGTTTCCCAGGGTGGCTGGGGAGTTGCACTCCCCTGTTTTTTTGCTTGTTTTGAATTATTTTTTTTTTCCTTCCCCCATTTGGAACCAAATCAGCTGAGCTGGGGTTAAACTATTGTAGGCTTGTTTTCTATAAGCATCTTCACCTCTGTAATACTGGAGGGTGGTGGGGAGCCTGGTGACCAGGAACCCTGGGTCACTGTGGCTTGTTCCTCTCTCCACTCTAGATCTCCCCGAGTGGAATTTTGATGGCTCCAGCACTTTCCAGGCTGAAGGCTCCAACAGTGACATGTACCTGCGACCTGCTGCCATGTTTCGGGACCCTTTTCGCAAGGATCCCAATAAACTAGTTCTCTGCGAGGTCTTCAAATACAACCGCCAGTGTGCAGGTGAATGGACCTTCTCCCTTCTGCTGATGGAGGTGGTGTTTCTGGGGAGAGGAGAGGGAGACGTAGCCAAATAGGTGCTAAGGTTTGTGCCCTTAGCATCCTGCATGAGACAGAAATAATCCCTGCCCTGAAAGTAAAAGGCAAACAAAAGTGCTGGTGGTGGAGAAAGTGCTGGTCCTGGGATTCTTCTCCAACACTGTTGGGATGCAATCTGTAAATAAAGTGGAAATGAGGAATGAAGATGGAGATGCTTCAAGGCCAGGTTCGATGAGGCTTTGAACAACCTGGGCTAGTGGGAGGTGTCCCTGCCCATGGCAGGGGGTGGAACTAGATGATTTTTAAGGTCCCTTCCAACCCAAACCGTTCTGTGATTCTATGCTAATAAGCCTCATGTTGCTTTTCCGTTCTAGAGACAAATCTCCGGCACACCTGCAGGCGGATTATGGATATGGTGTCCAACCAGCACCCCTGGTTTGGGATGGAGCAAGAGTACACTCTTTTGGGGACAGACGGACATCCATTTGGCTGGCCTTCCAACGGCTTCCCTGGACCCCAAGGTAACCTCTCGGGGGTCTGCACTGGACCAAGGCAGGAGTCCTTAATGCCGCATTTGAACTGTGACGCAGCTTCAGGGGAGCTGAAAGATTTGAGGTGTTTCTAAAGCTGAAGGTGGACAATAGCAAGCAGGATATTGGCAAGAACTAACCCATGAAATTGAGATCATTACAGAAGGGCTAAGGTGGCAATCGGCTGCATCCAGATTTGCTGTTTGGGTTGTTAGCCTGTAGGTGACTTAAACTCATGCCCAGGGCCACAAAGCACAAGCTCAGACTATCAGAGGGACTCCATCAGTGCTCTGCTCTGCTAGTGCTTCCACAAGAAACAAGATTTTGTGGATTTTCCACACATCCTGAGCCCTTTGAGCTCAGTTCTTCCCTCTGTGTGCTCTGTTTTTGCTGGATTTGAGCCTTTTTCCTTCTGGAAACTCACATTTCCCTTGCTGTGCCATTGCAGGTCCGTACTACTGTGGTGTAGGGGCAGACAAAGCCTACGGCAGAGACATTGTGGAGGCCCACTACCGAGCGTGCCTTTATGCTGGCGTGAAAATTGGAGGAACCAATGCAGAAGTGATGCCAGCCCAGGTAAATTGTTTTATTTGCCTCATGGAATGAGCTAACTACAGAAAAATCCCAGGCAGTGGGAGCTTTTTGCTGCCTGCTCAGGGTCATATAGTTTTATCACGGATCGGAGCATAAGGGGGTGGGAAGTGCCTCACAGGGAGTGTCCTCACACCACTGAGCTGGTGACTCCTCCTCCTTGTAGTGGGAGTTCCAGGTGGGACCATGCGAAGGGATTGAGATGGGCGATCACCTCTGGATTGCACGCTTCATCCTCCATCGGGTGTGCGAAGACTTTGGTGTCATTGTGTCCTTCGATCCCAAACCCATCCCTGGGAACTGGAACGGTGCTGGCTGTCACACCAACTTCAGCACCAAGAACATGAGGGAAGACGGAGGTCTCAAGTAAGTTGTTTTTGGTTTTTTGTTTTGAGATGGGTCAGTAGTTTCTGTTTGCTAGGTAGCAGGCTGGACTTGGTAGCAGTGAGCTTTTTGCAGAGCTTTTGCTCTCAGGGGAGATGTCACTCTGGTGATTGGCATTATATTTGAGCCTTTTTTCTGGATTTTTTTTTTTGTGTGTGATGATATACTCCCATCTTGATGTTGGGTGGGAAATTCAGCCAGCAGTACAGCTCCATCAGTGTTGCTGGAAGCATGGGTGGCTGAGATGCAGCGATTCATAACAGGCTGTCCAGCTCTTGATCTGCCAATGCTGCAAACAAACAAATGAACTTGATATAGGCCTTTTTCTGTATAACCATAATCATAGAATCACAGAATGGTTAGGCATAGGAAGGACCGTAAACATCACTGAGTTCCAACCCCCCTGCCATAGGTAGGAACACCTTCCAAGGACTATTTGCTTCTGTCTAGAGCAGGCTGTGGAAGCTAATGCCATGTTTTCTTAAACAACAAGATCCTGGAAATGCAGAACACTGGTTCCCTTGTGGGACTGATGTGCTGAGTGCAGGCAGGGAACCTATAACACTGGGCTGCCGTGGAGTTCTGAAGGGGTTCCTCCTGGGATCTGTGTTTTCTTGCCTTTATCTTGGTGGTGCCCTGAGATAATGAGCCAACCTGTGACCGTGTGAGCTTCCTGAATAGAAACTTCGGTGTTGAGAAGTCTCCCCTCTGAGAGCAGGTCCCCAGTGGCAGTGTGCCTGTGGGATGTGGCTGTGGGTCGATCTGGTGGTGTCCCACAGACAGCACTCCCGAGGGATGCTGTGGGACTTGGCCACAGGGATCCTTCTCCAAGAACCAGCCTGAGTCAGCAGTAAGAGTGGAGAGAAGCCCCATGCTAAGATGATCAGACAAGTGGGTTTTAGGGCATAAGGCTTCATCACGAAGTGGCCTGGGGACAGTGATGGATCTGTTGTCACCTTGATGCAGCAGTCAAAATTGGCTCAGCTTGTGCCATCCATCAGTCACCATCTCTTCCCCTCGTCCTTGCTCCCTTCGCAGGCACATTGAAGAGGCCATCGAGAAGCTGAGCAAGCGTCACCAGTACCACATCCGTGCCTACGACCCCAAAGGGGGTCTGGACAATGCCAGGCGCCTGACAGGTTTCCATGAGACATCCAACATCAACGAGTTCTCTGCTGGCGTGGCCAACCGTGGCGCCAGCATCCGCATCCCCAGGAACGTGGGCCACGAGAAGAAGGGCTACTTTGAGGACCGCCGGCCCTCCGCCAACTGTGATCCTTATGCTGTGACAGAGGCTCTCGTCCGCACGTGTCTCCTCAATGAAACTGGCGACGAGCCTTTTGAGTACAAGAACTAAGCGGACTGCGCCCACAAACACCACCTTCCCCCCACACTTCCCACACCCCTAAACTTCCCTCCTAGATGTAATCCCGAGGGTACAAGATAACACATTTTGTGTCTCAGTAACTCTTGTTGTCTTGAGGTGGGGAGGAGGGCGAATTTAGTTTTATCGATGTCTGTTTGTCAGAAGACGAGAGAGGAGGAGAGGGTGTTAGAGAAATTTTAACCACTGGGGTGTTTTTGTGTTTTGTTTTGTTTTTTTTTTTGTCTAATTCATGTGTATATCTGATGGGATCCAGTGGCTTCCAGGGACAGACTGAGCACACAAAAAGTGACTAGGCGAGTGGAAAGCTTAGAACTGTAGCTGACTCCCCCAGGAATCAAATTTGGGATGTTAGCTTCACCGCTGGCTCTCTGCAGGCTAGTGGTTCTCTGAGGTTGGTGCCCTTCTGCCGAGAAGGGAAGACAGGAGCTTCCCGACACGCTCCCACCTGTATGGTGTGATGGGGAGATCTTCATCCTCTGAGGTGTCTGGGAATCTTCTGGCATGGAGCTCAGTGTAGGAGTGTTGAGGAGAACTCTTGGTTCTGTCACTGGAAGTCAACTGGTCTCTGGCTCATAACACAGAGTGAAGTAGTATTTTTCTATTTAAATATAAAAACAAAAAAAAATTATATATGGAAGTGTTTTTTTTAAAAAAAAGAAATGACGTTCCAATGGCTCACCTGAGCAGGTGCTCCTGAGGATGCTGTCGGAGGGTCTCCAGGTGGGACCAAGGGTGAGCTTCGAGGGATTGGAGGAGGAGACTCGGATGAGAGTTGTTTCAGCATGGAGTGGAGTTTGCAGGAGGTGGTTCCCAGACCTGGGAAGCCCACAGAAGGATTTATTCCTGTAACTCGAGCAGCCACGATACACTCATGAGCATGTTGATCAACAGGAGGAAGGTGTCCTGAACGAGGAGTTGACTGGTCAACTTAAGCGCGTTCCGGACAGAGCTGTGGGTATGTTACTGTTCCAGCAGGGTTAGCATGTCACTAAAGCAGGGCTTTCGATAAAGGAAAAAAAGAGGTTTAGATTTTTTTTTTTTTTTTAATCCATGATGTTCTTAGTTTCTAAAACGGAATGGTTTTACAGAGACTGTTGATGTCACTGTTGTGTCCTGGCTCTCAGGCTGCCTGTCACTCAGCTGTGATGGGGGCTAGGAGAAGGGAGAGGCCACCAGTCCCTCCCAGCCAGCCCTGGCACCTCCCAGCTCATGTTGGGGGTTCAAACGTCTGGGGATTTTACACTTGGGTATCTTAGATGGTGCCAGTTATATTCCGTTGCATTTGGACTTCTTCTGAATAGGGGTTTTTTTAATAATAAAAAAAAGAAAAAAAGAACAAAACCTTAATTCTGACTCCTACCTCCTTTCTGTGATTCATCCCAGCACCTTGTTTTGTATGAGTGGTGCCTTCACCAGCTGGAGAGAATTTGACCCTGAGAGTGGGTAGGCTTTGGCTTTTCTTTTGTGGGGTGGGGTGTTTTGGGGGGCAGGGGTCTTGGAATCCTTATGTGCTCCCTGGGAAATGGGGTTTTGTAGGTGGCCGTTGATCCTCTGGTGGGGGCCGATCCAGCTGTGACTAGAGTTGGGTTCCCTTGGTATGGGGAATAGATGGAGCTTGTGGGTGTCCATAGGGAGGGTAGTGAGGTAAGTACAGGGGTTGGTGCATCTCCCCAGCCTCCCCCACACAAATTCTACAGGATGTAGAAATCCTACAGAAATAAAACTCCAGTCATCTTCATTAAAAAGGGGGCTTTGTGGAAGAGGATTCTTTCCCAGTCTCCCTATGGAGAAAATGCTGCTCATCCACCCTTTAGAAAAGTAAGCAAGGTAGTACTAATGTGTCTTGTTGCTTTCCAAATCCTTTGTTTAGTTTGTGGTGCTATTTCCCATCTCCCCAAGAGGTACTTTCTTCAGGGGTGGATGCTTTAGCCATTCCCATCTTTAAATATGGATTAACCACACACGAGCATCCTACTGGGCTGATGGGGCCGTTCCTGCGATCATGTTTTTGTGGACCAAGTGGTCTGTTGCATCTCCTTTGTGGGGAACATTCAAGGCAATGCCTTCCTCACCACAGTCCCAAAATTTCCCTCTCTCTGCCCGTGGGGGTGGAGCATCACTGGGACAGAAGCAAAGCGGACATCATGTCCTTTCCTCCGATTGCAACACAACCATGAGGACTTGTCTGGGCTGGAGCAGGGACACCGCAGCCAGAAGGAACCTGTGCAGCTCTGGAGTAACTCATGAGCCCAGGAACGTTGGGGTTTTCTGCTGATTTGGGTGCAGGTGGGGGGCAGCTACTGTTGTTTCTTGCCTTCCAAGCCAATGTTACAGAGGAAAAAATGGGTTACACCTAAATTAAGGAAATTTCTGTACAGGCATTTACACAGAAGGAGGAACAAGACATGGTAATGCTCTTTTTGAGATTCCTGGATCTCTAAACACCTAGTGCCTCCCAGAGCCTCACTGATGCAGAGATGTGGGCTGCCGTTTGTATCCCCCCCGCAGACCATGCCAAGAGGATGCCATCTCCAGGCTGGCTGTCACGGTGATAATGGGAGCAGGCTGCGGTCCTTTGCTTCTCCAGCTGCCTTGAACATAAATTTAGAATAAGCATTTGATGCTTAATGGTTCTTCTTATTCTCAGGTGAGAAAGCATTTATCCACTCCCTTCACAATTACCCAACTGAAAACAAGGTTGAAATAACAACCATCGTGCTGCAAAATGGCTTTGCGGATGATTATTAAAAATACGTGTTAAAAAAACATAACGAATTAGAAGAGAAAAAAAACCCCTCCTTTCCTCTAGACATTGTTTTCTGACTTTTTGCCTGAAGCCTCCTTGCTGAGTCTGCTTTTCAGTTACCAAAAGACTACGTAGGGTATAAAGTCCTCCTCTGAAGGCTGTGGAGCTTTTGCAAACCGACCCTGAAACCTTCAGAAGCTGTATTTACTGCTTATGTATTTATATAAAACATTTTGACTTTTCATCTTAGCCTCTCAGGAGGAAGCAAATCCCTTTTCTCTGTTTACTCACACATCTCTAAAATGGGAGCAATGATACAGAAATGTTCACCAAACACAAGAAATTGCAAGAATGGGTCCCAAAGTGTCTGCTAGGCACATCAGAGCAAGAGGAACCACTCCGAATGAGGCAGGTGAAAACAGCACCATTTGTTTGAAGTGCCTTTTGGTTGTGCTCCCTTTTAATCAAACGTCAGCTTAGGAGACAAGGCTGCTGCAAAGCAATTAATATATCTGCTCACATGCCAGCCTCTTCCCCAGAACTGAATTTTAAGGCAATCAAAATACAATTAGCCACAGCTTCTTTCCAATATAGCCTGCAGCAGATGAGCTGATGGAGATCACCCTGTGCCAGCCCACTTACAGTGAGGACTTCTCTCTTCCTGAAAAGCTTGATGGATCAGGTGTGTCTGCTTGGGTTTCTTCTACCCTTTCACAATTTTAGTGCCCTGGTGCTGCTCCAGTACTCACATACCAATCCCCTTATGTTTTTTCTCTGTGGTTTTTACCACTATTTGATCTTCCCAGCTGACCCTTCTTGGTAGGTCAGCCTTCGCATCCTTCTGCAGCCTCCAGCCTTGGCTGTGTCCACCTCTCCCTTCCTGAATGTGGCTTTTGGAGGAGAAATCAGACAGCTTTAGGTGGGGAAGGTTTTGCTGAGCTGTCTTTCGGATGCTATTACCTGGGAGGCGTGAGCAGCATTTCTTGTCGCTAGGCAAAATTGTTTTCATTTCTCTGAGTCTGTGTTTTTTCCCTTTTTGTGGAATGTTGATATTGGCCCATGGGACTGCCCTGCATCTCTTTCTGCTCGTGGAGGATGGGAAGGGATGGTCCCAGGAAGACAGCCAGATGCAGACTACCAAGGGGGGGATTTGCAGAGCTCTGCAAGAGTATCTGTTTTTGTTTGAACGTCATGTTATCAGGGCAGCCCTGCTTTGCTGTCTTGAAATGTCTTCTGGAGGTCCAGCACCACTCCAGTGTGGTGGTCAGAGATGTCCCGGCTGAGATCTACACTTGTGAGTGTAGATCTTTGTTTTGAGCTGGTGCAGAGCCATGGGAGAGGGGCTGGGGGTCCTTTGCCCTCTTGAAGGAGGCCAGGGCATGCTCTGGGAAGGTGCTGGAGCCCAGCCCACTGGGGACAGGTCAAGTGTGGCCAGTTGGTAGTTTGTGGTGTGACCTAGCTGGGAAAGCTGGTGAAGCTGGGAGGGGAATCCTGCCATCAGGACGTCAGTAATTCGCCTTCAGCTGAGCTGGGATTTCATCCCACTTGTTCAGTTGCTGATTAAACTGAGGACAGCTGCTTAGGGAAGAAGTGGAAGCTCTTGAAAAGGGAGATCTCCTTAAGTCTGCCTGGCTTCCCCAGCCAGCTGGATGCAGGGTCAGAGCTGGGGTGGGTCCTCCACCCACAAGCAGTTCTCCTGGCTCTTTGGCTGGGACTGACCACCTATCCACAGCGCCTGGTTTCACTGCACTGGCTCTTGTGGCTTTTAAATGGAGTCCTGGCTCTTTTTGCTTGCTGATAAAGGGGCCAGTCCATCCATAGGATTTACAGTACAGAGAGATGAATAGCTTTTCCTGAGGTGATGCACATTCTGTGGGGTGTCAGTCACTGAGTAATGACCCATCTGGATGCCCAAAAGTGTCACTTGTTAATTGCCTGGCTCATGAAGAAATGGTGTTCTTGGTTTGCTCCTTGTCACTCTGCTCTCAGCCAGGGCCAGGTGTCTGGGGACTGTCCCCCTCTCCTGTGCAGCAACCTTTGATGCAAAATGAGGTGACCCAACCCTGCTGCTCACCTCACTGAAGCATCTCCAGGGTCTCCAACCCCAGTGGGAAATGGTGGATCAGAGCCTCTCCCAGCTGCTCCTGGAGGTGTCTGGCTTGCGTTTGGAAGAAATGAGATGTGGGGCTGGGTGCTTCTTGTGGGTCAGCCCCAATGCCTGCAGTGGCCTTGCACACAGAGCACGCGTGGGTTGACCTCAATAGGAATGCGCCTGGATGGGGAGAAACCCAGGGGTGGAGGGGGCATTTTGGGGGAAAACACATGTCCTGGGAGTTCAGAATGAGCACCAGGGCTGCAGCTCTTCACAGTCTTGTAAGAAGACCAGGCTCTTTGCCTCTCCAAAGCCTTCTCCTTCACTGCTCCTTTCCTCCCTTCCCTGGTGAGATGGCACAAGACTGCTGTGTGTGCTGGGGTAGCAGTGCAATGGGGCAGCTAGGCTTCACCACAACAAAAAAAAAAAATTTTTTTCCTTCTTTTCCTCTCCATCCTGGGCTGCCCACAGGCTGGCACGGCCAGGCTATTTTGCTTTCATAAGCTGCATTATGTAAGCCATGTCTTGAGTGGGGATGCAATGCCAACTTGGACTCAGCAGCAGGAAGGAGCTGCATTCCTCTGCCGCTGGGTTTAATCCTTGCCTCCAGCCACAGTTCCTTTGCTGGGAGGAATCAGAGGGTTGTGCCGAGGTTTCTAATCCCTTGCCCCAGGTGGGGCTAGCTCGTTTGTGCGGGAGCCCCGCTTTACTTTGTCAACAAGTTGTGCCCATGACTCCTCTTAGCAAACCCTTTCCTTGGCTGCTGGGAGGGTTGGCCTGGGCATGCACAGCACACGTTGGGACCTTCCTTGTTTGTTGAACTTTCTGTGCTCCCTGGCTTAGGTTACACTTTCTCAGAAAGGCTGGGACAGGGTGAGAAAAATGGAAGTGGAGACTTCTACAATTCTAGCCCAAAAAAGCAGTGGCAAAGTTGGGTTGCCAGGCTGGCCTGGGGAAGAGGATGTTGGTGCCAACAGCTTCTCCATCCATCTCACCACTGACTGCCTTCCCGGGATGCCATCTCTATAGGACGTGAGCCTTGTCCCACCAAGGATCTGGAGGAGCCCTGATCCTGTGGCCCCAGCCTGGCTGGGTGTAGGGTGCAGGCCAGCAATGGTGTTTCCTGGCTTCCCAGCAGCCTGAGCCTGCTGCCTGAAGCCCCTGAGCTCAGGACTGATGATGTTCAGGACCCCATTTGGCTGGGCATGGAGGAAAGGTCCTCTTCCTCCACTCAGGTTTTGGATGCAGCCGACAGCAGCAATGCCTTGCTGGGTGTTTCCACATCCTGGGGGAGGATGAGGCACTAGACTCCGCAGTTTTTGCTGGCAGCTTTCCCCAGTGCCAAACACACTATTCAAATGAGAACTATTAATCAGATCCAGGTTTGGGCTGCTTTTTTTCTGGCCACAAAGCCGAGTGGTTCAAGCCCATTCGTATGGCTTGTGGAGATGCTGAGCAGCTGGTTGAATTGCCCAGCTGCTTCTGTCCTGAGCCAGGGCTTGGCCAAAATGCCTAAAATACTGGGAAAGTGACTGAATAGGATCCTCCTCCCCTACTGAGCTGAACCTGTAGGATTCTGGAAAGCGTGCTGGCCAGCAGGTATTTGGTAAAATGCTAGCATCAACATTTGCTCCAACCACCAAAAGCAATCTGTTCAACGCTTCTCTGTGTTTAGGGGATCCTGAGCTAGCCACTGAGTTCGTGGGAATAGCCGTGCCCAGGGCTATGTTGTCCGGATGCCGTTTCCATTTAGGAAGCTGCCCGGGAACAGCTGGGCTTAGAGATGGGCTTAGCCAGTCTCTGAAACTTGGAGACCAGGGCTTCAGCTGGCTGAATCACTGAAAACTATGTGCTTGCTCTGAAATACAAAGATATTTTCAGACTATTTTCCACCCAGACAGATAACACATGCAGGGTGATTAACTGGCTCCATTTTTTCCACCTCTCCTTGTGGCTGGCTCTCCTGGCAACATCTCCATCCACTCTTTAAGATGCTTGCACTGTACCATGGATGCTTCCCCTTCTGGCAAATAACCATGCCAGTGATCAACGAGTGACACTGTCACCGTGGGCTGTAGACCCATGAGGAAGCATTTCATCAAGAGAAGAGATGGTTTTGGTGTGGAATTCTTTAATCTGTAGTCTCTCTAGGATGGAGAAAACTGCTCGTGAGACTGGCAGGGGAAGGAGGTGGCCTCTGGCAAGGGTGGCCTCTGCACCATTTTGGGGCTGTGCACAGAACTGGGGGTGTGCCCTGTGTACCAGGAGCTAGGGACACTCCATGGAAGGTGGTTTGCTAGCATTCTAAAGATTTGTGGCATGCCAGCAGTCTGTGCCATGGAAATGTCTTGGTCAGAGTCAGGTGTTTCATCTGGGTGGTTGGCTCTCTGTTTTCACTGGGGGGGAAAAGAGAGTTGGCAACAGTGCTATCTTACTCTCAAAGTGTGAATGTAGCATTCATGCATGGCAAACCCTTCTTTGCACAGGGTAGAATATAGCTCAGAAACATCGTGAGGTAAAGGGCAGTATCCAGGACCCTACAGAAGGTGTCTGCCTGGCTTATACAGGCAACAGAGAGCAGAAGGTCTTGAATACAGCCTGGACGAGACATCCTGCAACACCCCTGTGTCCAGGGAGCCAGGCTTTGGCCCATGAGGATCAGAAGAGCTCTAAGACACTGCTGTGGGACACCCATGGTGGCTGCAAAGCACCTGGGAAGGACTTGGCCGTGCAATTGGAGCCTGGCCGTGGACAGGGATGAGTATACGTGGTTCTTCTTGAAACAAAAGGCAGACCTTCCCCATGTCGTGTCTTGCAAAGAGGCAGCAGGGGAGCTTGTGCTGGAGGAGGTCGTGATGCTTGTAGGATGGGAGCTTCTGCTGGAAGATCTGGTCTTGGTAAAACAGCAATCTCTGAGCAAATGTTGGGGTGGGAGGAAAGCAACGATGCTGCGTGGGTTCCCCTGCAAAACCAGGGTGAATGGGACTGGATCACTCCCAGGGCGCCTGCACAACCAGCGTGTGACCCTGGTGCCGTGGGACATCTTGGGTGGGAGCTGGTAACAGCTTAGCCCAAAGAGCTCTGACACCCAGCAGCTCACCCTCCTTGTCCCCCGCTCCTACCCAGCCAGTGGGAACTGCTCGCATGGAATCTAAAGCAAACGCTGCAATGCTTGTCTTTTTGTTGTGAATAATGTCAGGCCTTTTATTTTTATTTTTTTTTTCTGTGGGCTATTGAAACAGCAGCTGTATTTCAACCAGCTGGCAGCGCTCTGGGAGGAGATCAAGTGTTCTTTAGCAACGTCGGGCCAGATCTAGGACTGGTGGAAATGGGTGTCATTCTATTTGACCCCAGCACTGAGCTGCTTTATACCAACTTTGAACTAAGCTGCCAGACCGAGGCTTTGGGGGATTTTTGGGGGGAGGAGAAGTGTTCTTTGTGGAGGTGAAATAGTCATGCATGCTGCTCGTGGTGTGTGTTGGAGTGGGAGGGCGAGGAGCTTGGCTGTGCTTTCAGGCAGTGGCTGGACAGGATTTTGGTTGTGTGGGGAGGTCCTGGAGCACTCGCTGTTGGATAGTCCTCTTCTGAAGCATGCAAAAAAACCCCAAAAAAACAAAACCAACAAACCCCCAAAAAAACCTATGAGATTCTTATGTGTCCAGTACACCTGGAGCTGTGTATGTGTGTATTGCTCCACTCTGCCTGTGCATGCTGCAAGAGCAGAACACCAGCTCTGCCAAAGCATCCACCCTTTCTGGGAAGTGTCCACGGCACCGTGTGCGTGTCCCACAGGGTACCCTGTGCCTCCCTCTGCCCAGGGCCACAGGGCAGGCACCAGCCCTTCCTATGGGCTTGGGAACAGCTTGTTTTGAACATCAGCGGCACGGAAAGCAGAGAAGGCAGGAGCGGATGGGCCCGTGGGCATTGCTGGCCTGTCTCCCTGGCACGGGCAGGAATCACTCCTCTGGCACTGCTGCCTGCAGGCACCTGCCCCTCTCCTGCTGACCCCAGGGCATGTGGGACCCCCCAGACCCACACTGTCCCATGCCCCCAGCCAGACCCCTGTCCCTTGCACCAGTGGTCTGAGGTAGCAAAGCTGCCCTGGGTGCTGGATCCATCTAAACAGGGTCTGCTCTCAGTGCTCAGCTCAGCCCTCCCGTCCTTCTGTTCTGTCTGCCCACTGGTGGGCAGCTCAGCGTGGAAGTAGGTTGAGAAGGATGTGGGAACCTAGAGAAAGCTGGGAGGAGTTGGAGGGAAAGGAACATGCTCAGATGAGATGTTTTGTTTTGGTGTCTTTTTCTTTGGGCTCCTTGATATACTCTGGTCATGAGGAACCATGCAACCTTTCTCCATTAGCAAACCCTGATTTCATTTTTTCTTCAATTTTTTTTTTGTTTTGGACCTTTGCTGTCAGAGGCACTGTATAAATCATCCAGCTTCTCTTGGAGATTTCCCTCTGCTTGGCACCTCTCTCTGCCCCAGAGCATCATGGCTGTGCCCTCGACACAGTGGCGAGTGGAACCAGCAGTGATGGGAGCAGTGGGGGTGGGAGGAAGGCACTGAATAAATCACACCTATGGATGGCTTTTTCTGCCTGACTTGCTTTCTCTTTTCTAGGAGCTGCACAGTGTTTATGGCATCGCACGTTTCTGCTCCGTCTCTAGGTTCAGGTGGGCGTGCTGGGCTGGGCTCAGAACTCGTTTGCATGGGTGGGCTTTTCCAGTGCTGTTGACATCTGCTCATCTTGGATTGCTTTCCAACCATTAAACCCTATGTGGCAAGAGAGAATTGAAGGAGGGGAGGACACCTCATTAATTTTTACTCCACCCTGCATCCTTCCCATCTCTTTCCTCTTGTGGAGACAGGGAGGAATATTGTTTTGCTTGCCCTAGGGGGAAATTAGATGCTATTTAATTGCCTACCACTGTGTAGCATGGCTGTTGGAGCCGGGGGCTAAAGGATGCTGTGCTTGGCTGTCATTGCATGACACTTCAGGCAGGATGCTGCATCCTGAATTGCAGCCCAGCTGTGTGCAAGGCGGGCTGAGCCCCAGGCACCCCCCTGCTTCTAGTTGCAGTTCCAGAAATCAGCCTCCGCAGGGTAAATTGTGCCCCAGCAAGGCCATGCTTTTTGGGGTTTTGGGGTTATTTTTTGAGTCTGGTGCTATTTTGCAGGTGGCATAGCAGAACGCTGCTCTGCAAAGCAGCTCTGTATTTAAAAGCAAAAGCCAGGCATAGGATGCCTGTTTTTAGCATTCCTGATATATTGAGATCAAAGGCAGTTTGCAAGGAAAATGATGGTTATTGCTACCTCCCAGAATGTCAGCGCAGCTTGGGATCTGAACAGCCACCTGGTGTACAGCCCTGCTGGGTCCCAGCTTGGCTCGTGCTGCTCTCCTGGGAATGGGACAGGGATGGGGAGAGCCAGGAGCTGGGCTGCCTTGGCAGCTCGTGCTGGTGGGAGAGGTATGAGCTTCCATCCTAGCCCAGCTCACAGTTTCCAACCCCCTGACAGTGCTGAGAGCAGCCAAGAGAGACTAGGACAGTCAAGTCCTCCCACTGATGGACATCTACTTTCCTTTTCAATGCCCCCAGCTGATGTTTTATAGGAGATTCAGATATTTAATATCCAAGGGCATTTTTTTTCCAGGTGGGCTTTTTCTAAGCAGGGACTTGAAAGCATGAACAAAGAACATGATGATGTTCTAAAAGCGGCTGTATTTTGCTATAGCTCAATCTAGCCATTGTGCCAAACGGAGATTTATTTCTCAATGAGATCATCCGCAGGAAGATGGACTGTGCTTTCCGAGCCGTAGTAGCGTTGTTGTGGCTGCTGGGCTGGTTTCAGGCAATGAGCAAGGCAGCGTTTGTCAGGAGAGGTAATACTTCTGTTAGACACGTTGGATTGCTGGAAGAAAAACAGGCACCCTGTTGGCACAAGGGAAAGGAAACAAGAAATGTATAAGCAGAGATGTGGCCAGCTTCAAACTGGGTACACAGGCTAGCTCTGCTCCTGGTCTGTCCTTGCTTTAAAGGTTTCTTGCTCCATCTCACACCTAAGCTGGACTTGGGCCAGAATCTCTGTGGGGTTTTCCCAGCTGTCTCAGTAGAAGATAAATCCTTTCCCTACAAATTTTAAGGATTTGACATCTGTGGTTTATCCATCTTAACCATCCTTTGTAAACAAGGCTGAAAGAGAAAAGATAAAATGCAGATGGTGCTTTTCGGAGCTTCCCACCCCACGGCACTGGGGAAGGTGTGCACTGGGTGGGAGGTGAGCCTGGCTCTTGAGGATGGGAGGCTGCTCTGGGAGCGATTAATGCAAACACCTGGAGAAGAGAGTGGCCAAATCTTGCCTTGATTGCTCCTGGTCTAGGGTAAGGGAGGGGTGATGAACCTGGTCCTGCTGCGGTGATGCACCACCTGGGAAATGTTGCTGGAGGTTTTCTGCAGAAAGGTGACTCCACCTTGCAGGTGTCACACCAGGGCTGGGGTGAAGCAGCAAGCAGACAGGACAGACAAAGATGCCTTTGTCACCGTTCCCCTGGCCTGCGGTGCCACCTGTCCCCGTGCCAGTGAGGTGCCTGTCTGGCTACCGAGACAAGAGGTCTGGGGTGGGGGGGACTGGCTGAGCAGCCAAGAGCTTCCCATAGCTGAAACTGGGTGGGAGTTGCTCTCTCACCTGGAGGTGCAGCATCCCTTCCGGATGGGGTACCCCTGAAGCTGCTGATGGGGCTGGCACCTTCCTTCCCAGCCTGCCTCCACATATTAGAGATGCTTATAGCAGGATGGGTGGCATCTCAATGTACATCTGTGCAAACCAGCAGAAAGGGGGGTGCAGGCAGGCAGCACCCAGGAACAGGATGAGCGTCAGTGCGTGGGTCCGCAGCAGGTGGGTACATTGCCAGCTCAGTGCTGCCTTGAATCACCAGCGCTCTGACCTGAAGGGCAGGTGATGCCCTTGCTCTGGGCTCTGCCAAACCAACCTCTACCCTGCAGAGCTGCCCCCTCGCTAGGATGAAGGGGAAGCTTGGGGACCCATGTGCAGGGGTGTCAGGACTGTAAGCTCTGCTCTGGAATGGGGGCATCCCTCCAGGTCTAGGATGAGCCCTTAGAAATGCCAAATTCTACCCAGGGGATGGAAAACAAACCCCCATGTCCTGGAATCTCCAAGCAGATTGTTCCACCAGCATGAAACCCTTTTAAAATTCGAGGACAGGAGAGGATGCATGGATCCTTAGGCTCATATTTTTTCTCCGGTTCATTGCTGCAGGGCAGGTGGAAAGCAAAATCAGCTGATACATTGCCCCCCCTTCCCCGCGATGCTGTTGGTGTCACACATTGCCGCTCCCGTTTTGGAAAGCACCTGGGACAGCATGAGTTAATTCTTCATCCCAGCTGCTTTTCTGCTCCAGCTCAGCAGGAAGAGGGATTGTGCTAGGCAAGGGGCACCATTGCATAGGAGGAAAAAAAAAAAAAAAAGCTTCGTATTCAGACCTTTTACCTAATTTTCAAAGGTTCAGACCTGAGGGCCATAGCAACATGAGCTACCAGCAGTGTGATTGGAGGTTGCGGGCTGTGCCGGGCTGCCCTCGCAGCCAGCCCCTGGCTTGCATCCTTGCAATGGGATGAGGATGATGCTGTGGCCAGTGTTGGCTTTCTGCCTCCCCCTTCCCCTCATCCATGGGATGAGCTTGATGCATGCAACTCTGGTTTTTTGGGTTTGGATTTTTTTAGGTTTTTTGGGGGGTTTTTTTTCAGCTGATTTTTTTTTTGCTTGGTTCAAGTGTGTTTTTCCTCAGCTTCTAGGAGCTGTTTAAAAAGTTCTTGGCACTTGTGAAATCCAGGTGGCATCCAGGAAAGACTGTTCTCAGGATGACCTGCCTAGAAATTAATAGGGTGGTAAAAACCCAGAGGGCTGTTTATATATTTGCATAACTCTGTAGAAGTGAGAGGGGGTGGCACTCTGTAGCTACAAAACAGAGTTTGGCTCAAAGGAGCTTGCGTCCAGCAATACTTTCCTTTTACCAAGGTCAAATAAGTCTTCGCAAAAAATATCCGGGATTCCTGCAGAGCAAAAGCAAAGATGTGACTTACAGCAATAGAGACCGAGATTTGCGAAATGTTCTTGCTAGGCCTGTGGCGTGCTAGTTCTCTTTCAAGATTTATGAGTGTCCTTCAGCTATTACGTTCATCTCCAAGTGTGGCCCATCCTGGAGCAACATCAAGCAGTCTCTGTGGGGAAAAGACCCACCTGATGAAGCTTGGATTTGCTCCCCACGGGATTTCTGGTCACCGACCGCTGGCTTTGGTGGCACTTCTACTCCGTGGTAGCACTGCAGAGCTGATGCAGCCGTGGGCTCAGTTTCTGCAAGTCATTGAGATCACATCACCCGTGGGGATTGTAGGAGCAACTGAGCTGATTCAAACAGAGCTAAGCTGCATTCCCCAGACCTTCAGGGTCACTCCAAGCTTCAGCAGAGCAGTTAAATTTGATTACACCTGTGTTACGTTTTTTTCATGCAGCAGGAAGCATCTTCCTTCAATCCTTGTTCCTCGATGAGCCACAAATTTAGCAAAGCATACGGTTAAGCAACTCACTGAATCCACTTAATTCTCTTTCAGCTGGGTTCCCTTTGTCACAGGGAAAAGTTTTTCAAGGCAAAGCTGACTGTTCTTCCTAGCTCCTGCATGGCAACCTCTGCTTATAGTTCCTTTCCTACAGAGGAGCACACCTTTCCGTGTGTGTTATGGATTTATCTTCGAGTCAGAATTAGTAGTTAAGAAAAAAGAAGGTTGATAGACTCCAGACAAAGGTACCTTTGTGTCTTCTGGAGACTTGCTGTGCTCAAAAGCTTTCTGCGCATCCCTGTAGCATTTGAACCCTGCCACAGAGCAGTGAAACACAGTTCATCCCTGGGGAGCTGTGTGCAGAGAGGATCAGCTTCCCCCAGATTTTCATAAGCCACAGAATTGGGTATTCGGCTGTTTGCATTATTCTAGTACTCTCATTTATGTATAAAGAAATTCGCAATTTTTGATCCATTCATCTTAAAGAAGACCTATAGCAACATTTCTGTACTTAGGTGTCTGTTGAAAGCAAGGTTGTCTCTTCAGCCACATCCTACTCTGGTAATTATGAGCCAGCCAGTGGTCACATAGAGCTGTTCTGAACATATCCAGAGGTCTCATTTTGGAACTGGATAGCTTTTGGGAAGAAAGCAGTTGCAGGAGAGCTGCTGTATGAAATGACCTTGTGTCATGTTTTAGAGGAGTCATTCCCCACCATTCCCTGTCCCTTCCATCTCATTTATAGCGTACTTATGTGCCACTGGATTGGTGCAGAAAAGCCTTGAAAGTTTGGAGCATCTCTCTTTTGCAGGCACTGAGCAGCCAAGAGCAGGACTGCTCACTTGCGTTCAACTTTCTGTTCTTAAGGAATCATTGGAATATGACTAGGATCCTTACCAAACCAGGTTCATCCAAAGTACAAGGCCATATGAATTGTTTGCAGAACTCCAGCAAACAAACAGCATTCCTCCTGGTTCCTTCTTCGCCTGCTTTAACTCCAGTGGCCAGCTCAAGCAGAGGCCACAGAGCTGGGCAGCGGGGGGGTGACAGCCTTCAGCAAGTGTTGGACTGTGCCCAGCTTCACAGGGGAAAGCACCATGGAAACAACATCTGGCTGGAGCCTTGAAATTATGCATTTGGGAGAAAAAACAGAGTGCCTATTACATTTGGGGATCTAAATATAGAGGGGAGACCTGCTGTGAACCAGGCTTTTTTTTTTTTTTCTTGAAGCCATTCGCCATGCTCTGGAGTAAGGTGGGGAAAATGGATGGCAATAATGGGGATGAAATAAAAGTGTGGGAGACTGGCATCCTAAAGCTTAAGGGTTGGACTACAAGAGGCTGAAAGCTGTAATGACTTTCTGTGCCCCAGGAAAAAAGCAGGTGACACAGGGCATGGCCAGAGCTCTCAACACCTGATGTTTCCATTGCTTCAGGAAAGTCCTCTTTGGTCAAGCTGGTCATTTGCCCAAAGAGGAGAGAAAAATTTGCATGTGTCTTGTTTGTCTCGATGCAGACTAGATGGCCAAAAAACCTTGTTATTCCAACCAGCCTGCCTTGTCCAGCCATCGCTGCTCTCCAGAGCATGTCTGGGTGGTTTCTTTGCTGATGGACATCCAGGGGTCAGCCCCACGAAGCATGTGGCTTACATCTACAAAATGTCAATCTAGAGCTAAATTTAAATACCAAAATGTAACGTTCAGAAGCCCAGAGAATAGCCCAGTCCCTGTGTCCAGTGGCTGCCTCTAGCCAGCCCTCCCTTTGGCAAGGAAGAAGCTGTTTGTTTTCCAAGGACTTCCTAGGCCAGCTTGGAAAAATAACCCCAGCGAAACCCTCCCTGCCCGAGCACAAGGAAGCAGCACCCTCCGTTCCCAGATGTGCAGGAGGGAAGCACCCAACGTGACTCTTCCTGCTGATTCCCTTCCAGATGTGGAGTGGCAAGGAGCCCAAAGCAGCCCGTTGCCAGCTGGAAAGTGGACTGGGAAGCGGGCAATGGAGTCTTCCTCTGGATCTCACTGCTCGTGGCTGGGGGAAGCGGTTTGGGCTGCCCTGCCTGCTATTCTGCTATTGAGGGGGCTCCTTCTGTGCTACAGTGAGGAAGTGCTCCTCCAGCATAGGTGAGGATGCCTTCCCTCCCAGACACGTCTTCCCCTTCCAACAGCCCTTGGTCCCTATCTTCTCCTCAAACAGCCCTTGGTCCCCATCTCTTCCCGCTCAAACAGCCCTCAGTCCCCGTCTTCTCCTGAGCAACACCAGCAGGGCTGGACTCTACTAAAACCCCTGCAAACAACTTGATGGGATGGAGACCCCTCACCAGAAGACCCATCCCTCTGCTCAGTCCTCATATCCCAAGGACGGGGGTCAACATGAAGCCAAAGTGTAATGCCAAGGTCATGCCAAGCAAGTCCCAGGTAAGCTAGCGACACTGCGGGATGAATTTAGAGATTTGAGGCTGGGGGTGTTTTGGGTTTGACTGGCCCATGAAAGGTGCCTTTTTTCAGGCAGTGCAGGAAGGGGCTGCCTGCGGGCACAGTCACCTCTCATGGTGCTGGCGGGCGATGCGAGACAGAGCCCCACACTGCATGACCCTGTTTGGCCATACCTACCCGGTGGAAAATTCCTGCCCATGGGCAACATCCTTCTGCCTTTATTTTTAAGCAGTTGTCTAAGGACATAGCTAACACATGGAGATAATGGGTGCTGACAGGAGCCTGGCTTGGGTTTTTGCCTGGGCTTACATGATGTTTGTCATTAAAGGAAGGTGGGAGGGGAGTTTGATGGAGGGAGGGAATGAAACCACACAGATATGATGGGAGAGACTGAGCCTGCAAAGGGGCTGGAGCTCTCAGATGAGGTCACAGGAAGGGATGCTGACGCTAAAAGTCAGCGTCAGGATTGCTCATAGGCATGACATCAACGTGGGTTCGCTCCCCCAGTGTCGGGGAGGCTGGGGACAGGGTGTTCTCACGCGTGGGCTGAGGATCCAGCCCTCGCCCAGTGTCAGAGCTGAGCCATCCCCACGTGGCAACAGTGAGGAGCACTGGGAGAGGTCACCTTAAATTTGGGGCTGCTTGTGGCACTTCCCTGCAGCTCTGCAGAGGCACACTGCTCTTCCTTTTCACATCCTTCCCTTCCCTTTCTCTTTTCCCCTTATTTTTATGCAGCATGGTCCCAGAGCCCACCCAGTTGGGGTAGATGCTGTGCTTGAACCTTTTTTTTTTCCCCCAAAGTGAATTTTCCACCAGGCAGCAGAGGTGCTTTGTTTGACTCATTGTTTCCAAGGGAAAAATGCACACCAGGAAAAAACCCAGTAGGTGCACATTACCTTTCAGCTTGAAGCTGTTTCACTTGCCATGAAAGAACGGTGCAGGAGTCTTTGCAAGATTAGATCTTGTAGTTTGTCTTCCTGATTGTGTAAACATATCTGAGGGAAACCTTTGCCCTGGTGGCAATTCAGGGTAGTTTCCAGCCTATCTCCAAAAGAAATCTTGAATAAAAATAGAAAGATTTGGACATGCAAAACACCCTGAAAGACATAAACAATCTGTCTTAAGAAGGGATGTATTTAAAGAAAATCAGTGAGCAAGGAGTATCAGGAGATGCTGGACCTCTGAAAGCTCATGCTGGAAGTCATGATACAAATGAGGGTAATTCAGGTGAGGCACCAGGTAATGCCTAGGTAGGAATGATACTCTTCCAAAAAGGGAAGGAGAATAAATGTTTTATACCAGGCTGTAAAGCCAGGGCTGTCCTCCTTATTGTGTGATGCTGGATATGCAATCCCCATCCAGACCAGCTTTGAACCAGCCTCTGCAAGCACTCGCCTCCCTCTGCCCTGCGCCGCCAGGACCAGGGGCATGGAGGGGCTCGGGGAAGGGCAAGTGCAAGCAAGCCAGCGGCAAGTCACATCCACTGCGTGCCCAGGAGCATCGAGGCTGAGGAGGTGGGTCTCAAAACAGAGGCACCGTTCCCGCCTGGGCTGACCTTTCCCATTTCTCAGGGGTACTGCTGGGATGTTAATGGGGATGCAGGAGAGGCTGTCTGGGAGGAATCCCAGCAGTGATGTATCTGCCCAGTCCCAGCCCTTCTGCCCAGCGTCCCACCCCACTGCAGTGGCATGCTAGCGAGAAGAAGATCCCCGGTGAAGTGTTACTGCCAAGGGGTGGGTGGTAGACCTGGGGCACCCTGCCATCTCACTGAGTCTGCTGGCCTAGACATGAAAGAAAAACAGAGGTGGGACCTACTGACCCAGCAACTGCCACCCCAAAGTCTGCTGGCAGGGAGAAGACTTGTTGGTAGGGCTGCAGGAAACAGCCTGAACTCCCTCCAAGAGGATGTGTTCGGGGGCTGTGCAGGGAAGTTTTCCAGCATGAGTTTCTGGGTAGCAGAGTGGTGTCAGAAGGGTGAAGTGTGTCTGTGCACAGCCTGGAGAGGGGGGGAAAAAATCTTCCTGCTCCATCTCTTCCTCCCTCCCTGTCTGCCAGCTGGCGTTGCAGCATCGTCTGCTGTACAAACCCTGGTGCCTGGGTCTGGACGCTGCTGTCCTGGTGCCTGGGTTTGGAAGGGATGCTCAGGGCTTGCAGCTGACTCACACCCTGTGTCCCTGCACGGGTAAAGGGTTCATAGACCGCCCAGAGAGTCTGGACTCCAGGACTTTATCCATCCCAGAGGGGCTGGATGGGGTTCTGGTGTCACCTGAGCAGCCCAATGGCACAGGGCAGAGGAAACCCAGGGTTTAACCATCCCAGCAAAGGTTTGGAGACCTCTGGCATCTCCAGCAGGGCTGCCACCTCTGCTTTAAATTAAGAGACAGGAACAGTTAGAGTTGGGGGTGGGGGGGGAGGGAGTGAAGAAGAATTAAAAAAATGGATGGGGCTAGCCCTGTGCTGGAGGTGGGAGATGTATGGCCAGGGGAGGAGGAGGAGGAGAGCGAGGAAGGGGTGGCTGCTGCTGCCAGCTGCTTGGGTAATATCGTTGGTGGTCACGTGCAGAGATCTGCTTTTGGCATAGCCCTGCTGTTTGTGCAGCGTGGGGAGGGGGTGTGAAATCAGGTCCCGCTTCCAGGAATCCTCCCGGCACAGGATATGCGTCGGGGAGCTTGTAAACATGATACAACCGCTGGCATGTAACTCAATCGGCTCCCTGCGTTAGCTGCTCCCTGCCTGGGGACCTCGCTAGTCCTGAGGGCTTCTCGGGGCGTCACAGCATGGGACGGTGTGTCCCAGGGCATGGGGCAATGTTGGCGAGGGGTCAGGAGAGATGGGAGCCATGGTGGGGAGCTGGCACCGAGGGTCTGGGGAGGGGGAGGATTCTCCAGCCTGGGCTGGGTGGATATTCCATGGGTGCAGCTGCTGTTTGCAAACCCTCTGCAGCCTCAGCCGCGGGCTCCCCAGGTCAGAAATAGCCACTTGGCCAAGGAGCAAACATCTCTCTGGCCCTCCCTCCCCTTCCCCACCTCCCCAGCAGCCTGCACCCATTCACAGACAACGGCAGCAACGCTGCACCGGCTGCCAGCGTGCCTCGAGCTGCTCCTCATCTGCCTGCTTGCAAAAACACATCTCACTTGGGCTTTTTACCCCCCTCCCTCTCTCCCCTGCTGCTCGGGAGAGCTGCTTTATTGCTGGGTGCAGGGAAACCATGACCTCCATCGCCTGCTGTCCTCTCCACCTCTCTGTCCCCGGGAGCGGCTGTGGGCTGGCATGTGGCTGGGGACATGCGAGGGGACACGTGAGGGGACATGGGGGTGAAGGCAGGGAAGTGGGTCCTGATTTCCCGGTGTCCCCGGATGCAAGAGGAGTGGGAAGGAGATTTCGCAATCATGACAAATTGTATTAATTAGACTGGTGTCGGGCTTATGGATGGTTTCTGCTGACAACCTCAACACGGGGGGCTGAGTATTGATGAGCCCAAACGTGAGACCTGGTGACACGTGGGGAGGCAGGAATGGGGGTGAAATTAGTTAATAATATGGAGCATAAAGCCGCACAGGTGAGGATGGGGAAGAAAATGGAAGATCCCATGCCCAGGTCTTCAGCAAATTGGCCCCAGTTTTATCTCTAAATATATTCCTCAGCTGAGACTTGGAAAGAACAGGATCTGCCTCCCCCCTATCCCCCCCCCCCTCCTCTTTTTTTTTAAAACCCTCAGCTTAATTTCTTTTGTAAAGACAGACCCAGCCAGGGGAGGCAGGGCTTGGCGGAGTAGCCCTCAGCGGGAAGTGGGGTGGGTTTTGTGCCGCTCACCAGTTTATTTGTATTTTTAGAATGTGCCACAGGAACAAGGTCACCAGAGTGAGTGAAATTCCACCCTGGAGTTGCTCCCTGTCCCCATCCCACTCCTCGGGGACATGCTGGAGTTAACAGCTGAGCTGGGGCTCAAGTGTCCCGGCCATGGCGGTGCCCGGCAGAGGCGAGGGGCTGGGGGGCAGCTGGGTGTGGGGTGCTGGGGGTCCAAGTGGGAGAGCTGGGGACCAGCAAGGTGGTGGGCAGAGGGCAGCCCTCCTGCTGTTATCATGCCTAGAAGAGCCCTCCTGGGAGTGAGGGTCTGGCCATGCTGTGCTGGGGACCCCATCCCAGGGTGGCACAGGGTGCCTGAGAGCTCGCCATTGAAAGTTATCCCAGCGGGGGATGTGTTGGGTAGGACGATGGGTGCCTTGCCTTGAGGGAGCTGGGGGTGTGAGGATGCTGGGACAAGACTGGGACAAACTGGGGAGGGGTGAGGAGCTCAAATAAGCTGATGTGGAGGCCAGGGTGTACCATGCTTGCTCAATGGAGTGATGAGTAGACAACATGATGCGTCAAAAGCTGAGGAGGGGGGAAAAAAAAATTGTAAATGTGGGGGGGCTTGAAATGTTGCAGTACGTCTCCTCGAGAACACACCTCGGGTCTCTTCTTCATCATCGTCTCATCTTCATCATCTCCAGCAATGAGTGATGCAAGTGAAGCATCCCACTGGGGCTTTGTGAGTCAGGCGGGTGGGAGCCCCACCTCTTGGATCACTTGGATCCGTTTCCCTTGCTGGGGGTGATGGAGTGACAGCCCCATGGCGTGGTTGCAGGGGAAAATCATCACTGTATGAGCTCAACCTGAAATAAAGAGAGAAACTGTCCTCTGGGATGGTGACCCCACCAGAAAGTGTAGCAAGAGGAGCTCCCAGAAAGAGCAGAAAGCGTCAGATCCTCACTTTCAGGCAACTAATCCGCACAGCAATCAGGACAAGACCATGCTGAGAGCTGTTGTTTGAAAGCTGCTCCTCCTGAGGTGTGAAACACCTTCCTCTGCTATTTCTGATGATCTTCTAGGAGATAGTTTTCCCTGCTGGAGCCCCCCAAATGCTTGGCATCAGCTGGTTCAGGTGGCTTGAGGACCCAGTGGTGATCACATCCGCAAGGGGCCAGTTGCCTTCACCCAGAGATTCCTGCACTCATGGCAGTCAGTAGGACCAACGCTCCAACCACACCTTGGACCTCCAAGGTAGTGACGAGGACCCCTCTGCGAGAGAGCCGAGCCCCAGGAGAAGGGGATACAAAGCACCACTGGTTTTGCTGGAAACACGGCGCAGCCTCTGGGAATAACGTACCCTGTTGTGCATGGCCTGTCGCTCCCTTAGCCTGCCCTTCGATCTCAGACTTGGGGACTCTTTCCTGAGATGTCCTTCCCCAGTGTGGTGGCATGGATGATGATTTGGGGAGAGGGTGGCCTGACTCTGCTGGGTGGGGTAAGGGATGCCCCATGGGCATGCTGGGCCCCTTCTGCCTGACCATGCTGGGAGCAAAGGCTCCCCTCCACCCTGTGCCCACACCTTGCCTCCAATGTCCCACGGTTTTGGGGTGATTTCTCCCCTCTAATGCACAACCCCTCCTGGGTGCTATGCTGCCAGTCCACATCTCTGCTCCAGGGCATCCCCTCTGTTTTTTTTTCCCCAGACCTTCTTCTCAGAGATTCATCCTCTTTTTTCTTTTTTTTCCCCCCAAAGCAGACTGTTTCCCCTAACAGCAAGGGCTCAGCCACCACCAGCTGAAGGCTCACTTGGTTTCCCTTCTGCATGAAACTTTCCATTTGTGCTTTTCATCTCCCCAGCCAAGGGAAGTGCCTGCTCTCCCCAGCCTCCTGCCTGCAGAAGCGTGCGGGAAACGTCTGCCCTCCTGTGTTCAAAGTCCCCTCCAAAGACAAGCCAAGGGTGCACTGACCTCACAGAGTAAATATTTTCCATGACATCTCCTTTCAGGCTCTGTACCTATAGCTGACCTGCCCCTGGGTTTGCAGCCAGCCTGCCCGAGCTCCGCCGGTGCAGGGAACAGGGCTGGATTCTGTCCTTTCCTTCCTTCCGGACGTGTCCCCATGCAATGTCACTGCGAACTAACAGCCTGAAGCTTTCCGTGACCCCTCTGTACCCCCCCCAAGGACTCTGCTGGCAAACGAGGTGACTTGTGGGCCAGCGCTGCTCCCCGTAGACACTGAATCCTGCCGGCTCGCTGCGATGGTTTCTCCGACACCTCCCCATGCCTATTCAGGGCTCTGACACACTTGTGGCTCTGGGCTGCTGCCAAGCCAGCTGGGATGCTGGAGGCAGAGCCTTGGAGCAGGTGCGAAGCATCTGTGGACCAGAGGTGGGATGCAGGGAGGTTGTTTTGAAGTGAGGGAAACCTGTCACCAGGCAAAGGAGGGGACACTTATTGACTCCATATCCTCACTGCTCACCCAGCTGGATGAGAAGGGACGGATGAGCCAACAGGGATCGTCCCCCTTCTGCCTATCACTGCTTTGGCTGTGTTGTTCCCCTACAGACGCCTTCCCCCTTCCAATGGACAGTCACGGCTGGTGCAGGTCCCCGGCGCATCTTGGCAGCTGGATTTACAAGGCAGGTATTGCAGAGCCCAGGGCTCTTCATGGATGAGTTTGTTTGCAACCATCAATTGTCAGTGGTTTGCTAAGAGGCGATGCTGTGGCTGTTCTCCTGTCAGGGCTTTCAAACCAGCTGCTGGTTCCCAGGCCCAGCATGGTCTCCCGAAGGGAACCAGGGCATTTCTTGCTGCTGTGTATAGGATTGGATCCCTTCGGATTGCATCTCTACCACCCTCCTCTTATAGAGCAAAGAAAAAACACAATATGCTGCCAGAAATAATGCCAAGCGTGCAGCACGCACCAAGAGGTGTCAAAAGATGCTCGTGTCAGCCTCACGCTTTGAATATGGGGGAAGAATTGTCAAAGCAATTTGCTGTGGGTGTTTCAGAGCCCTTATTTCTAGGGCCAGGTCTCACATACAGCAAAAGTGCTTCTGCAGGCCAGGAGAGGAGAACAGCTCTGTCCTTCCTCCTGGCAGCTCCTCCCTCGTTCTGCTGCACGGGAGAAGTGCCATCCTTATCTATAGGGTTATTAGTGTTAGAGAGAAAATTAATATTAAACATCTATTGACCTGGGTGGTGTTAGAGGTTCTTTTTTGGCTTTTTTGCAATTTTATTTTTTTTAAACAGATCTCTTTTCGACAGCCAGGGAAGTGTTTTGCACTTGCTCCACAACTTCATGGGAATGCTTAAGGATGTGCTGGGCTGGACCAGGGCTAGACCAGCCTGTGACTTCCAGATATTTTCATCCACCTGCCTCAGAGCAAGTGACAGACCTCCTCCCTCCATCCTGTGCTCTTGAAGAAATGCGTGTGCACGTGCGTGGTGCCCAGCTCTCCCCTACGGCTGCGAGCTCCAGTGCTCTCGCACTAAAGCATCAAATGAACAGGCTGCTTTCCGTGAGCTGGAAAAGAGAGGGAGCTCATTTTCCTGTGCACAGGAAATGTATGTGTCACTGGCACGTTCTTTGCACCTATTTTTGTCTTCTCCTTGAAGGAGATGTGTCTCCTTACTCTTAAGCAAGTGCCACGCTCCTCCTTGTGAACACCAGGGTGGATCTCTGCTCCTGGGAGGACATGGATGGTGCATCCCACCCGAAGGTGACATCTCAGTGTTGGGGGAAATTGCTCTTTTCTGGGAGTAGTCTGCCTGTTGGACATAGCAGGTTTTTGGGGGGTGTGCTGCTGCGTATGTTGGAGGTTGCCACTTGGCTGGATGTGTAAATCTTGGCCTTCCTGGAGGCCTGGGTCTTCCCTGGGGCTGCTGCTCTGTCTCCTCACATTTCTGGGGAGAGGAAGCTGTGGCGAACCTCACTGCAAACACAAATTAGCTGGATTTTTGTTGCTTTTTTGGGATGGGTTTTTTTTGTGTGTGTGTGTTCAGTTTGAACAATAAAACATCTGTTCCTGAGCCCAGCAGCTGGACCAAAATGAAATGACGTTAGCATCAATTATCCTCCGGGATGGGGAGGCTGATGGGAGAATGGTGCAGATTTCCTTCACGCTGAATAACAAACAAGAACAGCTTGGTTCGGTGGCTTGTGTTCCTGGAGGGTCTCCAAACAACCCTCCTGATCGAGCCCTCGCTTTGGGACACCCGCTGGTGTGCACCACTGCTCTGGGTACCAAACATCATCCATGGGGTGAGTGGGGGAGATGCTTCCACACCCGCTGGAGAATACAACCCATTTTTTTGGTGGAAGGGCTTGTGGAGATTTTTTCCAAATGTGCTGCCCCAAAATCAAGACATGGCTCTGATACAAAATCAAAGTGCTTTTTCTGGGGGAGGCTGCAGGGGTGCATCCGCCTTTTGCAGGGCAGCTGGGACATGGGGTTCGCAGCAGGATGGGATGATGCAGAATCACGCTCCCTGGGTACAGAAAGGGACTATTAACGGGGAGAAAGGGGTGGGGGTGGGAAGCGATGGATCACAATGGCTCTGATTTGTTGGCAGTTGCAACCTGCAGTCCCTGGCAGCACCTCAAAGCAGCTGCCAAGTGCCAGGCGGTGGTGATGCTTTGGCGCGTGATGCGGGCGCCTGACCCTGGCGTAAGGCTCGGACACAGGCTGCCTGCTGGGGACAGCACCCCCCCGCCCCGGCTTCTCCTCCTGGGGGCCCTGTAGAGGAAACCCAAGGGTGCTTGTGATGGGTCGAGTGCTCCAGGAACACGGTGGCTTTGCTTTCCAGGGCTCTTCATCAGCCCTGCTAACCAGGTCTGGGTAAATTTTACATCTTATAGGAGCTGGGTTGACTTTCTGCCCAAAGTTGGGTGAATGCATCCATGGCTGTGGCTGGGGTGGTGTCAGGCTCCAAGCCAAGGATGCACATGCACACAGACACACACACAAAAATTCCTCTCATCCCATCCTGAACAAGCTCACTGGAAGAAGGTTATTTCCCTGCATTCTGGTAGCACAGAGAAAAGCCATGACTGGGGGAAAACTCAAGGACACGATCCCAGAGCAGCATTTTGATGAGCAAGCTGCTTTCTACCTGTGCAGACAGATGCCTGAAGAACTTAACGCAGGCTTCAGGAAATCATTTGGGCTGCTGCAATTGTGAAGCCTCTAAAATAGCTTTCCTGCTCCCTGGAGAGCTGTGAATTTTTAGGCCTGGCAGCTTCCAGCACCCCGCGGGTAAGGTACAGCTGCTCATCGTACAGAAGCTGCCCGTGGGGCCAGGATGGGGGAAAATGGGGCTTAGGGGGCTCGCTAACTCCAGTGATACTTGTCGTGAATTTTTGGAAGGAAAAGTCCCCAAAAATACTAACTCAGAAGAGACTTGGCAGAATTAGGAGCAAAAGTAAAGTAAGTTTTAGCTTCTAAAAAATAAAAAATAGATCACTTTGTCCCAAAGCAACTGAACTTTCCCCAGTACGTTTATTTTTTGCTATTTGATGTACTGTACCTCAGTATGTTTTCTCAAACCTTACAAAAGTGAGTGTGTCATCATTCTGTTTGCCCGTCCCTTCCCTCTGAAATACGCTGAACTAGCTGATTTTGGGTAGATCTGGCAAAAATATTAATTCCTCCTCAATATTCAGGTCTTTCTGGTTGCAGGAAAATAAGTTACAGTGTAGGAGGCTGGGCTGATCTCTTGCAAAGAGAGAGAAAAGCTTGTTGGGTTCCTGGTTCCCCAAAAAATTCTTGCTTGGTGTTGACCCCATCAGCTGGAGCATGGGGCAGTCAGGGAGGTGTCCGAGTGGGCAGCCTGAATGGGGATGGGAGCAATCAGAGTGACCAGGCATTGGAACAGGCTGCCCGGGGAAGTGGTGGAGTCACCATCCCTGGAGGTGTTCAAGAAACGTGCAGATGTGGTGCTTCAGGACATGGGTGGCGTTGGGTTGACGGTTGGACTTGATGATCCTTGAGGTCTTTTCCAACCTTAATGATTCTTCTATGACCCAGGATGCCCCATGCAAGACAGGGGTGGGTGATGGATTTAGTAAAAAAAAGTTTTTTCCTCCCCCTAAGGCTGGATTAAGGAAGATTTCGTCAGCCAGATGCAGAACTTGGTAATCCTTTCATGTCAGGGTGAGGAGGGCTGTGCCGAGAGCCCCGGGGCTGTGTGAGAGCTGGGGCTGCCTCCGAGTATCTCTCCCCCTCCCAGCCTGGCAGCACAAACAGCCCGGAGAGACCCTCTGGTGCATCGTGGTCTGGAGTGATGGAGACGAGATAAAGGCTGAGGTCCCTGCATCCTCCAGCGATCCAGCCGAGGTCTCTCCCTTTCTTCTTTTGACCCAGTTTGCCATGGCCTGCTTTTCCCAACCTGCTTTGTAATCCTAAGTAATAGGAGGCAGATGCTGAAATGTCTCTTGAGGAGCTGGACCTTAATCCCTACCTACAGCTCTGGTGCTCTGGAGCCCTGTAAACCAGCTCACGGCTGTGAGGACTGAGCCACCCGCCCATCACCCTCCCCTATCCAGGGCAAAACATGCCCAGAGGGGTGCGGGGAGGTAGGGAACAGGGTTTTGTTGTCACCAGGCAAGGAACCAGTTGGGCAGGGCTGGGATATAAGGCAGCCACCTATAGATCATTACCTGAGGAGGCTACGGGGAGCTGGATGGGGCAGAAAAAGCTGAACAAGGTGCAGGAGGGGCACAACGCACGTAAAATGCAGTTACATGCCTAGGAGAAATGAGGTGGGGAAGGGGCAAAAGCAAGGCAGGGGCAGTGTGCTGTCAGCCACACGGCATCTGAGACACTGGTGGGATGCTCCAAGTGGGCAGTGCCCAGGCAAGGAACGCAGGGCTGCTGCCAGTGCAGGGCACAGCCTCAGGCTGGGGTGAAAAATGTCACAATAACATCTGCATCCCACCTCAGTGGGGGTTTTGTGGTCTATGGGGCTCCCATTCAGCCCAGGAGGGGTGTCCACCCCCACCGGGGCTCAGCATGGCAGCTCTGGGCATCTGTGGGGCCTGGAGTTCTCCCCGTGTCCCCCTCCCCTCTTCATTTCAACACACCTCCAGCTTGTTTGCACACCTCAGAATGTTCCACCATTATCAGTGTTTGCACTTTTGCCACTGTTTGTGCTCATTGCACTTTAAAGGCAATAAAGTCAGGCTTTGTTTGCTCACAAGGAAACCATTTTTGGTTTTTGGGGTTTTTTTTTTTTTTTTTTTTTTTTTTTTTTTTTTTTTTTTTTTTTTTTTGTCCTGACTCGACAAACCAGCTCTGGCCCTAAAACATGGCCCCAACCTCCCCTTCAAGCCCTGGGCCTGCTTGAGCTCCTAGGGACGATGTCCCCTGGGGAAAAGGGGCTTTATATCTGCAAACCTCCCAGGCTGGCACCTTGCATCCCCCCATGACTCCGCCTGCCATGGTGGGGGGGTTGAACCCAGCATCCCCTCCTTTTCACCTTTCGGCTGGTCTCCTGAAACCAGTGACCAAGCTCTCCTGGGTGACGCAGCCCTGCCGGGACCTTTTCCAAGTGAACTGGCATCACCCCCAGCAAAGCCGCTTCACCCCGACTAAGTCCTGGGGCTGATGGGAGCAGCAGGGGGCCAGGTGCTGCTGACGACACTGGGTGATGCTGGTCCCACCGGTGTGGGGATGCCACCTCACCCGTGGCCAGCCACCTGCCACTGTCCCCACATGCCGACACCACCTCCTGCGTGCTGGCTGCGATGTGCTGTCGCCAGCTGGTGGGTTAAACATTAACGAGCAGGGGCCAGCGTGAGGCCAGATTAATCCCAGGAGTGCCTCAGGGAAGGATGCTGTTTCTGGAGGAAGCAACGCTAAGAAAGTGCTGCACAGGGACCCTCTCCCATCTGGCTGCTCCTCCATCCCCACTCGCAGAGAGCCTTCCTCCATCCTCCTTCTCACCTCCCCATCTACTTTCTCCACCTCTCAGGCTGGTTGAGCAGGGACTCACTCCCTGCACAGGGTATTTTACACCTCCAAAGGCTGCACTGCCCGAGGAGGAGCTGCTGGGGTGTGCGCTGAGCCTTTTGGGGTGATACCCTCCTTGGTACCACTCCAGCATCCTCGCAATGGGGCAGAGCCTATTACAAACCCTGCTCCCCGCAGCCCCTGGGGCTCAGTGCCTGGGGAGTGACTGCAGCTGTGCGTTTTTCCTGGAAGGACAACACTTCTTGCAACCAATTTCTCAATTCGGTATTTTCTCCGCCCCGTCGGTGCACACATCAGGTCTCAAAAGCGCAGCCGCAATGGCTCAGCACCAGGAACACGGGACAGCCTGGAAGGGGACAGAAAAGGCATAAGCCACCCAGCTGCAAAGTGGGGATTAAGCTTGGCCTCCCCTGACACCCCCCCCCTCCTCCCCCCCCCAAAAAAAAGAAGGGCTGGGGAAAAGGCAAAACTTTGTCTTGTCTGGAAATAATGGCAGCGGCTGGCTCACAGCATCCCCAAAATGTTGGTGCTGTGCTGCGTGGCTGACCCTGCCCTCTCCTGGACACTGTCTCTCTGGCACCTTCGGGAAATTCCCTAGATCTTGAAATGCTCCCCCACCCACCCCCTGCCCCCTGAGAAATGCAGAATGAGCTGTTTGAGGGGCACAGCTCACCCTGGTCTGTTGGGCCAGAGAGGCTGGGGGAGGATGGTTGCATCTCGGAGTGGATTTAGGATGTGAACTGTGCTCCGTGGGCACATGGAGGAGCCCCACGAGCTGCTCAGGGGGGACCACAGTGGGGATGAGAGCCTGTGGCTGGGGGACATGGCCATGGGGCAGGATAGGACTAGTCAAACTGCCGTCACCAGCAGCACTGAGCTAGGGCTAACCCTCGTTTTCCTGTGGCAATCATGCATTTGCGCTCAATGCCTCAATTTGTTCCCCCAGGTCCTGGAGTACAGGGACACCCCTGGTGCCTGGGCACAAGGGATGCTGCTGGCACGGCGGTGTGGGGAACGACGGGAAGGTGACAGCTGTCCCACCACACCCTACAGCTGGTTTTGCTTGGTGTGCCATTTATTTTGGATGGCTGCTGGTGTCATCTACAAATAAAGCAAACGGTGTGCCTGAGTCAGCTTTAAATCCATGTGTTGTGTTCACTGGGATGGCCAGTTGGGCTGGGATCACTAATGGGAAGCCCAGCTAGGACAGGGAAAGGTGTGTCCTGATGCATCCTTGGCAAGTAAGCCCTGGTGGCTCCCTGAATGTCCCATTTTTTTTCATGGGGATAATTTTCCAGACCAGCAACAACCAGTCTGCCATGCTGTAACTTCTAGCTGCGCCCTCCATCTCGGATGGGACAGACAATGCAAAGCGGAGGCAAAACCTGGCTGCCTGCGGATCCAGCGCTGCATCCCCCAGCCTCCCAATTTTTTTGCAAGCCAGGGTGGATGTGACTTGCTCTGGGGAGGAGGCACCTGCCACAGCTGTAATTCCCAGGACTGGGAGGCATCCTGGGACGTGCCTGGTGCTGCCTGCTCCCACCCAGCGTGGGCTGAGCTGTGCAGGTGGGCACAGGGCACCTGGCACACACCAGCGCTCGGGGAGCTCATCCTTGCCCAGCCTTGGCGGCAGCTCCCATTCCATCCCGCCCTCCCAGAGCATCTCTCCTCCACCTCCTGCCTCTGCTGCCAGCTCTTCCCAGTTTGCAGGTCTGGACCAGCACTCCTGGCAGTCCTCCAGGCTCTGACAGTGATCATTTTCCAAAGAAACTGTGATGCCAATGTGTTGCAGGCGCTGCAGTGGGGTGCAGGCGCAGGGGACTAATCCTGCCTTAGCCCAAACCCAGGGGCTGCAGCGTGGGGTGAGCTCGGGCAGGGGACACGCTGTTGGGTAGGAGACATGCTCTGGTCCCTGTAACACAGTCCAAAGCCCACAGGCAGGGAGCACGGGGCAGCATGAGCATACCCGTGGTGCTAATTGCTGCCTGTAATCCCAGGATTATGTTTTACCACCTGTTATATCCCTCTTACAGCTCCCAGCTCCCTTCCCTAGCCCAGGCCATACCAGAGCACAGCAGCCTTTGGGATCCTCCTAATTCCATGCTATTATTTTTCTTTTACATCCCTTTTTTTTAAATGCAATTTGAAACACGTGACATAAGGACACCGCTCAGCTCAGAGCTGTCTTTCTGCCTCCCAGCATGGCCTTTGGGACTAGAGACTGTATGGGGAGCCCAAGGGGATCACTGCCACTGGTGGTATGGGATGGGTATTAAAGTCAGACCCATTTTTGGGGTGTGTCTGGAGCGGCTGAGGTCCGTCGTGCAGCTCTGCTCATCCCAGACAGAGTGGCCGTCAAAACGCCAGCACCGCCTTGGCAACGGCTATATTTCATCCCTGGATCCAGAGCTGTTTATGAAATTATCAGGGCTAGACAAACGGCAATTTGTGTTTCAGCAGACATGCTGCATGCTGGGCACCTTGCAGGAGATAAATCTCTGCCCTGTTAATTGCATTTCTCCTCCCTCCTCCTTCCCTGGCGTCAAATAAATGGGTTTAAACTGGTCCCGGCTCTCTGAAGATGAGAGATGGGATGAAGGGACAGGGAAGAGGCAATGGAAGGCTCTCCCAGCCCAGTGTTTGGAAGGTCCTGAGGGTCCCACGGTTTCACCATGAACCAGGTGCCTCCAAGATGCTGCAAGGGACTGCACCTGCTCATGCTCTTCCCTCCTCTCGCCACCTCTTGCTGCTCTTCTACAAACATCTTCCTGGCACCAGCAATGGCAGCCGTGCTGAAGGTTTTCCACCTCTAGCGTTCTTGCTTTATTTGATTTTACCAGGTCTGGTTTTACTGGATATTTTTGCCTGTTAGGTGGCCCGGTACTTGGAGTAGCTCATTTGGGAGGATGCTCGATTCATACACAGCTCTCCAGAGACGGTATAAAAGCAGTGGCTAAGGGGACTTGGGGTACATGAGTGAGAGAAGAGTGGGGGTATTTGATTTATACTCATAGTACGGGCAACGGGGCTGTGGGGCACCAGGAGCAGGATTTCAGGATCTGCTCCATACGGGCTTGCAGGCTTCTAAAAGGCTTTGGAGGATGTCTTCTGCACAGCCCCAGAGCCCTTTTGAGCTTTGCTTTCAACAGTGCAGAACCCACCAGGAAACCCCAGTGCCAAGGCATACAAACACCTGCCCAGAGCAGGGATTTTTTTACCCAGCTTTATGTTTTCCTGCCTGTCGAAACACTTGGCAGTGTTTGGTCTCTGGGTGTTTTGTCCATAAGAAAGCAAACTGGTCATGTTTGCAGAGGTTCACAGAAGCAGCATGAGATCAAGGACAAGAGCTCACCTCATGCCGTACGCTTGCATGTATTGCAGTCCATGCATTGATGTATTTTGCATAGGAGCCTACGGATTTGAAAATCAGTTTTCAGCTCAGAAAGGCTGTTGGGGTGGGTCTCTGCTCCCTCTTCCTCCACATGACAAAAAATTATTCGAATTCTTCTCATCTAATAGCCAGCTAGCAGTCTTGCACTGAAGAGCAGATGCAGCTCTGGCAGGCAGGCAGAAAAACACTAAATGAGCAAGTCAGAATTCTGCTTCTCGCATCTGCACCATTCCTCGGCTCTTGCAAGCACAGTGTAATCACCCTCCATTTGTTTTTGGAGCTTCAGCTCCAGAATAGACGGGAACAGAAGCTCCAGCAAACTCTGCTCCCGCTGCCAGGAGCCACAAGAAAAATGGGGATGCATAGGGTGCAGTTACTATTCTGTTCCCTGAAGCTTTCTCTGTGAAGCAATTAATAACTGAGATTGACCCCAAATGAAGAATAAAGGTGCCAAATGGCAAAGGTGCCTCTTCCCAACTTCCCATCAGCTGGGGAAGGGGCTGGGTGGAAAGGAAGTCGTGTTTGCCTTTACACAGAGCACTAGATCCCAAACGGACTGGGAGGACTGCTGAGGCTGTTGGACACCAACCACATTCTCCCAAAATATAGTCTGTGATGCGCACAAGGTGCAGGAGCACAAACGAAAAGATTTCTTACATGGAAAGGAAAAAAAAGAACAAACCAACCCAACATTTCTTGCACAAGTGATTGGAAAATGCTTGAAGGAAAAACATTTTGTATATTTTATTTTTAGATTATTTCTCTAGTTCCCCCTGGTAAGTGTGCAGTGATGAACAGTGTTGGTGTGACCCAGGTGCTGAGGACACAGTGCAAATAGTGCACAAGCAGGGTCCCTCCACCCGTACCTCTGTACATCCCTGGTTTATGCCCCGCTCCCTGTCCCTGAGTACCGCCACACTGCTGTGGACTGGCTCTTTGGCCTAACTCTCCATCACCTTCCCACTGGGACAAGGACAGCACCGGGCTTTGCTCATCCTCCCACCCTGGCCATGCAACCTATGTAGGCAGGCTTTGCACGCTGCAAACAAACTCAGCCAATTTCCTCATCTCCCAGTGATTTCTCTGCAGAAGGAAAAGCTAAGCTCAGCCTTGACATTCTGCTTTTTTTTATTCTACGTGGTTTTCCAGCCCAAGGAGTTCAATGAGTGCGGCCAAGGTCAGACCACAAACCAGGGCTGTCAGCCTGGGCGCGCGGGAGCCTCCCAGCTAGACGCTCCTGCAAGTGATTTATTTTTTTGCCTGCTGCTTCCTTATTTTTCATGCATGCCCTGGAGTTCCTAATTACTTCCAAAGAGCTTATTTGGGACTCCCAGTCCCCATGCTGGAGGGTCAGTCGTGGCCTTGCAGGGCAGGCTGGTCCCTGCCGTGTACCATGAAGTGGGGTGGGAGGATGCCCAGGATCTCTGAGCTGATTTTTTTCATTTGCATTGCCCACAGCAAAAGTCACCAGCATCACCCCACAACCAGCTTTTGGCTGGTCCCTTCCTGGCACTCAGGGAGCAGCCACAGCTCTGGTGTTTCAATCCTCCCACCTGTTCATTGGGATGATGGGATGGGATGGGATGGGATGGCCGCTGATGGGCTCCCACGTTTTTGTCCCCTCCAGCAGCAGGCACCGGGTCGGGCTGGGGCCATGGGGCACGGGCTGGACACAGGAGCACAGTGTTGCAAGGTGAAGCCACTGTGCCCTGCCACGTTACCAGTCAAAAGCTCATTAGCTGCCCGGGAGCTACACAAAATGCTCAGCTGGTGCCTCCCTGGCATGATCCAACCATTCCACGGGTTTTACACTGGGAAGCTGTTTTTTACCTTTATTGTAACTCACCAAATCACAGAATCCCACACGGCTCAGGTGACAGCAGGAGAGGAACAAAGGCGCTGCAAATGGATGTTTCAAAGTCTCCTTCCTTTTTTTCTGCAAGAAACAGGAGGCTCATGGCCACAGAAAGTTTACAGGCAGAATTGTCCCTCTGTCACTTAGCTTCCTCTTAAGATCCCTGCTTGCCCCTTTCTGCTGGGTTAGTTTGACAGCCTGCAAGGAGACATCATCCTTCATCTGAGAAAGAATGACAGACCCTAAAACCCCACAGCCCCAGCAAGGGCGACTGGGCACAGCTGGGAATGAATGGGGACCAGGGCAGGGGGACTTTGCCATACCTACCTGCATAGGTATCTGCATGCTTCCAGTGACAAGGAGCATGTGGGGTAGAGCAGTAGGACATGGAAATTTCTTGATTGCAGCATAAACCATGTTTTGCCTTTTTTATTACTGTAGGAAACATCACTTGGAAGAAAATATTGGAGCATGTTGCCCAGACAGCTCTGCTGGATCCTGGAAATGCTGCTGGAAGAAATGCTGTACCATGAATTTTGAATGTAAGATAACCCTGAAGAGGCAATAAATATTGCCAACCATCAACCGTCTCACCTCTTCCCACTTTGACACCAGACATGGTATCCCATCACTCAGATATATTTTGCCCCCCTACCAGAGGCCCCATTGAGTCCTGTCCAACATGTCATTCCCAAAGTTCACCCCCCTGTTGATCTTATTTCCCTCTCTGATCCTCCTGCCCTGCCTAGGTTGGCTCATGTCCAAGCGTCCAAGGCAGAAGAAGATGGTAATCAGGAGGGCATGGGAATCCCAGAGCAGATAGCAGTGATTTATAGCTCATTCTGCAGTGGTTTTGAGTTCAACGGGGTGACTGGAAGGACAGCTTAATGAAGTGCAAAGTAACAGGACAGCATGAGATACTGCAGCTGGAAAAAATACCAGCCTACCACTAAATAATTTCCTTCTGATGGGGCAAGTCCTGCAGTCTCTAAACCCTTCACAGAATCACAGAAAGTTAAGAGATTGGAAGGGACCTCGAAAGATCATCTAGTCCAATCCCCCTGCCGGAGCAGGAACACCTAGATCAGATCACACAGGAACGCATCCAGGCGGGCTTTGAATGTCTCCAGAGAAGGAGACTCCACAACCTCTCTGGGCAGCCCTTCTTCCAAATGATTTGAATTAATCCCCTGCTTTCCCCATCCATCCCAAACCAGACAGTCCTATGTGGAGGGTGGATCCACCACACCATGTCCTCCACAGTCCACAGCAAATGAACGGGAGCTGGTCCCCAAGGCCGTCCTGGTGGGTCTGTCATGCTGTTAGCCAAGGAGGAGCAATATCCTGGGAAGGTCACTGCAGTAAAGCAAGGGGATGGAGATGTAGAGAGCTGCTTGTCCAGCTTCCAAGTTGCTTTGCAAGAGAACTGGGATGAAGATGAGAAGCTGGTGCAATGAATACTGTACCACTGATCTCATCTTGCTCCCAGTTCCTGGAGGTAAAGGCTCTGGCAGACACTGATGGGATCCCCCTCTACCAACCTGCTTCTCCCCATCCTAAATTCGGCTCGATGTCCATAGCTGCAGACAGCAGTTTCCAGGCTAATGGGTCAGAGCCGACATCCTTTTCCTGACCTTTCTTTGTGCCTGCATTGAAAAGAAAGAAAAGTGAGCAGCTCCCCTCCCTGTGTGCACTGAATGGGGAGGTTGTACAACGCCATGGGATGATGGTGGCCCCAGCGATGCCCCTTAAAAGCCTCAGCAAACCAGAGGCCCTTCGGAGCAGGCATCTGGGGCAGCGGGCAGAGCTCAACGCTGGCAGTGCTGCTCCCGTTGCTGGCTCCTTGCTGCTGCTTTGCTTTGTGCCTTGAATGGATTTCAAAGCTGTTGGCACCACCTCTGAAGAGACACAAAGACCCAGCCCGGGAAGAGGGCTGCGGCTAGCAAAGCAGATGCTATATCACTCCTCTTTGCTGGAGGACGGCTGGGAAGAGGAGGCCCAGGAAATGAGGGTGTATTTCATGTTGACTTTGCTATTTGGTGCGATGCCAGAGTATTTGGCAGTGGGGGAGGAGGAGAAGATTAGCTTTGCTCTAAAGAAAACTGAGTTGCTCCACCGAGATCTGAAAACCGATGGGATAGTCGCCTCTGATACTCCAGACTGGCGTGGTGTGCCCTGCATAGGTACAGATCAAATCACCGGCAGCAGGGGAATGACCATAACCCCAGACAGCTAACATCCTCCTAAACACGTTATTCCTCCCCTAACCCTGATGCAAAGCTGGGTGTCCCCCCCTTTCCCATCCTCCCAGTGTAAAAGGCTGAGCTGGAGCCCAGCCAGCCCCTGCCCTGGTTGCCTCATAGGCACCGGGCTGCCCTGTAGGGAGGGACCCTCGTCCTACTGCTGAGCCTATCCGTGTCCCTCACCTGAGCCCGAGTCAGGCAGGGAATGAAAACGTCTCTCTCTCTTTTCTTTGGACTTGGACTAAACCAGTGGATTTCCTACCGCTGCAGCTCTTGCAACATCCTATATGAAATTCAGCTCTCAAGCTGTTAGTCTGGCTGATGTTTTCTACCATGAGCTGTAGACCATGTCTGCATCCTATGCCATGATATTGTATAGAATAGCCTATATATTGTGCCTGCATCCTACTTCTCACTCAAGCCTGAGTATGTGGGTGTCTGGGAGGACCAGTTTGCCCAGTAAATACCACAGCCAGCCCAGGGGCAACCAGGACCTGCCCTCCCCCTGGCTCTGCACCCATGGGTGATCGGAGCAGTGGGTTTGCCAGATGAACCTCCATCCTGCCAGCGATCAACTCTACCAGAAGACTGTACTTGTCCTTCACTCCTCGGACAGAAGCCATCCTCCCAGCTCCCTTTTCCTGGCTGACAGGGACCCTGGCTGCTCTTCTGCAGGATTGTGTCCATGGCTATAATTCAGAAGGGCTGTAAGGGTTAAAAGCTTGGGGCTTTGAAACTTCCAGTGCTGGAGGTGTGCAGAGCCAGGAAGGGCAGATGCTGCTGGATGAAGGAAGTGGGGCACAGAGAAAAAAGCCCCTGAAGCCTTTTTTAAGAAATAACACATTGACACAGCCCTTGGCTGTGCTGCCTGCCCCATCCCCACAGAGGGAAGATCCAGCACGGCTGGGCTGGTCCCACTCATCCGGCCATGCCCTGGCCCCCCAAGAGCTGTAATTTGCCATGCTTCCCATGGGCAGCAGCAGCGTGGTCCCTGCCCAGCTCCGGCAGCTGGTCCGGGAGAGCTGCCACGGGTTGTCCCCAGCCGCTCCGTGCCTCCAGGCTCGGCTTTCCTCACCCTACACAAATAGTTTGTGCAAGAAGCCCAGGGCTCAGCCTCTCCCCGGGGTGGAGCAGCACCAGCATGCACAGGGACACGCTGCCCTCGCCAGCCTCTCCCAGCCACCCCCCAAAGATTGGCACCATTTGCCCTGCAGTTCCCCAGGATGGCTGCAGTCCTGCACAAGCTCCATTTCTGCCGTTTACCCCACGGCTGCACACTGTGCCTGTGGGATCTGGCCTGCCTGCTCTTCTTTCGCAGCCTAGGGCACCAGTTTCCAAGCAGTCGCTGTTTTCTCCCCAGACATTTAGGGCCCCTGGAGCCAGAAGGATGTTTCTCCCATCCTCCCTTCAGCCAGTGCTATGTCACGACACCCAGAATGACCAGGAGAGCATGACTCTTCCCTGGAGGTGGCTGCAAAATGTTGAGATGTCAGGACAATCCCATCTGGCTGGTAGTGATTGCTGGCAGCAATTTCCCTGCAAGACATATAAGCTGCATGCTTACCTGGCCTCCTGCTTTCCACCCTTTGCAACAAGACCAATACCTTCAAATCCTCAACTTGCTGAGATCCCATAAGGATTTGGTTGCATTAAGCCACTATGCACCTTCCTGGGCCAAGGCTTCAGCGGGAGGCAAATCCCCAAAGTGTCGCACTGCCAGGTTCATTGATCCACCAGGTGTCACACTGCCAGGGTCATCAAGTAGGTGGCACCTACACTTTGGTCACTCAAAATGGCATACAAACCAGTTCAGAAAATCAAGTCTTTTTTTTTGGTTTTGCAGTTCTCGGTGACTCGCACTGTTCACGTTCCAACACCATAATTTCTTGCACTTCGGCAACACAGCCCCTCTCAGTCCTCTTTTCCATCTGAATTGGAAAAGCAGCTCAAAGAACCAGCAGCTCAAACAATTATCTCAACAATATAACGCCATGGGATATGTGTGTTCTCAATGCCATGTGGGCTTGACGTATATGATTGCAAAGGAAGCTCTTAATTTCACTTAAAAAAAAATCAAGTTTCCACCTCACGTGGCATAAAAAGGTGGAAACAACTGAACCATGAACAACAGCTGAAGACTTTTTATGATTGTTTCATGTCATGAATCTAGGTTCCATCCCTTTTAATGCTTGCATTTGGAAATTGTGGCTCTTTCTGGGCATATGTCGAGCTACTTTGGAGAACGCCCTGCTGCTGCCTGGCGAAGTTCTGGCCCTCGGGTAGAACAGGCTGCAGACAGGCTCTTGGGCTTCTTTGAAAATTTCTTTAACAAGACTATTCCATGCTGCCTTTAGTCTATTTATATTTACTGTTAAACTTCTATCATCAATAGTTCTAGTCATTGTTGCCCTGGTCTTTGTGTACTCCAGCACACAGTCAGTGGGAAGGTCCTTATGTAATTAAGTCCATATGGCACGGCACGGCTCACCAGTGTCTCACCTTCAGGTGGGGACAGCCTTTTGCATTGTATCAGGACACCCTCTTCTGCCATGGCTACACTGTAAACCTGCAGGTTAAACTTTCCTTGTGGTTTTTTTTTTTTCCACATCTAACACTTTGGGACACTTGATAATGAAAAATACTTGGGGAAAATCATTGCCTGGCTTTCTAAAGCTATTAGGACTTGGAAAGAAGATGTTTTTGAAAGTCACTGGCAAAAACTGTGCATCTGCACTGTAAGTGCAGTTGGCCATTGCTTGGCTGCGAGGAAGGGTCCAGTCTGGAAATCCTGGGGATTTCAAACCAGCCTAGGACAGGCTGGCAGGAGAGCATGGCCTGATGGGGAAGAAAAGAGGCAATAACCAGTGAGAATTTAATGTCTGAGGTCAGGAAGAAATGCCACGTCCTCTTTGCCGTGGTGGCTGCATAGTTGGTCCAGTGGAGGGAACTGGTGACCATTCAGGTTAGTTCAGAGGCCAGAGCTAGGGCTGGCAGCATAATGGGGTGCCTGGTGTGTGAAGTTGAAAACAAACTTCTAAAAAAAACCTCACAAACTTCAAGATGTACCTGACAGTAGTTTTTGCTTTGGTTTTCCTGTAAAATCCTCCAGTGGATTGAAGGGTGTTGCCTAGGAAGGGCAGGGGAAGGCAGTGAAGCATGGCCACACTGCTTTACTTGCTGTGAGCTTCATTTTTCTTCCTTCTTTTTACACATCCACAGGTTTCAGTGAGCCCAACTACATTGACCCGCTGGGTGCCGCACCACCAGGGTGGTCACATCTCCAGGGTGTTTGTGCTGCTGGGTGCCATCAATTCAGTGGTACTCCTCTGACTGTGCAGAAGAGCAGCCACCCATGAGCTGGCCTCCACCTCTCACCAGGCATTGCTGCATCTCAGCACAACTGCACATCCAAGCAGGAAACATGGGACATGTTATCCCACCTGCCCTGCCCATTCTGGGTCCAAACACCCATCCTTTATGGCAGGGACGGGCACTAGGATCACGGACATCTCCTATACTTCTGTGCTCTTAAGCGCACCTTGGCAAGGTTGTCATAAGGTGCTGCCCCACGAACATGCCAGAAAGGATCAAAATGTGTTTAATTATTATATACCCAGTAATTATGTGGCTGCTAAGCCCAAGGGACCTGCAAAATGGCCTAATTCATGGAGGAGGCACAGGGACCAGCAGCTCCCCTGTAAGGCATCTGAATCACAGAATCATTTAGGTTAGAAAAGACCTTTAAGATTATTGAGTCCAACTGCAAAATCCCTACAGTTAAATCTCCTGAAACCCAGTATGTTTGGTGTTTCCATCCCTGCACCTACCCCAGGCTGCTTCCCAGGGAGGTTTGGAGAGCAGCAGGCTGGAGCCCAACCAGGGGCTGCTGGAAATCACCCTCAGCACCCCAGGACCCCTGGATTTACACCAGCCCAGCCTCCCGCTCTGCAAACACAGCAGCTGCTGCAAGCAGAGTCAGAGATGAGGAAAAACAGCAAAGCGGGAGGGAAGAAACCCTTGGAGAAGGCTGGAAAGCCTGAAAAGATCTGGTTGGACCTGGGGAGGACAAAGCCCTGCTTTCCTTGCTCTGCTCCCCCTCTCCTTTCTCCTTTGTCCCAGCCCCAAAAAAACCGCTGATCTGCCTGTGATTAAAAACAAGGATTCCTCGAACAGCAATTAATTTTTTTTTTTCTGTTGGGTGGGGAGGGGGGGTGGGCTGCATTACTGGGAAAGGACAGGGGCTTCCTCCAAACTCTGACCCACGCCTCCACTCCAGCCCTGAATTAAAAAACAAGTGGCTCCGGAGAAAGAAGAGGAGAAGGAAAACATGCCGTTCCCTGCGACTCCACCAGCTCCTGCCCCTTGCATCTCGGCAGCGGAGGCCTTGGCTTGTTGGCAGCGTGCGGATTGGCTGGGGGTGGTGGGAAAGGGGGCCCAGTTTGGTGTTACTGGGCAGACTTGGAGATTTTGGGGGGGGATACACACGCACGCGCCTGCGTCAGGAGGGGAGCGTGCACAGGGCTTGTTTTGAGATGCTGGATTCCAGTTCGCCTCCGCCAGCGCGCTGGGACACGGCGTCAGCTGCTTTCTGTCTCACGCTGCTATTTGAAGACAGCGATAGCGGGGGACGGGGATGGCGAGGGGGGGTCTCTGGTTCTGGGTTGGTGCTGGGCTATGTGGTGACTGCCTGAATGTCCTCATTGTGCTGCTGGGGAGGGAGCAGGAAGCGCTGGCATTGCCCCTCTGCATGCCTTGGCACCTTCCTGGCACCCTGCCAGGATGGGGACCCCAGGAAAGGGGCTGTGCCCCCAGGGGGACATTGGGGGGAGGGAGAGGGAAACAGGAAGGGAAAAAGAAGGAAAAAAACCCAAACAAACCAGGGTTTAGAAGTAGAAAATGTTACTGTGCACAGAGGATTGAAAGGGAAGGGAAAAAGCACAGCCAACCCCTTTGTCTGCTACGCTTGGGCATGAAAAATGGCATTTTTCTCAGGGAACAGTAAAAAAATCCCCCTGCCACTGCCCCAAATGCTAATTGCATCCCAAAAGCTGGGTTTGTGCAGGTGGCTGGTCCTGCACAGGGCTAAACCGATGCCAGCGGGGAATACATTGGGATGTTTCATCTGGGTACTTGTGGCCCCAAATGCCACCACTGACTAGTCCCCCCCCGTGCTTCATTGCTGGGACTCTCCCCATTTCCCAACCCAGGCCACCCAAACTGCCCCCTCTTCCTCCCTGGGCAGGGGCACCCTGAGCACCTTACATCCACCCTGGCCATGTGTGGGTGTAGTCAAGCTGAAGACCCTGGGTTCGACTGGATGACATCTCCTCCATCACCAGTGTGGGCTGAGAAACGCCAAAGCTGCTCAGTGCTCCCACGCAGTTTGACAGCACAAAATTAAACCTAAAAGCAGGAGACAAAAACTTAAATAGCAGTAATAAAAGATTTTTTTTTCTTCCTTAAAATGTCTGAAAGCCAATTGATTTCTCCAGGCCAGGGCTCAAGTGAAAAAGGAAAATTTTTTCACATCTCTCCGTGACAGATGCTCTCTCCATCCTCCTGTGCGAGGGGCTGGGGTACTCCTGGACAAAGTCTGTGCCATGCTGAAGGAAAGGTGCAGGAGTCAAGGCTTGGTGCATGGAACCAAAGGGAGCTTTTGCCACCCCAAAAGTTACCTTAACAATCTTAGAAAAAAATAAAAGGTACTTTGGAGTAACGTTTTGAAGAGCATCTATATCGCTTCAGGACCATGGTGCTGTGTCAAGGGGTACCATGGACCGGTAGGACCCTCGTGTTGGACTTCAAGTGACAAGTTGTGGAGCTAGAATCCATTCAGCTTTTAATTCTTCTTAATCTTGCTTGCTCGTTAGCGTGCAACCCACCCTATCCTGAGCAGAGGGAATATAAACAGGCTCACGCAGCTGGCACTGTGGAAGCAAGCAGGACTTGCTCCATGAGAACAACAGGGGAAACCATCCTGGTTCCAGTTTCGTGGCACTTATTACATGACTTTTGCATTAATTAATGGGCTTTGACATCAGGAGGAGCAGATACTTGTTCATTGAAGCAGCACCTGCAGTTACAGCACTGGTGGAGATAACCACACACAAAACCAATGTGCTCACTTCTCCACAGCCCAGCACATCACAGGCAAGCACACAGAGGGCAACTTCTACCTGGGGATGTCCAGGGCCCACCACATTCCCTCGATGGGGCATCTCCCCCTCCAAGGACTTTGCTCACCCACTCCACTCTCATAAACACCCAGGTCTGCCTTGGCCACCCATCAGAGCGAGGCAACTTCCTGGTGGCCATCAGAAAGAAGATGGGGTAGGCGACAGCAGCTTGGAGGCCAACCTGGAAGATGCAGCCCTGGGCACCTCTGAAAGCCAAGCAAAGCCCAAGACAAAAGCATTTGGAGAGCCACGCTCATTAGAGAGGAGAGTGAGGTGTTTTTCACTTGTGTGATGTGAGCTTCTATTCATGGTTCCTCATTAGGACTCAAATGACCTGCAGACCTATCCCAAATTTTGGTTGGCAGTGTCTGCGCTCCTATCAGCTTGCAATTGTCCACTGGGCAGGTCACTCAAGGGGGAAAAAAAAAAAAAAAAAAAAAAAAGCCCATGCAATTATAAACCAGGTTCCTTGTGTTCAGCCTCAGCAAAGTGGACACTCTCCTAGAGTGATCCAAGACAGTGACCTGGGCCTTCTGCCCTCTTCCCAATTCAATTCACAGTGTGGCCAAGGCCAATACCAAGGGATTTTAATTAAAACTTCTTTCCAACCACAGTGGTGGGCATTTTGTCTGTTAATTGCAGAACAACCAGCCTCTCAGCAAACTAAATTACTGTCCAGTTGGCCTGTGTACTCTTCCCAAGCCAAGAGTTGGGACCATTAGCACCAAGCACAAGTACAGTCTTTCATAGTAAGGACACATACAAAACAAGAGGTGAGTGGTCATCATCATCATTAGGAGGCAAAAATGAGAAGAACATTTTTCTCCTGCTGGGTAGGGGTGGACACTGGGCTCAGAGCCTGCCTCTGCCATGATGGAAAAACAAGATGGGAGAAGGACAACCACATCTGACCCTCACACCTATTTCACCCTTGGAGCAATCAGGACAGTGGATTTGCTTTGCAATTGCTCCACTCTTTCCGGGGAAAGGATGATCAGACTCATACTCACTATTCCAGTGGAGGTCTTGGTGGCTCTTGCCCTGAGGGTTTTAATGTCAATGGATGGGCCTTGTCGTGACAGTCCCCTAGGGGTGCATCCTCCTTTTGCATGACAGCATTCAGGCAGGTGCTCAGAGGTACTCTGTGAGACCAGTGGATGGTCTAAAGCCCTTCTCTGTCACCTCAAGAAAATGTGAAGTCCTATCTTTATGTTATTGCTCCTCAAGCTCAAAAACCCTGTTTTATACTGCTGAGCTTCATATAATTGTTGTTGCTCCTGTCTTTCAGGTCATCCAAGTCTCTTTTAAAAAACACCTATAACCTCCTCTATACCATTGACATCCCTCAGTTCTGCCTCATCCACACATGGCAGCATTGCTCTGCTACTTTTTTTGGGTCATTCACAGAAATATGAAACATGAAAGGCCTGGGGAGAACCAGGGGAAACCTCCTCTTCTGCCTGATGCTTCCCCTTGCAACACCAGCCATGCCACCTGGTGTGTACTTGGGCCAGACCTACCTTCATCTCACTCTCCAACCACACAGAGATCAGGTCTTTCTTCCAAATCCATTGTAGATCTTGCAACCTTCCTTGAAGGATAACCGTTTGGCTTCTCTGGCGCAGTCCAACCATCTGCAGCAAGGTCAGGCATCCTCTGCATGGGAGGACAGGCTTTAGTGGGGATGTCGGAGATGAAGGGAAACTTTCCAGCTATGGCATTTCTCTCTCTGAAAACAACCTGAGGCATTCACATGGCACACTTGGGCTGTGTTTGTTGATGCAGCACCACCCTTGCCAGGAAAGAGCATAACATGGCTTGCTGTAACAACCCACCTGAGCTGGACACCACCCAGCTGCCAAACCCACTTCTCTTGAGCCATCCCCTCATTAGGCTGATTATAATTACCTGCCAACCTAATTGCACCCTTTCCTTAGGGAGAAGTAAGCTCAGAGATGCAGCTCCTACAGAGCATCAGAGATTTGGCAGCGTGCTGGGAAGCTACTGGTAATTAGAGAGATATTTTTATAACCTATACTGAGTGCCTTACACCAAGAGAGTGGATCTAGGCATTCAAAAAGCTGTGGTGTGTATCTAAAGCGTGCTGCTCGTGCTCCTCATGATTAAACATCATAATTAGCACAATTCACTTGGCAGGGAGGAAAACCCAAGCTTCTGCCTTCGTGCTCTGCAAGGGCTATAGCTTCAAACTTGACATGATTTCAAAGGTGTCCTGGTTGGTTTGCTTGCTCAGAGTTTAAGCCTGGCTTTGCCTTTAGGGGGTAGCGCAGAAAAATGATGCATTCTTTAGTGACAGCACAAAATACTCACCTTGAAGCTAAAAAGACCCCTCCTCTCCATTTCTAAGCATGGCATACACTTTAGGAAGTCTGGTCTTGGTCTTGGTCTTTCTGCCCTAAAATCATCGCCAGCTTTCCCCTGGAAAAAAAATATGAGTGTATTTGTAATTGAAGGATGTTGACCAGAGGATGAAAACAAGCTGGTAAGGAAAGTTTTCACTTTCATATGCTACAGCTTTGCTGTTTGGAAACTTCCTCTAATTTCATGTTCTCTTTTCCAGCCAATTCACATTTTTGTTTCGATCTTTACAGCCCCAGCCAGACACTTCTGTGTGGAGCTGTTGCTAGTGTGTCATGGATAGCAACACATACCTAAGGGAAGGAGTCAACGTTTGCTGGAAATGGGCCTGGCTGAACTCTCTTTCCCCCTCCCTAATCCAAATGGTCCCCAGCTTTGGAAAAGTCTGCCTCCAACACTGAACTTGCTTGGCCCCAACTGCTATAAATAGTCGGAACAAAACCTCCCCGGCCAAATGCCCTGAGTGTTTAGAAAGCTTTGATCCCGTGCTGCTTTTTGAGAGCTTGAGCTTTTTCAACTTGTGCAGCTTGAGCCCATATTGCTGTTCAAAGTGGGGCCAGGGAGACCTGACCACCAGGCTGGGAAGCAGGAGGGTGTCCAGACCTGTTGTGCACCCCATGTGCAGGCTCTCCTGTGGCAAACCAGCATTGGGTGCTGAATCGGAGCCACAATATCCGCCTTGAGTCCGTGGACCTCCCCGAGGAGAGCCATTCCTCGGCTGGAGCCAGTAAGCAAACCTCCTCCTTGCTCCGGGCTGCGGTGTTTGCTTTCTGTCCCTGTTTTCCTGCGGGCTGAGGGTGCCTTGCTTCCCCCTCCCTCTGGGTGTGCCTGGCTCTTGTGCCTTGGCACCGCTCGCCTTGGCCAGAGACGGAAGCGGAAAGACAAAAACATCAAGGAGGAAAGAAAAAACCCAAAAAACAACCCAACACAACAGAAAAAGGGCTGTTCTTGCAGTATTTCCAACCCATCAAGCCCAGAGTGGGAATCCTATGAGAAAGCTGCCTCTCACAAAACCCCAGGTCAAGAAATTTGGATAAGCAGCCCCGGGGTTTGCATCCCCCGCCCCGGCCAAGATCCCAATGGTTTTGGCAGAGCACAGCTTAGCTCTCCCAGCCACCAGCGCTTGCAGGGGTGCTCAGCATCCACAAACCAGCAGCCAGAGCTGGCACCTGGGCATGCTGCTCCTGCCCATGGCTGCACAGGGATGCAGCCCCGCATGCCCCTCAGCCTTCACTGACCTCAGCCCTCGTACAGCTCCAGCCACCAGCTTGTTCTTCCCATCAGGTCACAAGAAAGGGACCCTGAAGGCCACCCCAGCCTGGCTTTCGAGGCTCAGAGCTGCAGCAGGCAGCACCTGCCTTTCCTACCTCTGCATTTCCAATGGGTTTTTACCCATCTGGGTCCCCAGATCCCAGCCAGGAAAACGGCCTTCGCCCCAGGTGGCTTTTTCCCTGTCACAGCTCTTCCTTTTGGGAGCAGGAGTCAGAAATGCCATTGCACACAGCAGCACAAGGAATGTGGCAGGGCTGGGGCAGGGCAGCTCGGGATAACTCACTAGCAGCCCCTCAGAGGAGAGGGGACCTGGCAGGACAGACAACCAGGACAGAGGTGCAGCACCCAACCATCCTCCCTTCATGTTGCAGTGACAGCGTTTCCTAAGAGTTTTGCTGCAGCCTTGCGCTTGGCCAATGCTTTTCCCCAATTAAGTGATTTCAAGGTGGTTACAGGACACTTTGCTCCAGAGCAAACCCCACTTGAAACTCTCAGAAGTGTTTCAAACCCTAGCAGCAAGCATTTGCTCCCAGCCTTCTCACCTTGTCCCACAGCAGGCTGGCAGATGTGAAATCGTGGAAATTCAGGGGAGCTGGCATGTGCTTGGGCTGGCACCTCTCTGGGGAGTGATCTTAGCTAATACTGCATTGGGAAAGGGCTGAGGTCAGCCCCATCACCCTCTGTCACCGACAGGCATGGGAGCAAGAGAGCCTGGAAATTACTCCTTAGGGGAAGTTATAAATAAAGCAGCCCAGCTTTAAGGGAACAGTGAAACCCCATGCAGAGAGAGGATGAGTGCTCAGCCCCCTCCTCACTCCTTTTGCATTCCATGGTGAGTCAGATGGGGCTTGGTCCCACTGCCTGGGACTGCATCTCGTAGGGCAGCTGGGTTGCAGAAAAACCCTTGCAGGGGACACCCAGCCCAGACGGCATCCATATGGTGTCCAGCCTGGAGTCACTTCTGGAGCACCCATCCTTGGCTCTCCGAGGCCATGGGACTTGCCGCCTGTACCCTACCAGGGAGCTTTGCCCCCTTTTTCCTGCTTGCTCCTCACCAACACCATGGAACAACCCTCAGCCAGGCACAAAAATAGGTGCAGCACCCAGAAACGCCCCCTGGGTGGGCTCCCATCACCTCCTTGCATCCCAGGGTGCAGCACCCTGGATGGGAGCACATGGGGTGCACACGGAGGGGACAGGCTGGCCCTCGGGGGAGTTTGGCAGCACGCTGCCTCAGAGGCAAGGGCTGGCTCAGGGCTTTGTTTTATGTCCTGTTTATCTTGCTGAGAGAAACAGAGGAGTTCAGTGTGCAGGAATCTCGTGCCCTCACCCTGCTCCCCCGCTGCATGAAAGCTGCTGAGCAAACAGGAGAAAATCAAAGGCGACTGCGCCCCGCTGGCAGCCCGCTGGGTTTCCGCACCGCCGGCCCTGCTGCCAGCTCTTACATAAGCTGCCGGCTCAGCCCGGCACTGCACTCAGGGCTTCTTTCTTGTAAACCAAGCAGCTGCCCCAGCAGAGCCTCCCCAGGACCTTGCAGCTGCACTGCCCTCTCCGCTCCTCATGGAAGACCCCTATCCTGCCTCCCTGCCCATTGGGGGTTTTTTTCCCCTCCTGTCAAATAAGATATGAGACCTGGGCAGCCCCTCAGTACACAACCATGCTAAATTTGGCTGGTTGTTGGCATGGCATGGGTGGTGGGCGACAGCCAAGCCGGGCTGTCCCCATGGTGTCCCACAGTCCCCAGACTCCAGCCAACACCATGAGCTGCCACCATCTCATCTCATCTCATCTCATCCCATCCCATCCCATCCCTTCCCATCCCATCCTCTTTAAGACTCAGCATTGGGGCACGTTACTTTATCCTGATGGAAAAAGGAAACGTTTCAGCCCAAATCTGAGCTCCATAACACCAGATCTCACTTCCCTCTGCTTTGCACCGAGAGCTGCAGGGGCAGTCACAAGAGGTTCAGCACCAGTGGCATGGGTGTGTGTCCTCTTCAGCAAGTGCAGCCTGAAGGCAAACTGTCCCTGCTTTCTGTAAGGGTATCTTGATCCTGTCATCTTTTGGCTGTCAAGCAGTCCCCAGGAGCAAAGGCGTCCCCAAGCACATATCCTGCATGGGTTATGAAGACTCATTTCTCCATCTTTCCTGGGAACAGCCTCTCAGCAGAACAGGAATGAAAACCCTGTGGACATAAAAACACACAGGGAAGAATATTAAATCCTCTACGTATATGCCCCTCTACATATATGCATGGCCTCACCTTCCCCTCCAACACAAGGTTATTCTCCGAATTAGCAAGGTGACAGCTACCAAAGGAGGACAAGGAAGAACGATGTCACCCCGCCTTCTCTTTTCATCTCTGCCCCTTTTTTTGCTCTCTTTGCACACCTTTCACTGTGGGAAAAGGGAGAAAAAAAAATTTTGTGTTTGAGAGGTCAGTGTGAGCCAGTGTGTGAGCAGAGGCAGCTCTCAAGGACCCCGTGGCCCTGTGGGGTACCCTGGGAAGAACTCCCCAGACCAGTGCTTTAGCAGCTCCATCCCACAGCAGCTAGACCTGCCATCCATCAGTCTTCAGCAACACTCCATCATCCTCTACTGTGCAAAAACATTCTCACTTCCTACGTTTTTTTTCCTACTATGTTTAACGATTTCTGATTAAAAGCATTTTTTTAGAAAGTATCAAAATGACACTTTCCTGGGTTTCACCATCACAAAACCCTCTGTGCTAACAGCACAGCAGCCCTGTTTACTTGCACGCTCCCCGAGCCCTCAGTAGGGAACTCCTCACTTTCCAGCATGCACAGCGGAGGGATTAGATCAAATTAATTCACACTTGGAGCTGGGGCAGGATCAGGCAAATCCTGGCTTGGCTATCTTTCTTTAGGCTACATCTTGCAAACAGAAGGGCTGGAACCAATTTTGCTTCAATTGCTTTTTAAAATGCAGCCAGCAGATCGTTTGGTAACCCCAATTCATGACTCTTTCCACAGCTCCGGGCTGCTGGCTTGGAAACCAAGCCCAAGAATGACCCAGGTAGGAAGGTATCCATCCTGCCTGCTCTACCAAAGTGCTGGCAATAATGCCAAAGATGGGAGACCGCCCAGGCTGGCCAAGAGGGACACCAGGCCATCGGCTGTCTTTGCTGCATGTCCTGTCTGCAATCAGCAGCCACCAGCACCACTGGAAAGTTGCCTCCATTTCTGGCTGTTGGTCTCAGCTCAAAAACTAACCAAATGGCACTTGGGCAGCCCAAGGGTGGCAGTGACATTAAGCAGGCTGGTCTCTGGTCCCAAGTGGTACTTTTGGTTGGAAACACTCTAAGAAATGGGCTGGCTGCTCCTGAAGAGCACTTCCTCAACGTAGAACAGCCAGAAATAAGGGACAATTTGCAAATGCCTTGTGGTGTCAGGGCCACTATGCTCAGAAACGCTACATTAAGCCGAGAGAGCCCATGAGTATACAACATGGTCTGCAGATTCAGCAGAGAGCACAGCGTGGTCCCTCCAGGGCACAGGGGACATGCCCTGCCTACCCATCCCTTTGTCCTCTGGTCCTTGGGGGCTGTTCCCACGGACCCATGCCTGAAAGCATCCTAGCTGCTCCTGAAAGGCTCATGGGATCAGCAAGCAGAGTCCTTGTCTTGTTGGCTCCCACCCTGAACTGCTGTGTGACTTCCCGCTGGTCCCTTCACCTCTCCTTCCCCATGGCAGTCACAGGATTTCCAGCTGGGCCAGTGTCTGCAATATCTCCATGCCCATCAAGCTGGGAGTGGGGACTGACAGAGCTACACACTGGTTGCAGACCTGTGCACTATAGCAGGGTTTGAATACACCCAGGCTGACTCTCCTGACCCAAGGGGGTTTATTCCTCATGTGTGGTCCCCACTGCTCTCTGGCCGTGCTCAACATCCCACCCTACCCAGCCACAGAGTTCTGCCCCAAAACCAGCCACACCGCAGTGTAGAGGAATCAAGGCTGTCCCGAGAACCTCGCAAAACGTCTCGTGAAGCAGGCTTGTTTTTCTGTTACAAAGTTATTTGAAATTCTTGGAAGGCAATCAGGAGAGTACAAAGTATTCCAGCTCAGGACAGCCTGGGACTCATTCCTTAGAGGCACAATGGTTGTTTACTCAATCCCTCATACATTAATATCTTAAAATTCATGAGTTCAATTGTAAACAAGAAGTACTGGCTTTACAGTGTTTTCTGTTTAACAATAGTGGTTCCAGCCTGAATGCTGATTTTGTTGTTATCTTTCTTCAAATCTTGCTATCAGAGGGTCAAGATCTTGCAAAATTATGGGAAATATTTCAAGCCCATTTATTTCTGGTTTTGAAATGCATCCCTCTGAAACCCAGGGCCAAAGACAGACTATTTCAAATCAACATCGATGAGTACAGGCAGGGGGAAAAGCTGTTTGTGCCAGCACTGTCCTCTGGCTCAAGAACAGATGAGGGAAAAGCTGGCCACAGATACATTTGTGTTGGAAATCTGTAGAAAATTCCTAACGATTGAGGGGGAAGGTCCCCAAAGCAGTCTCCAAAGGGGACCAGTGGACACAAAATAAGCCAAGCCCAACCTGTTTCCAAGACAAAGCACAGTGGGTTTCTGGAAGCACTCATGCCAGCGGGTTGCCTCTGGTGAGCAGAGGTCTCATCTGCATTCATCATCCCAAGGACTCCAAGCCCAACAGTCCAGGACTCTTCCCAACACTTCATCTGAGGAAAGTCTCTGAAATTGCAGCCCGATAGCAAGCTGGCAAGCCCAGCTGCCTCTCCCAGAAGGGGCTGTGGGGAATGAGGGTGGAGAGCCTGCGGGATGGACATGCTCCAGAGCTCACTGGAGCTCACCTCCCCTTTCATCTTTGCTGACTGGTACTGCCACAGGCCCTTCTCATGGCAGGTCTGCGCAGCCTTGAGCTCCCCAGATGGTCCCACTCTCTCCCTTTTTGGGTCTGATGCTTGCCAGTGGAAGCAAGCAGAGACTGTGGCTGTGGTCTCCAGGAGGTTCACCAGGACATTCATGGCTAGGCTGGTGGCATTTCCTAGCCCCTTTATAGTCCTACATAAGCACACTGCTTTTTCAGGCATTATCATGCCAGGGAACATGATTTTAGCTCAACTTTCTCATCTCTCCTGAGCAACAGCTACTTGTTTAGGTAGCCTGAACAAGGTGAGATCCATCAAAAGATGTGAAAGCAGATCAGCCAGCTCCATGTCGATGCTTTCTCACACTTGGGCAGAGCTCAGACACCTCCACACAAGTCTTTGCTCCAAGTGGGTGAGGAGAAACAAGTCAGAGCGTACTTTCATGGGTGGTTGGGCTCTGTGGGAAACTCCAGTTGCATCTTCTGGGGACAGAGCCTGAGGCTGTGAAGCAGCAGACTGCATGCTAATCTCAAGGAAGTGGCGCAAGAGGAGGAGGGAGCTTCCTTGAGCAGGAGGTTCGTGTATCTTTATCTTTGCTGCTGTCAAAGGGCAGTAGCTGAGATTGCAGCATCCTGGAAAGTCTTCATGCAAGCTATCTCCCAAGGACATCAACAAGTCTGGAAAATCACCTTCACTCTCATGATAAAGGTTTCAGTGAACAAATGAACTCCAAGGCAGGTTCCCAGGGAGCAATCACATCTATTGGCTAGAAATACATCAGCTCATGCTTGAGGGAAGCCTTTGGCTTGTTCAGACCACAGGTACTGCCTGGAGATGCACAAGCCTGCTCTCCTCTTAAGGCTCACCACTGTTTGAGCTGGAACTTCTGCCCTGCAGAAACCAGCCAGACAGGTGGGATTCATGGGGTGGTCATCCAAGTGCTGCCAAATCACCACTCCATGGAAAGAGCTCTGAGATGAGCCCAGATCCCAACCAGTGAAGAAACTGGAGAGGAAACACTCCACAATTCAATCACTCTCCCTTCCTTCCCCCCATGAAAGACAGGAGGCCATGCCATCCAAGAAAGTCCATAAGACTTTGATCTTTACTGCTGCCTCTCCAGCCAAAGAGACTGAGGAGAAGTCACTATTGCATCAAAAATTGCAGTGCTACGGCAATGCAAGAGGTAGCATCTCGCTCCCTGTTCACTCCAGCGAGCAGCTACTTCCACGAGCATCATGGAAACGTCCCCTTTGGAAAATTTATCTCTATGATTGCACACAAATATTCTCACTGGAAGAACCCAAAGCTTGTCTCCGAACACTGGCCCTCAGCCCACCTCACCAAGGAGAACATCTGGGACCACGCCAATGCCACTCAGGATGATAAATATTGTGTTCTGATGAAAAAAAATCCATCGGACTGCCTCAGGCTATGCCGGGAAAGGCTCCTTCTACTCCCTGTATGGGTGGGGGTACCACCCTGCACACTGTGTGCAGGGTGGGAGCTCTTCCCTGACCGCCTGCAGAGACCACAACAGAGCACAAAGCCAAACTGCTTTTACAGCTTCGCCTGCCCAGATCCCCAGCTCGCGCCCATCCTGCCGGTCAGCCAGTCTGCCCCAGAAGGCAGCTCTGTGTTTGTCTTGGATGACCTCCTGCCAGACCAGAGCTTTCCACAGTGCAGCTCTTCTGCACTGCTGGAGAGCGGATTTCCTGCCGTTTGATCTAAATTTGCCCGTCGATTCACTGAGTGCCTCCTGGTTTCCTTCATCAGCCCTGATCTTTCCATCAGGATGCCACCCTGCAGCCCCGGGCTCTTTGGGAGGGAGCTCCGGGAGAGGCCCGGTGGTAAGAGAGCAATCGCTGCTGGTCCATGCCTCCCCTGGCCCTGGAGGTGGAGGGGTGGAGAGAACCTTCCTTCCCTTCCCAGGTGGATCAAGCATGGACATGCAGTGCCCTCTGCCGATCTGGCCACCAAGAGAGATGCAGGAAGAAGCAGCACACAGGGCACAGCAGCTTTGCAAACCTCTGAATGGGCAGCCAAGCCTCCAGCCTCCCTGCTAGCTCTTTGCTGAAGAGGCAGAGACTGTACATTTCTCTCTTCTCACACATTGCCATTAATTACAGCTCCTGGAGCAGCTCTTTGAGAAGCTGAGCTGGTAGCAGAGGCCCAGGTGGTCCCATCAGCCAACTCCACACCCGCAGGTTATAGGTACCTAAAGAAACCAGGACATCTTCACTACCCTTCACAGTCCCACTCACTAAGCTGGAGAAATGCTTTCCTACCCCATGCCATGGGGAGGAGGACAGCCTGGCAAGTCAGGCAGAGCATTAAGGGACAAGGAGCCAGTGTGGGGGACAAGATAATGTTCCCTTTTCCCTTGACCAGAGGTTTACCTTCCCAAGAGAGATGTGCTGCTTTATCTTGAAATGGTGGAGGGAAGCAGCCACACAGGGAGGATAGGCTGGTGGTCCAAAGTGCCCCAGGGAGCAGAAGAGCCTTACCAGGAACCACAGAGATGAGGTGTGAAACAGAGACATCGCCTGTACCAGGAACTCAACACTTGCTACAGAAGCCTTCCTGGAAACACAAAGATAGACATTAATTAATTAAAACCTTGTGATGTTCCTGCTCACAGGACTGTAGGCAAGGTTAGCTGTAGCCCAGCATCATTAGCTGCAAGTCCGCTACCAGTGAACTTCACGGCTTCAAGGAGTGCTAGGTGTGCAAGTGCCTCTGCTGAGCTCTCCTAAACCTGCCAGGGGAGCTGCAGAGTAAGAGCATCTTCCTGCTCCAAACCTGGGCAGAAAGAGCATCCCAGCTGGTTTTGCTGGCGCTGGCAGAGCCTTGCTGAGGCCCCACAGGTGTGATGGACCTGGGCTGCCCCAGTGCAGAGGGAGCCAAGAGCTTGGCAGAGCCCCCAGAACACCCTGGATCCCCACCGTTGCATCGGAGCAAATCTGGGATTGCTCCTGAAGCAGCACCCAGCCATGGGGCTAGCAGGACACCCACAGCTCAGGACAGCTCACACTGGAAGAAACCGCTTTGCTTCTTTTCCTCCACCCCCGTCAAACCCTCTCCAATTCATTTGGGAGTGAAGAACCTCGAGTGAGGTTTAAAGGCCCCAATACAGGCAGCAAAGTCCACTCCTAGTTAGTAAGATTCACTTTAAGCGATAAGGCCTATTGGCATTCGGAGAATGACAGGTTTGTAACGCTGGCAGCAATCTGACCCCCAGCAGGTGCACGTGGCACAGGCAACATCCAGCTAGATAGTTATCTCCTGGTCCTGGACTGAAATCAGCTCCTTGCCCTGACTGCAAAGACTGCATATTCCTTATCTCCGCTGCAGGGGAAGGTCACCACTAACATGCAATGCATTCAAGTTTTGATTGCTTTCCCTCTCCATTAATTTTTCCAGGACTTGTAGGAGCTCAGGACACAAAGTATGTGGGGAAGGATCTGGCTGTTTTGCACTTGATTCCAAGGCAGGGTCTCCTTCCTCCTCATTTCTAGCCAGGGCTTCTCTAGCACTGCCAGTTACCCATACCTGCACTCTGTCATCGGTCCCTGCTTGTTACGTACCACACTTACCATTCTCTTACACAAAGAACACTTCTGTGCCTTCACACTGTGCTTCAGTCTCCTGTCTCAGCTAAGAGTTAATGTGAAAATTCACATCTCTCCTGTAAACCAAAGCACAATTTCTGAGAGGAAGAGCACATGAAACAAAACACAGCATCAATGCAGAGCCCAGCTTGAAAACTCAGTGACCTCTCATTCAGTCTGATTTCTCTCTCGTGAGCACCATTTGTGATGTTTCATGGATAGATCAGCCCCGGACACTCCTCCTTCACCCACAATGCAGCCGATGCTGCAGCAGAGCCTGGCCACTGTCTAACAGGTGACAGCAATGCCACACTTTAGGTAAATGCAAAAAGAAAAGAGATGCATAAGGTGTTCCAAAAGCAAGCAATTATGCTCAGGCCACACAGACCTGATGCCTTAATTTTTTTTAAGGAGCATCCCAAAACCAGCACCTTCCAGGGTGCCCACATCCTTTAACATGGGGCCAGAGATATAGCTGAGGGCTGGTGACATGGGCACCACAAGGACCCACCCCCTTTTCCATGACCTCCACAGCCTTTTGCCAAGCCCCCCTCTCTGTCCCCAGCATGCTGAGAGTGCACAGTCAGTATCTCTGTATTGCACCTAATCAGGAGATACCTGGCCAGGACAACGGCCACCCCTCTGCACACAGATCTTCTTGCCCGCTGTAAAGTGCTGGCAGGAGAAATGCTGAATCAGGAGTGCTCAGCTGGAAGAAATTAATTTGTTTTTTTAGCACTGGTGTGGCCCTGTGCCAACTTGAAGCATTCCTGCTCAGGAAGCAGAGGATGGCCCCGGTAAGTGCGGTTCAGTGCCTCGCTCCCAGGGGAATAGCTCAGTCCCAAACCAAGATGACATGTGTTGGAGCTGGGCAATGGGGAAGCCAAGGGGACCCACAGTACACCTTTTGACAACCCAAAATTACTTCTTAGCACCTTCCAGCCTCTCGTTCAGTGATGAGGTGCCTTAGCTGCTGATGTTACTTGCCGTGGCAGCACCCAGGAGCTCCTGCCTGCACCCAGTGCCAATGTCAGCCCCATTTTCTGTACCACTAATGCAGTCGCCAGCATATTGCTAGCCCAGGGAAGTCGTCAAAACCCACGGCCACTTCTCAGGAACCTGCCTGAGCTGGCAAACAGCTCCCATTTCCCTGAGCTCAGCAGCCCTGCCTGATAAAGTATGGGCTGGAGTCACTCAAAGGAAAAGAAAATGCTTTCAGCACTGGCTGTGCTCCCATCAGATAGAGACTGCATGGCTGTGCAAAGTCCCCGAGGCACAGCTCTGGGATGGCCCCACAGCCCAGGGATGCAGCCAAGCCAGCCAGGGACAGCTGCAGGGAACACCCCAGTTTTCCATCCCTCCGGGGCTCAGTGGGGCACAGGAGCTGTCCTTGAGCATGGGGAGGGGATGTGGCCATCTGAGCCGCCCAGCCTGCTGCAGACAGAAAATACCCGCTAGCACATGGGGAGAGTTGGGGAAAGGAGGCAAAACACCCTGTCAAAGCTCGTGTCCCGGCCATGCCAAGCCTTCACCAAGGCTCAGCTGTGGTAGCAGCTTCACCCCATTGCTAAAAACAACAGCCGACCAGCACAGCCGACCAGCTCCATAGTGTCTCCAAGCACCGACTCACAGGTGCACTCCCTGCCTCAGTTTCCCCAGCTGTCAAAATCGTACCCCCTCCCAAGGCCTGACAATACCCAGCCAGGGCTGTTTTACATCTTGGGGCTACTCCAGCTGTGACCAGCCCGGTGTGGGCAGCCCCAAGCAGCCTCTGCCAGGCAGGACGGGAGGGCAGCAGGCAGAAAGGGGTGCCCCTGCCTGCTCTCTTGCTTGCCATGGGGAGCAGGGAGCTGAGCTAGCCTGGGGTGAAGGAGCACCTCTGCCAGGCACCCAACGCTGCTTGAAACTGTCTGGCTTCTGCAAAAGAAGCTGGACCTGCTGTCAAGGGGGTCGATTTGTTCCCTGTTCCCAGCTGTCAACATAGCAAGCATTTACCTGCACCCCTGCCTGTGGCTCTTGCGGGGTGACACTGCCATCTGCTGCCTGCTGCTTAGCAGGACACGCCAGCCTGCCTCTTGCCACCCAGGCCTAGCCCTCCTCCATCCCTGCTTTCAGGGGACTGTCCCTGCGGGGACGCTCCAGCACCCAGAGTGCTGCGGGCATTGGGGCAGCACCCATGCCCCCATCTCCGCACCAAGCCCCATACCCCACTGACACCAAACCTTGCGGGCAGCGCAGAGCTCCCAGCAGCATGGAAACAGCAGCAGTGTCCCAAACCAGGACCATGTCCCCTGCTAGCAGAGCATCTTTGCAGACACCAGCCTAACCACATGCTCTATTGGAGGATTCATCAAAAATCTGACAGCACTTTTTAGGAGAAGGGTAAGTTCCTCCCTCACTTGCATATTCAAAACAGGCAACTAAGTTTTCACACTTGAAAGCAAAAACACAACATCTTTGAAGTTAAGCGATGGCAGTGTCAGCACTCCTGGCTCCCTGTGGGTCCTGAACCTGCCAGCAGCTCCAGTCCAAGGTGGCTGCACAGCAGTCAGTGATGAGATGTGACTGTAGAGCCTCCTTATTTGCAATAAACGACTTCCAAAATACCTTAGAAATTGATCTGGACAAAACCTGCTGCCTTTGGGTCAATCCAGTGCCCCGAACTACCGCAGAGAAAGACCCCAGCACTGCGCACTGCCCTCAGCTCTGCTGGTGACTCACCTGCTGAAGGGGAACACGCGCCTCCAGCTCCCTCTGCCTTGGGTTCATCATCTGGAAATACAAAGATGGTATTTTTTCACTTGCAGCCATACCAAGAGACATTCACTTATTTTAAACTTTAAAGCACCTACATCTTGTTTCTACAGCTTAAGACAGAAGATGCCATCAAAGGGAGGAGAAGAGTAGCAATTATCTGCAGTGCAGAAGTTTAACCTTCAGAGAAGGAATTAGGTTTTCAGCTATACTTGTTAAATGCTTTTAAGCTGTTCTTTTAAGAGGCTGTGAGGTTTATAATTGAGATTACCCACCTGAGACAGAAGGTTTCCAGAAGTAGGCCTGGCTTTATAGGTCACCAACACAGATTAAGGCTGAGAGTCACCCTGATCTTTGAGAGGGACAGGATCACGGAAGATGGCACAGTAACACATTGCTGGAGATCACTTCAGGCAAAAACCAAAGGAAAACATGGATTCCCTTTCCGAGTTGCTTACACAACAGTGGGAACTATCCCCAAAGTCTGGCTGAAAGTCAGCAAGAGAGCTGCTCCAGCTGCCTCATCCTGATGGCCCGCGGGCCTGGGGGTCTCCTGAGACAACTCCAGGGGAGCCCTGCCAGGGTGTCCCCTCCTCTGAGCCCATCACTTGGGTTCCCTTCTGCCTTTGCCTGTCGGACAGCTCCTGCTATGGGCCAGGGAGCAGCTTGGACAGGGTATCATTTGAGCTCCCTCCCACCACTGCTCTTCTGTGGGTGTGCAAGGCAGTGTTTAGCCCATAAGCTAACATCGGTAACCAGGGAAAATACCAGGTGGATCTCAGATCAGTCCAGGGACTGCAAGGAAAAAGGGAGGACTTCACAAAGAAAAATAAAAAAATAAAAAGCACTTACCCGCATGCTGTAGATTTTGACACATCTTTTTCTTCTTAAATCACCATTTTCTCATCCAGATAGTATGACTTTCTGCTTTCTTAGTCTGTGGCATCTATAAGGGTTTTTCTTGGCTGCATCTTCAGCACAGAGCAATACTGCAGTGAGAAACCAGCCTGGGAAAACACGTTACTCACAGACCTTAGTCAGGAGAACAGTTTGTTATATTTTTCCCTGACAACAGTTATCCCCTTATCTCAAGAGTCTGAAGGGGAGAGCAATATTCATCAAAACTACCTTTCTCTTCTTCAATATTTCTTTTCCTTTCAGGCTGGCCATAGCAGCATACCTGCCTTGGGTAGGGAAGGAGCTGTGCACGGGGAGGGACCACCCCAGATACCTCAAAACACCCTGTGTCTGGAGAGGGACCAGGATCACTGTGGAACCGCACCAGCCTGGCACTACTTTTGGCAACCTGGTTAGAAAAGGAGCCTCAGCCCTGGTCCCTGCTCTCTTTGCAGCTTGTGAATGGGCCCCAGCTGGCCCCAGTGGCGATGCTCCTCCCACCTTAATGAGCTGAACCTGCCTCCATCCCCTGTAGATCTCTTCCTGTGACTTTCTTGTGCCCCCTGGTTTTTAAACCATGCCCAGCTTCCGTTCAGTGACAGCTTCCCCAGGGGTTCAAGTCCTAAGGCTCTTCCCCAACTCAACCTAAACCCCCCTGCTTCACAGAGGTGTTGCCAAGATCCTGCAAATGCTTTTTGCTGATATGGTGGGGCTTGCTCCAGGGCAACAGGAGGATACAGGGAAAGGAGTGTGGGAATAAAACTATTGGGAGGAGGATTTCAAACTACTGGGAAGAGGAATGCTAATGTGTGGAGAATACCATTTGGGAAACCAGATCGCTTATATCACATCCCCAGAATAAATAATGGTTTCAGCCCCCAGAAGAACAACAGTGCCCTGCTGAAGCAGCCTGCCCATGGGCACTCACGTACACCATCAACCAGCAGCGACCTTGTGGCCCAGTTACCTCTGACTCCAGAGAAATTGATTTTTCCAGGCAGCAGAATAGCGATAGCTTTGTCATGCAACGAGCCCAGCAGTGTGACCACCCCGGGATGCGAGTTCCCTGGCAGTGCGACCACGCCAGCAGTACGACCATCCCAGCAGGGTGACCACCCCAGGGGTGCAAGTACCACAGGGAGGAGGGGGCGACCACCCCAGCACGTAGAACACCCAGGCATTTCAACCACCTCAGCAGTTTGACCACCCCAGGCTTGCAACAACTCCAGCAGTGCAACAGCACCAGGGATGCAACCACCCTGGGGTTATGACCACCCTGGGGGTACGAGTACTCCGGTGGCTCTGACCACCCTGATGGTGTAAACCACGCTGGGGTGTGACTACCTGCTTCAAAATGACCTACTGGAAGTACTTTTTGGGGATTTAATTTCTTTTTCTCATTGCCAAGATGACCTGGTCTTTGCAGCTGTCTTTGGGATTCAAGGGAACGATCTGTTAAGATCCTGCACATAGTACAAAAGAGAGTCATCTCCAAAAATTATGGCAGCTGTGATGCCCAGCACAGGGCTGGGGGCCGGTGCCTCTCATGATGCAAGATGAGGACACAGGCTTGAATGAGACTCATCTTTCCCCCATTTCTCCCTTCGCTGCACTGTAATTTGCTGCCCTTGGCTGTGCTGATGCGAGGGGCTGTACCCTCTCCAGATACAAGCAACAAAGTGTGTCAGCTTCCAGTAATCCCAAATAAAACAACTGTAGGCTGAATCCCTGGTGCTGAGATTGCCTACAAAGTGAGTCAGCTCAAAACAAGGGGAAAAGTTTGATTCCAATGCCAGAGAGGAGACAGAAATGCTCGCTGTGAGGAAGGCAAAGCTAAGCAGTGCCTGCAAGATGGTGACAAACTCATCTGGAAGGGGAAGAAAAGCGGAGATGTAGTGAAACGCACCAGAGATGAACTAAAGGTCACAGCATGAAGTCCTGGGAGGCAGGCAGGGGAAAAACCCCCAGTGAGCACTACTGGTGCGGGCAAGGCTGAGCACCCTGTCCCAACCGTGCAAAGGTGCTGCACACATTCCACAGGATGGTAAAACCCCAACACTCCCATGGGCTAAGCAAATACACACCGGGCTTAAGTTCCACAAGGAAATGGGCAAGGAAAACCAAACCAAAGCTCAAGCCCTCCTGTGTGGCCAATGAGATGAGCAATGCAAAACACAGTCCTTTCCCAGAGTACGCTGGATATGGTAACTACAGGCAAAATATTTGCACCCCTTGGTCTCCTCTCAGGAGAGTCCCTTTCTGAAGCAGAGGTGCTCTGAGCATTTCTACAGCAATAAGCTGCTTTCTGAGAGCAAGAACAGGGACTAGACAGTTGGTAAAAATGGTTTCTCTCAGGTACCTGATAGCTGAGGCAATTAAAAGAAAATTAAACTGACATTTCTAACTTGCAGTACAAGAGCAATGTGCAGTGGTGAAATAATTAAAAGTTACTGCTGGGAACATACTGTTTTCACCCGTCTGTTGTAAAGAACAAAAGGGCAAGAAGGATCTTTGGCTTTTTTTTCTTTCTTGATAATTAATTGCTACTTATTGCTGCATCCCCAAATGCTAGAACCCAAGGGTTTTCCAAATGACGACGGAGATATTTGGTGGTTGATACCTGGTTTATCCAGCCTCACTTGCTGGCAAACAATATTTTGCCAGCCATGTCTCCCTGCTCAAGTTATGCACATGAAGGGCTCAGAGCTTCATTTTCTGGTTTATGGCACTTGCCTGAAAGTTCTTTCTAGCAACTGCCTGGGAGCAGCTTGATGTTGAAGCTGCAGTCCCATCCCTTCCTGCCTCTTCCTGTCTAGCATCATTTGCTTCCCCAGCAGCTGCACAGGTGTACCAGCTGCATCTGAGCCTCTCAGGCAGGGGAAGTGATTCTCAGGATGGGAACCCACCTTGGAGCATCCTCATGCAGAGAGGGCTCAGGTTGCTGGCTCTTCCCAGGAGCTCGGCTGGCCACCTCTGGAAGGGGACTTCCTGGCTGTTTTTCACAACTCCATGAGCACAGTACTCGGGAAAGAAGATTTATCCCCCAGTTAAGTGTCCCATGGGACCTGAAGTGGGCCTGAAAGACAAGCAATGGCCAGGGGACACAGCAGATGCACCTTGCCGACCTCTTCATTGCAGCAAGGGCTCTGGCACATGTGAGAAAACAGAAAGCCCTTTCCACCTTTCTTGTTAGCTAAAAGAGTGGTACTTACTAAGTTCCAGCCTGGTCATGATGCGAGTCCCAGGGTGCTCTTCACATGAGCCTCATATTTTTTTACACAACCCCAAGTCATCCTTGTCCTCATCATTACCTCCAGCAGCCATGCTTGGCTTACACTTCAGCCCATCACCCTAGTGCATGCCTCTTTTTGGCCCTTCCTTCCACTCCTCCTGCTACACCAGCCCAATGCCAGGTTCATTTGCAGGAGACAACAACAGTACAGGAAAGTTTCTGATGTTTCCAGAGTCAGAGACCCAAAGATTTTAGTCTCTCTCACGCAGAACAAGGCTGAGTGCACCATGAGCTGTCATTTAGCACTGACCTTCTGGAAACGAGAACAGGGCTCTGTGTGGTTTGAGGATGTGCTCACAACATGAGCGGGTGAGGGATGAAGCCCAGAACTGAAGCGGGTAGGCTGCTCCAGAGTCCGTATCTCTCTGCTTCTGCCTGTCCAACCTCCCGCATGCAAACTCTTCCAGGAAGGGTTTGTGGACCAGTCTGGAAGAATAAGGAAGGTGCATGTTAGGCTGACTCCATCATTTCCACTGCCAGGGGTGGTGGTCATGTTTTACAGGTCTGTACAAAGTCAGCCAGCACAACCTTTACAAGACAAGACAGAAAAGTCATTTAAAACTCTTCCTCAAGGGTGTTTCCTGATGAGAGAAGTAAAAAAGCAATTATAGCAAACTGTGAAATAAAAAGGAAGTCAGGTCAAAAAACAGGCAAGCGCGCAATGCACTCAGCAAGTCTCTGCACTGGAAATTGCTAAAAGCCCCCCAAAATTGCTTCCTCCTTTTGAGAGTATTAATAAAATAGATCAATCTAGGACTTTCCCCACTTAGAGTTGGCTGTCTTCCGTCTCAATGGCAGCAAGAAATCACATCAATCTGAGGAAGTGCATCCAAAAAGAGAGCTGTCCTTCTTTCCAGCGTGGAGAGGAGCAGAGGTCCTTCACCTTGCTGCCTTAGTGGGTCAGACATTTACAACAACATTGCCACCAGTATAACACCCCTGCACTTTGGAAGGATGTTCCACTGGATTTCTTATTTTCTCCTCATGGTGGTAAAAACCTGCTGAAGAGCTGAGCTCTGGTCCCAGACCACCTGGCCATGCAGTGCTACTGAAGGCATGTAAATACATCTGTAAATATATTTATATTCTTGGAGGAAGAAGAAAATTCATGCAACCTCTTTCAAGCAGGAAAACATACTGACTGTTACCACACCCAACAAAGAACATCCCTGCATCAAGGAAGAGGTTTCTTTTTAAGACCTGCCAGGTAGTTATCAGAAATAGCTGTTAAATGGCAAGTCGGTGGCTGGGCTACCTTCCTGTTCCCTGTGCATGGCTCTGAGCCCAGAGACCTATTCTTTAAGAGCCACCAAGATGTGTGCTGGTAGCTTGTACAGAAACAGATCCGCTGAGAACAAATCTCTACTCCTGCTTACAGATTTGGAGCAGGTAAGCAACACTTAAGATAAAATCCTTAACAATGAAAGAAGTTGATAGCTCTGATGTTTTCTTCTAGCAGATAAACAAGAAGAAAGCCATTACATGAACTGCACAAGGACATTCATTTGAGCAGACCCTCCTCTGGAAAGCACCATTCCTATGCAGCAGGGGGCAGTTCAGCAGCACTGCCATCCTACAGTGAATTTACAGGTGGGCTGTGCTCTGGTGCAGAGACTTGTATTACCTGCTTCACGGGCTAGCTTGTTTTCAGTCTGCAGGTAGGAAAACCGCAGTGGGGCTCCTTACGCCAAGAGAAACTTTACAAGACCAGAGGCAGACCATCACATGATGAAGCCTCACTTTAAATGAAAGCTGCCTACGCCAGAGATTTCAATGCCCTTTGCTCAGATTAATTGACAAATGATGGATTGCTTAGGGCTCCCTGTTTACATCAAAGACTCCTGCTTCAGACTCCTCCACACCAAGACAGTGTAAGAGGAGGATGATGGTACACAGGGAGCAGAAAGACCGTACAGCAGTAGCTTTTCCTTTGTGTAAGGTGCCATATCTACACTCTGCAAACATGGCACTATTTACCATGCAACACCTTTGTTAACAAAGTAAGGAAATAGCACCATAGCTGCCAAGGACTGGCCAGTGATTCCAGGTCAGTGAGGGCCGGGAGTCTGCAGTGCTGGAGCTATTCTGACTTCTTAGTCTTGAGACAATTTTCCTGTGAGGGAAACGAGTAGGGCAGAAGAGATGTAGTGAGGGGACAGGAAAACTAGCAAAGGGTATTTCTACATCCCATTGTTCACAAACACCATCCAGCAAGCAAAAGTACTTGCACAATCAGGATCGCCTGCCTAGCTCAGAGCTCCAGCCCTGTGTCTGTGTTCAAGTGCTTCCCATAATACGCCGGCAATGTAGGCCTGTGAATGAATCCTCTACATAGCACAGCATCCGAGGGAACGGCTTCTTTCCTGGCCTTTGCAGACACAAATGAGCTAACGGATACACGGGCTACTCTGAACATAGACAAATGACTTCTGCTGAAACAACACTTCAAAACCTCTGTAATGAAGCAATGCTGTAGAGCAGGTACATTTGCTCACCGACTCTCTTCCTCTTTCAGACATATAACCTGACTGGCTATGTCTGTTTCAGGCTATCAGCAACCGAGGCTGACACTGTGAGAGCGTCAGGGCCTGGGATAGATTTCCAAACCTTTATATTGAAAATGTAAAGTGCAGAAGTGACGATCTCTGTGTTAAATTAAGGTCCAAGGGATTTCCTATAGCTTGCACAGGAGTTGGTGGAAGTTTCTTTGACGAGGGTTCAACACACTTTTCCCAGAAACCATCACACATTAGAAAGGAGTAACTTTCACACATCCAAGCACTTTATATGCAAGTCAACCTTCCAGGCAAGTATCTTTTTAATAACCTTTTAGTTAAGCCTAGTAGTTTTCATTTCACCAATCATTTACTCTTCCCATTAAACAGATCTTTGTTCAAAACACTTTCACCATTATGCTCTTACAGGGACAAATTCAAACACTTTGCTAACACCAAAAAGCAGCATAACTAGATGTTCCCAATTACCACAACTGCCTAAGCAGAAGAGTCAGACAACACAAAGGTGTGTATAGTGGTACATTTTAACAGGATATTAAAAACCCCTACAGCAAGAGCACCACATACCTGAGGGAGAAACAGGATGCTGAAAAGGGGAGACTGTAGCTGACAATTTCAAAATGGGTTTAGAAGATTAAGGTGGAAACTTAATGCATGACAGCTTCTGGAACAGCTTTGTCACCTTGCTGTCTGCCCCCTCTCCAGCTCATTTCAGATTGTGCTGAACATCACGGTCCCCACAGAACAGCATCAATGACCTCTCTCTGCAGATCATTTACCCCCGCCTTCTTTGAGCCGCTGTTTTTTCCATGTGAATATCTTTCCTCTTAGAGAGGCTAGGCAGCCCTGAGATAAGGCCAACCCTTTGCTAAGGGGCCCTGTCAAAAGCCCTTCAGAAACCTAAAACTGTACTGGAACTACCTGCAGAGGGGACTTTGGAGAAGTCTCTCACAGCTGTAGCACAGGGTCCAGAGCCATCGCGGCAGAGGTATCTGCGTAACAAAAGTACATCATTTCAGAGAGAACATAGCACATCCTTAAGAAGCAAGATGCCGATCAGCTCCCTAACCTTGAGACTTGAGGAATGAAATTAAAATGACCCATTAGTGAGGCCAGGAGAATTAATTTCCCATTCACAATCAAACTGAAGTGTTGCGAGGACAGCGGTTCAAGCGTGATCTGAGGGAAGGACCTCACATCAACCACTCCAGCACCCACAACTGTAAAACATCTGCTCAGCTGTTGCATGGGTGGAATGTGCTGGGCATCCACCACCCACAAATGGCATCACATTTAGCCCAAATTCTGAGGCACGGACTTCATGACTGCTCAGAAATCCAGGGGACTGCAACAGCCATTTTTTACTCTATGAAATATGGAAATAAATGGCACAGTCTTTACATTAAATAGCCTGGTAGTAAATGCAAAGGTACATTACCCTGAAGTTCTACTTCACTCTGCTGCACAACTTCCTGCTGAAAAGGCAGGAAGTTTTGTTTTTTTTTTCCTCGCATTAGAAAGAAATTAGTGAAATTATAGCAGCTGGCAGGAGGAAAGGAAGCTAAGCTGTCTGACACAGAAAGGAAATTAGGGCCCCAACTTCAGGACAAACTGGATGCTTCTGCCACAGTGGTTAACAGTACATTAAGTGTCATTATTAAGTCTGAAAGTTAAAAACCCCACTGCCCTAACTGAGGCAATACACACCTCTTTGGAAGCTACAGCCCTGGGGTATTTGGCAGCACCTGCCTGAGTCTGCAGGGCTAGTTTCTAAGGAAATTTTTCTTCACTAAACATTTGAATCTAAATCAAAGTGAAGAGTCTAGCAGACACTTAGAGTAGTACTTGGACACGTCACAGAACACAAAACACGATTTTGTTAGAGAAGCTTCCTTATGTGTGAAAATGTTTAAACGAAGACAACTCCTATGCAATGAGTAGCAAAAGTGGCTTCAGTTTGGCTTTTTTCCTGCTCTTTCAATTTTGTGTCCTCAAACATTTGCTACTGTAATACTCAGCTGGACAGATTCAGAGTGCATGGTTCCATCAGACACAAATGTAGTTAATTTCCTCACATCAGAACATGCACCATCACAGCAAAAAGAAAACTCTTTCCATTATGAACAGACATTCAACTCATCACACAAACGTGCATAAGAGATCAGTACTCCCTTAGATAGACACATTTATGAAATGCAGATAGTAACAGTTGAGTTTATTAAGGAACTGTTTTGTGGTTTTGTTTTTTAAGTACCCAACATGATACTTCCCCTCCAGATTAAAAAAAAAAAAAGTAATGGAAAGAAAAACTCAGCAGAATGTAAGGGGAAAAAGGGACAACTCTGGAGTGTTGTGATTTAGCAAAGACCTGCAACAACAGATCTCCAAACCCGGTGCCAAAGACACATCGCACTCAAAAGGGCAGGGCAAATTTATCCAGTGACCAAGACTGCAGAAAAAAGTCTCATAGCCCACACATTCCTGCAAAAAGCTCAAGCTGATGCATTGTCAGTTCAGCAAACTGAGACAGTGTGAGCATATGAGAGTGATTTCAGTCTTCTCAAGTCCCACATTTCACTACTTAGTGGTAATTATGTTATTTTTTCATACAAAGCCAGTCTAAAGCCAGTGAGTACAATCTCTACCAGTACAAGTTCCAGAAACCCCCGTGATGCAGTGTTCCCTGCCAGCTACTGCTGGGAAGTGGGTCTGGACTGACCAGAGCACATGCAGTGGAGTGCTTTCTTCAGCCCAACTGAGCAGCCTTGTTCAGGTAAGAAGCAACCAAAGAGATCACAACCACAAACTAAGATTTATCCAATTTGTGTGTGCGCTCATGCCTCCGTAGAGTACCTGACTCAGTGAAGGAATGACCACAGTAACTGCAAGAGTAGGGCTTCTCCCCAGTATGAATGCGGTGATGGCGGTGGAGCGATGCCAGCCGGGTGAACGTTCCTCCACACTCTTCACAATAGAAGGGACGCTCCCCAGAGTGAGTCTGCTGGTGTCTTTTCAGCCTGAGCAGCTGGATGAATGCCATGCCACATTCCTGGCACTTATAGGGCTTGTCTTGTCGGTGGATCACTTTGTGTTTGGAAAGCAGGTTAGGCTTATCGAAACTTTTGCCGCACGTTGGACAGGCATAAAGTTCATAGTCGTCTTCCTCAGTCTTTTGGTTTTCTGCACAAGGCTGATCAGTGTACTCAGCAGCGTGTTGGTTACGGTGCACTATGGACCATGGGTTCCTCGCCATGCCGTTTCCCAGGATCACCATGGAGCGCTCTATCTTGTGCACATTGCGTAGGTGCCTCCAGACATCAGCCGTGCGAATGAAACCCTTGTCACACTCTGGACATTTGTGTGGCCTGTCACTAGAATGAATGAGCTTGTGCATTCGCAAATTTGCCGCACGGAAGAACTCTTTGGCACAGATGGGACATCGGTAGGAGTTTTCCACAAGGTGAGTTCGCTTATGTTCCTGCAGCTCTTTCATACCCTGGAAAGAGGAACCACACTTCTTGCACCGATATGACAAAGCTTCCTCAGAGACAGGCTCCAGATCCTTATCAAACACAGCAGCAAGAACAGTGTTTTCATTATCGTCATGCAGTCTTCTCTGTGGTTTAATCGACCGCTCAGAAGAACAGGGCTCTAAAACTTTATCTTCACACTGCAGGTCAAAGTTGGTACTGGAACGGACAAATATCCCAGCTGTACCCTCACCTCGTTTCTGGTGATAGGGCTCAAAGGTTTCTTCATCTTCACAGTGCAACTCTGCAGGAAGCTCCTGGTTATCTGAAGGTCCAGCAGAGTTGCAACGAGGACTGCATGTCCGTGAATAATTCATGTTTACCTCCTTTGGGAGGCTAGACGTGTAGCCCACCTGTTTAGTGGTCTTTCTGGAATAATTTGAATGCTTCTCACCTGTGTCACAAATGTTGTTGTCAGAGTCCCAGTCCACATTCCCATCCATCCTCTGAGGCATACGCTGTGTTCATCTGCAGCTCATTGATGATGTGCATCCCAAGAGCTTCAGGTCTTTCACCATAAGTCCATCTCATTCTCAGCTCTCTTTACAGTCCTCCCTAGAAAAGAAAATACTCATCAGTGATTTTTCTGATATTAACATAAGGTTACTACAGTGAAGATTTTTTTCTGATTAAAAGAATGGGACAGACTATTAGCTATGCAGCAGAAGAAACAGAATGATCTACTATTATACATGTATAAAATATACATTCAGCATACAAAATACAGACAGACTACATTTAAAGAAGTAAAATCCTTGATCATAATCCATCCTTCACTACAATATAGACTGATAAACAATTGCCATTTTAAATTCACCTAAAGATGAGAAATCTTCAGAACTCTGGGGTGCAAACACTTTAGGCAAAGTTCTTCACCACAGCTGTCCCCACCACAGGTCTTCACACTTAATCCTTGTTTTTACTCTGTTAAATACCAACAAGGAGCACCAGTGACAAGGTGTTTTCTTTCAGAATCTAGTTAGGTAACACAATGAGACCCAGAAACTGTGTCAGCCAAACCAAAACCAGAAGTAATGTACAGAAGCAGCATACACGGAGAGTTCAGGAGCACCTTTGGCCTCCCACCCTGACCAGAATTCGTCCTCCTGTCTGGAGGATATTTGGGGTCCCTGTGCCTCTAGAAGCTAAGCACCATGCAAAGAAGATAAACGCAAGGAAAGGTATGAAAGAGCTGTCCAGAAAGCTTACTAATCATCCTTCCAGGTTTCAAAGCACAGCTAGTAATCCTCCAGAGCTGGCCCATTGGAACAGCTTTACATTCTCTGGGTAAATTCCCTTCAAAGACAAGCCTTGCTAGCAGAAAATATGAGCAATGGTAATTGGTCAGAAACACCCAAGTCACAAACTTTCTCGTGAAGATACCTTCCTAGATGCCATACCAAAGCCTGGCTTTGCAAGAGTTTTCTGGATTTGTCCCAGCAGCTTCTGTTGACAGCAGCTCCACATGGAGCTTGCCCTCACCTGGTTTAAATCTGCATTCACACTGAATTGCTAGTCTAAGCTCAGAAATTGCATTTTTCCCATCCTGATGGCTACCTTGGCTGCTCCTCCGATCCCCAATCTTCCCCTTCATGACTTCTCTGAATATAAGCACAAATATATATATAAAAACATATACATGTAAAAATGTACATATTTCTGTATGTCTGTGCATACATAAAGCTTGTCTTTAGTTTCAGTAGGTTTAAGTAGTTATAAAGGCACTATAGCAATGTGCATTAAGTGAAAGGTCTTATTCACATCTCAGAAAAGCCAGCTTCATTGGAGACACAAGCTGCGCTTTCTTCTGCCGTGATACAGAATAGTCTTCTTCATTAGTCACTGCCTGGAACAGAATGGCTCAAGCCACCCCCCCACCTCAGCTTCAACATTCCCGCTAATTTCATAACCAGTGCATGAGAACAGGAACTATTCCTCACCTGATGCGAGGGGCCGAGCACCTCCAGCAGCAAACTGCCACTCCCCAGCCGCGGAACCGAGCTGCTATTTCCTTTGTTGAAGAAAAACTTTTCGAGGGAGGCTGGCACTGCTTGGCTTAAGAAAACTCGCTGACAAAGGCCAGTCCGGCTTCCTTTCTCTCCTGGGAAGGGCAGGGAGTATATTTAAATCACGACGTAGCCTTAATAATAACGATTATATTAAAACAAGATTTTTTTTTCCCAGGCAGAACGAACCCCTAAACTTCTCCCCATGGCGTGGGGACCACCCCGCTCCCCAGACACCGGTTCCCCCCGGGGAGCGGCCCCTGTCCCGCCCGCCGCCCCCGCCCGACCTGCGGGTCCCCCGCCGCCGCCACCGCGCAGCCCCTTGCGCCGGCGCCGAGGCCCCCGGTAGCGGCGGCGGCGGCGCAGTGGCACCGCGGCGGGGCCCGCAGCGGCCGGCAGCTGCCAGCAGCGGGGCGGGACCGGACCCGGCCAGCCCCCCGCTCGCTCCCGGAGCGCCGACCGGGGCCGGGCACCGGGCCCCCAGCTCCCGGCTGCGGCTCGGAACTGCCGAGAGGTTTGGAGGCGGTTGGATTCACTTCCAAGCGTCGGAAGAAACTGTGTCAGTTCTTGTAAGGATGGTTCTGTGTCCCCGACTTCTGTGCCACGCTTCCAACTCGAGTATTTCTTCACCCTGAGTGCCCAAAACTGCGCTCAGTATCTTCAGCAAAGTCTCACCAGCGCCCTTCGCAGCAGCACCGTTTCCCTATTCCCAGTGGAAGTCCTTGGCCCCAAGCATCCTGGGATCCCATCTGCCTTTTTCAAAGCCGCAGTACCATCATAGTCCCTTGGCATTCTCTGGCTCCTTTCCTCCATCCCTTATAGTTGATAACCCACCAATCTGGAGCAGAAATTTTCACCATTTCTCTACCACCATTTCTGGAAGTCTTCCTGTTCTTCCATGGCTCTGCAGGCCTCCCTCCTGCTCATAGTCTCTGTCAGCACATTTCATTCCCACATGCCCATCACCAACGTGACAGTTCAACAGAAGCCAGTCAAGGTCCAATCCCCAGAAGCACTCCAGCTTCTACAACCAGGAGTCCCCGACCCAGTCGCCTCACCACCCAGCATTTGTCACCCCCGTTACTGTACTGACCAGTTCTGTGCTTCCTCCAGTTGAAACCACTCTCCACCATCACCATGTAATCTCACAGAGACTGCTCTTAACACTGCAGTTACGTCACACACTGGACAGCCACCTTGCTGTCTTTTCTTACCAAAACTCCTGGAGGTTTTGGAAATGGGCTTCTACAATTAACAGCAAACACAGAACTGAAATTAAAAATGAACAAGAGTGTATATTACTAGCATGCCAATATGGTAGATAAGAATGCTCCAAGTTCTACTTTTTTGTGAACTCACAGATCTTTCCAAAAATGAACATGAAACCAGAAAGTACTCTGCTGGTAGCTGAGGATGAGGAAGAGAAACATACCTACTCCTTTCGCACAGAAAAGCGAGCTACTTTCATTGACGGCAGAGTAAGTGGCAGCTCAGTTTCTTCAGATTAGGCAGTTAAAAAATAAGTTAGCAACATTCCTTTAATGACAGTCCTTGCATCCATGAGAAACCCACATGCTGCTTAGCATTGCAAACCTTGCCAAGAAAGAACCACCATTCCAACTCTCACAAACTAGGAAAAAAACCTCAGAAGGCTTTAATTACTTTTATTACGATTTTTCTGAATGTAAAATTCTTAGGTGTTTCTTAACTGCAGTAGAGTAGCCGGGCAGGGTAAAGGCTTTCTCCCACCTAGACCCAATGCACGGAATCATGTACTCCTTCCACGTCCCTTACAGAAGACAAGCACACAACCCTCCCCTCATTCTTATAGCTATAGAAATATAGCTCTAGAAAAATATAACCACTTCTGGCACCAGTATCTCCACAGCCAAGCACACTTGTGTGGAGCGCAGATGATGAATGGCCATTTTTTAAAATGCCACATCAAGGTTTATTACAACTAATACATTAAAACATGAGAGGATGTATGGAGAGGAAAGATGGATGAGTTGTTCTGGCCAGGTGGGCTGTGCAGCCTCACAGTGACACTTCTGCAAAACCAGCCCCAGAGAGTGGTAATAATATTGACAGCAACACTGTAATTTAGAGACCATGTGTGCACAAAAGCTCTAATTTAACACATCAATCTTACTAGATGCCCAGATGAGTTCAGCTAGTCCTGATCATATCCAACAACTGCACATCTCTTCTGACTTCAACCTGATACAATGGCAACATTTCCTCTTGCAGCGGCCAAGGATGCAGCATAATGCCAGCAAACAATGGTCTTCCTCAGAAGGATCATGGAGGAAATGATCAAAGCATCTCCAGATGCTCCAGGTCCTCCTCAAAAGCATCAATAAGAATGATGCTTTCACCATCCTCACTTATCCCTTCTTGAGGTTCCTCAGACTATTCAGAGGAAAAGCATTCTGAACATTCACCTTCACACCGCAGGTCAAAGCTGGTGGAACTGCACTTCTTGCCGTTAAGTTTCAAAGGTCTCTTCTTTGCACTACAGCTCGATATGGATTTCTTGTCAGACTGAAAGTCTAGCAGGGATGCAGCTGGGACTAGAAGGAGGTGAGTAATCTTCCTCTAGCTGCAGGCTGGCTTTGCAGCCCACCATTTCTGAGGTTTGTCTGGAATCACCTGAGTGTTCCTCACCTGTGTGACAACTGCCATTAACAGAAACCAAGTCTGCCTCCATCCTATGATATCACATAGTGCTTACTTGTTAGTAGCAGTACAAATTCCTGTGACCTCTCATGGCTGGCTTCTTTCATGTCAGCTTCCTTGGAAAAGAAACAAGAATTTCATTATCTGCCAAGCTAAGTTAGCCTTTAAGATGTCAGTTTAATTGAAAATACTTTAGCAGTAACACATAATGAAGAACATTCCACATGGTGTCTCATGGGTTAGATAAAGGACCCAGGGCAACTCTATTCAGTACATCGTGTCTTCTCATGTCGGTTTGAGACGAGACAGAAAAGGGCTTCTATGGCAGGGTGATAAAACCAGCAGGTACACACCCCAATGCTTAGACCTACAAAAGTGTCAATACACTCATAAAATTCATACGCGTGGGACCAAAATCAGCCTCTTGCTTTCAATAATAAAAAACAGACCACTCTACTAATGTTTCCCTTTTAACCTAAAATAAATATGAGATTTGGAGATCTCATCTCAGACATTTTTAGTGGTGCCCCAGGAAAACATACACTATCTGTGAGCTCATTTTTTGATTAAAAAGGAAACCAAGCGACAGCTCTGACTGAAAGAGGGCACTACACCGGAGCTGCCCCAAAACCCCGTGAGGTGACTTTCCCCCAGTTCTTCCCCAGGGCCAGTCCCCTCCCACCCTTCTCTCAGGGCAGAGGGCAATGGTGGGTGGGAAGCTCCCACTGCCCGCAACTCATAGAAGAATCATATAATCATTAAGGTTGGAAAAGACCATCCATCAACCCAACACCACCCAACTCACTAAACCATGTCCCTAAGCACCACATCTACACGTTTCTTGAACCCCTCCAGGGATGGTGACTCCACCACTGCCCTGGGCAGCCTGTTCCAACGCCTGATCACTCTTGCAGTGAAGAAATTTTTTCTAATATCCAGCCTAAACCTTCCCTGGTGCAACTTGAGGCCACTTCCTCTTGTCCTATCACTTGTTACTTTAGAGCAGAGCCCAGCACCCCCCTCACTGCACCCTCCTTTCAGGTAGTTGTAGAGAGTGATGAGGTCTCCTCTCAGCCTCCTCTTCTCCAGACTAAACACCCCCAGCTCCCTCAGCCACTCCTCGTCAGACCTGTGCTCCAGACCCTTCACCAGCTTCGTTGCCCTTCTCTGGACCCACTCCAGCACCTCAGTGTCCTTCTTGTGGTGAGGGGCCCAAAACTGCACACAGTGTCCAAGGTGCGGTCTCACCAGTGCCGAGTCCAGGGGCACAATCCCTGCCCTACTCCTGCTGGCCACACTATTGCTGAGGCAGGCAGGCTGCCGACAGACTCGGACCTGTCCTCACCGTAACAGCCCCCGCCGCTCGCACCCCCTCACCGCGGATCGGCGGGGCCGGGCCGTGCGCTGCCCCCCGGCGGCCCCAGCCCCGTCGCGGACCCTCCCCCGCCCCGCGGCGGGCGCGGGCAGCGGCCCTCACTCACAGCCCGGCCCTACCGGCCGCCGCCATCTTGCGCCGGGTAAACACACCGCCCCCGCTGACGACGCAAGCGTGGCCCCGCCCCAGCCTGACAGACAGCTCCAGACACTAATCGGGGGCCACAGCCTGGCCGGGCAGCGCCCACGGTGCGACACAACCCACTGTCGCCCCCCCCCAACCCCTCCTGTGAGCGACACACCCAGGGGCCGGCCCCCGCCACACCTCCAGGGCCCGACACAGCCAGGGACAGCCCCTGTCACACCTCATGGGGCTGACACCCAGCGACCGGCCCCCGTTCCACCCCGGCGCGACTTTCACAGCGGGAGACCGGCCCCTGTCACACCCCAGTGGGACTGACAGCGGCAGGGACCGCCCCTGTCACACCCCAGTGGGACTGACACCGGCAGGGACCGCCCCTGTCACACCCCAGTGTCACTGACACCGGCAGGGACCGCCCCTGTCACACCCCAGTGGGACTGACACCGGCAGGGACCGCCCCTGTCACACCCCAGTGGGACTGACACCGGCAGTGTCACACTCCCAGACTGACGGTGACTCTGAGGCCGCCCCGCTGTCACACACACACCGGTGTGACTGAAAGCCAGGGACCAACCCCTGCTGCAACCCCAACGTGGCTGACACCGACATGTCCCCCGGGGCACCACACTCCCGTGGGGCCGGCACACCCACCCCCAGCGAGGCCGTCACACGGACACCCAGCCTTGTCACCCCCAGCAGGCCCGACACAGCTGGAGCCCAGCTCCTGCCGCAGCCCCTGGGTATGGCTGGCACAGCCGGAGCTCACCCCACTCCACGCCCAGGGCAGCCACCCCTCTGTGCAGGCCCAGAACATGCGATGGCAGAAGATACCAGCACACCTACCGCTCCCCCCGTATGCCTGACGGGGGTCAGTCGCCTGTCATGGCCCCTCATGGCCGTGATGTCCCCCCTCCTCGCACAGCCAGTGACTCCAGGGGTCTCACTAGACACCAAAAACCACAACAGGAGATGGGACTGCCACGCTCACAGGAGGAGCACGCTGTAGGGTCCTTCCAGGCATGGAAAACACCTTGGCTGGAAGACAAAATGAATGAAAGTGGCCTGTCTCCGTTGCATGTTCAAGCCCACCTGCTCAATCCTCCTGAAACAAACACGCAGCTTGGCCTCACACTGGTACAAAGCCACCTAAATGCCCACAAATTCCTCTGCTGCCGGGTGAAAATCTGTAACAGGGTCAGGGCTGCTGAGGCGTGGTACGACACAGCTCCTTTTCCTGTACCTCATCCCAATTTCATGCTGACAACCTCCAGCCCAGCTTCTCAAGATCCCACCTTCCCCAAGAGTCTTACGTAGCTTCAACAATTTTAGGGACAATTTGCAGTTCCTAATCCAAACCCACGACATTTGGAAGACTGAGGACTCTCCTGTGGACATCAGTTCCACCAGTTTATCAATACAGCCTTCACCACTGCTGTTACACGTGGTCAACGCAAAAATCTTCCAGCTGTACATTAACACACTTTTTTTTTTTTTTTTTAAACCACACAGGATATCTGGTTACAGCATGGAGACCCCACAGCAGAGGTTTTGCCCTTAAGCCGGGGTCTGGCATGCCTGTTGCACACTGTGATTTATCCTCAAATCAGCTGAGCTGCCCACAGATAACGGGAAAAATGCCGGCACGGGAGAGCGTGAGTGCACAGCGTGCGTGTATATGAGCAATCCCCTAAATATACAGGCAACACGGGAGAAGCCTCCAGATCCGGGACTAAATCAAGTCAGGGGTATGATGCCTGTGCTATGCAGATGAGCTGTCATATTGTCTCCCACACAAGACCATCTCCAAAGGAACCTACACCTACTGCAAATATCCTGCAGCATATGGACATTTATAGGTCAACCTGGGAGAAAAAAAAGAGAGTAATGATTGTCCAAAAAAAGCAGGAACCCAAATAATTTTCCAGGGTTATTTTGAAAAATGCAGACGTGGAGCAGGCTGAACTGTACACACCTGAGAGCTGTTAGAAAATGTCAGATGGCCTCTAAAATGCATTAGAAGGGGAAAAAAAAAAAGCCTCCAGCTTTCTTGTGCAAGAAGAGAATGCAGTATGTAAATAAGATGCCCTAATAAAAATTAGTGCTGGAATGAATTTGCAAGCGTATTCTAACCCTCTCTTGTGATGGGGACACAGTCTGGGGTCTCATCCTAGCAGCCAGAAACATCATCAGGCTGAAAGTCTGACCGAAAAGCTGCACTTTCATTGCAGGAGCAACTGTGATCCAGGAACTCCTCCTGTAACGATTTCAGAGGAAACCCAGAATATTTGTTACCCTTCTCTAAATTAAGCTGGGGAAAAAAAAAAAAACCAAACCAACAAACTTCTGGTGCCAACTCTAAGAAAACAACACATGTGTCTTGACAGCATAGCGCTAGATTATTTCAAAATGAAGACCAACCAACAAGGCAATATTCTGGTGTGTTGAGTGGCCCCGAAGTCTGTTTGCGTTTCCGAACTCTCAGTGTTCACCTACGGCACACACCTGCCACATATCCCAACTGTGTGCACCATCCTTTGGGTATTTTCCAAAGCTTCAGCCTCTGAAAAGAGCCGAACCCTCTGTTGACTGATGCTTCTGCTGGAGAGCTGAGATTTCTGTAATTAGCATCAGAGAGAATTTGGGGAGGGAGCTGTCTCTCCTTTTTTCTTTTTTTTTTCTTTTTTTTTTTTTAAAATTTGGATGTTGCACATTTTAAAACAAAACGTTTTACTTAAAACATCAGTACATGGGTTCATAATTGCAGAGCCGGGAAGAGGAGCGTGTCAGTAGTTGGAAAAACATTCAATTTGCAGGGAAGTGACTGAAGCGTTTGCACAGAAGGGGGCAAATGGAGATAAGGCAGGCAGCCTGCTCGCTTTCAGCTGTTGGGAAACTTGTACAGCAGAGACTTAAGAGAAGCAAGGGTGGAATCAAAAACAATAGAAACACCTGCTTTCCTTTCTCCTCGATGTGTGCAGGCTCTCATGAGATGAATTATCAGATCACAGCTTGATCAGTGGAGACAGTCACTTGCCATCGGATCCCTCTCATATCTCTGCTGGGATCAAGCTGTGCGCCCACTTGCAGGACTGCTCTGGGGACAGTGCTCACAGAAGTGGCATCATTCAAGGGACAGAAGCTCTCGGCCCCGAATGTTTTGCTCACTGCTGGGTTGAGCGAGGTGCCTGTCTTTGCACTTTTGTATTAATTCCTTTTCATTTGGCTCCTTTTCAGTTTTCTTTGTTGTAATCCTCAGGAAGAGTCAAGACATCAGCACCCCTTGCCAGCAGGCAGCTGCTGAGCCCAGACTGGCCATTTTTTAGCCACTTGCAGTCTGTAATCTCCCATGAAAGAGAAACTTGGAGTGAAAAGGGTTGTGTGGGACTACGCACACTCCGGGCAGCAGAGCAGCTTTGCGTTTAGCCCTGCAAACACCCCATAAGAGCTTTTCTCTGACAGGGAGCTGGATCTGTACTGTCCCACATGTGGCCGTGGCAGTACTGGCAAGGTTTGTACCAGCGTCACAGCTTTCCAGGCTGAACTGCTCCAGCCACACAGCTACTGACTGCCCGAGAAGGACACCCAACTTGTATAAACGACACAAATACCCCAGCAAAACCCCTCTAACCAATGACAAAAGGTCTGGTTTGGTTCCCATTTAGCAGCCTTCCCCACCTAAAGTGTAACGAGCACAGGATCATCATCTTCCACCGGGGAGATATGACAAAGCACTTACCTGAAATAGAGGCGTCTCTTCTCCATCTGGTAGGAAAACAATCTTAACATTTAAAACTGTCTGCAAGACGGGAGCAAATGAAGTCCTGAATGAGTGCAGGAGGGAACAGAATGTAATAAAAAACTAACAGGTAGTTGCTGATAGATTATCTGGAGACACAGGCTGATGCCAAACAAACCAGGAGAGAGAGCTTAAAAATAACTGATAACAGAGGTGCTGCTCCAGTGCAGAGTGTGGTAACAGGCAATCTCATTGTTGACATCTCTGTATTTGCTTTTTTTTTCAAAACTCTTCTATTATTCAGATGAAAAACCATCACTTGCATGCATCCAGCTAATGTTATTAATTGTTTTACACATACGTGCTCTACAAGTGGCTCTGTGACTTCACATGGAAAGTAAAACTTATTTTATATAAAATGATCAATGTGCCAAGTACAATATAAGTTGTCCTGCATTTTTTTTTCCCAGAGAACTGAAACTTGAGCTAATGAATCAGAAAATGCAAAATGATCAGAAAACACCTGGAAAAGAGATGTTAAAAGAGTTATTCTGGTTCAGCTGAAGAATCTATTGGTTATCTGTCCTAGATTTAATTAGTGAAAACCACAAAGATTGGCCAGCTCAGCACAAAACTTCTGACCTGAGCCGATTTCATATTTGACAGGATAAAATACTGCTACTTGAAACAGCTAGCTGAACAACACCTACGAGACGTGCATGCTGATGAGCTTTGAGAAGAGAAATGGCTTCACAAACCCAGCCCCATTTTGAGGAAACTTACTGGAGAGATTCAACAAGTGTGAGGAGTAATCAGGGCACAGCTTGGCTGCCTTTGGGTGCCCAAGAAAGCCCTGGGGTGCGATTCTGCCTGCTGCATCCTTTTGGGTGACTTTTAAACCGAAGGATCACGAGCCATGCAGAGCAGCCAACATAATCAAAGCCACTGTCATAGGTAATAACGCCAAGATTCCCAAATCGCTTATAAGTACATGGTACTCATAAAAATTAATGACCCACTGACTGCAAACAGCAAGTACAAGGCAAAACCAGATTTGTTGATGTGTCTATTTGCCATTTGCTGCCTGTACTCACCCGAAAAGTGTTTCTGGTTATGGGTACTGTTAATTGCTTTTTATCTAACAGTGGAGCTAGGAGGTTTCAGCTGAGATGGGGTTTCAGAGTGTTAGGCAATTACGCAAATATCCAGATGCACAAAAATTCCCTGGTTTATAATCTGTACAAGGCAGAGCATAGTGACTTATGTCAGGCCTAAAGAGAGGTTTCTGATCTGGAAAAAACAAAACAAAACAAAACAACAAGGTCTGACTGACCAAGGAGACATCAGGGAAGATTAAAAAAAAAAAAAAAGAATCACTGCCTCCTTGTGCTTCATCTGTTACAGCTCACAGATTAAAAACTCAGCCACGGTTGCCTGAATTTTAACTCATCAACAGGAACACACAGAAGCATCGTGTTTTCAAACACATGACATCTTCTGAAGACGTTCCTTCTAAGGAGGGCTTCCTTGTGCGGTGTCAATTATATCCAACAGATCTGCTTTCGAACTTTCCTCTCGGGGCTCCTCCAAGTTGACAAGTGAATTCTCTGCATCAGAAATATTTGTTCAGAGGCTGCCAGGCTCGTCAGTCGCTTCCCCTAGAAGAAGGCAGTCCAGGGGGGATTCTGCTCTCCACCCTCCTATTACGCCTGCAGAAAATGACATTATTGAGGGGACAATGGCTACAGCCACATGCCTGGGCCACTCGTCTCTGCAACACAGCTCATTTCTCAGTGTCAGGGCTGGGAACAACATTGCTGACTGGCTTTGGTCCTCAGGGCCAAATCACAAACACATCAAAGGCAAGAGAGGAACCTGGGCTGGCCTGAGCAGGACTTCCAGCCCCTTGGGCACCCTCCTTGGGGGGTTAGGAGGGATAAGACATCCCTGCTGGGTGCCATCCACCAACACAGGGATCCGTATTTGAGACCTATCCAGGAAGAAGGGAAAAACAAACA